>JANAVB010033814.1:11238179-11504621 GCA_029216955.1 Iris pallida
AAAGGCCATTTGGTCTTTTCTCTGTCTTCTTCGGTTTTTACTGTTGAAGATCAAACTGAATGTGCTCCTGCATCAGTCAGTACAAGGACCCTTTCTCACAAGGATTCTCCTTCTCTCCTTGC
Source organism: Iris pallida (assembly GCA_029216955.1). Classification (NCBI taxonomy): domain Eukaryota; kingdom Viridiplantae; phylum Streptophyta; class Magnoliopsida; order Asparagales; family Iridaceae; genus Iris; species Iris pallida. The sequence continues at coordinate 11,238,302 of JANAVB010033814.1, forward strand.
CAAAGGGAAGTGTGCTGATCAGAGAGGTATTCTGCCTACTCCGGTAGCAGAGTTCCAAGATCTTCCAACCCTCAAAATTTCCCGTTCAAGTCAGGAAAAATTGCTGGTGTCTCAGACGGAAACCCCTGGGGGTGAGTTTGCTGATCTAAGAACATATCTCAACAGGCCAACTTCGGTGAAACGTAAACAGCCAATGCCGAAGACCAAGCATCATCAGAAGCAAACTTCCAGGATCAAGAATCCGGACACCTATGCCAATGAAATGAGCACTTCCCTATACACTCAGGAAACGAAACATTTGAAGAACCGGAACCATGTTCCGAATATTATTAAAGAACATATCCCTCGAACTTCTTCTCGTCCCATTGCTATTCCCGATCTCCGAGAACACCTCAAGCAAAGACGGGACAACATCTCAACATCCCCAGTACAACCACTTGGACACCATTGCAATCACAAAGTGGTCATCAAGTATTGTTGCCAAACAACAAGACAATCTGTCTTCGATCGTCTGAACTTTTTTAACTCTGAAGCTATGTCGGAAGATGAAGACGAGGTTCTGTACGCTTCCATCAACATGACTTCTAGAGACACTAGGTGTAGGAAGTGCTCCAAGCACGGCAAGCCTCGTAAGCCAAGCCAACAGTATTTGGATTTACTTCAAGAATCCTCTGAAGGAGTATTCCAACATACCCGATCCCGAAGCCGAGACACAATCGGTCAAAGGAATCTTCAAGATCCTTCTGAACGTCTCCTTCCTTTTTACTCAGGAGATAATTCTTTCTTCGACTATGATGTATACAGCGAAAGCTCAGAGCAAACAGTGTCCTCCACTGTACCCAGAGAAGTGACAGCTTATGTTGTCAATGAAGATCCTGATGCTTCCAGTTCAGCTAGTCAAGAACAAAGAATAGCCGCACTAGAAGATAAGCTGAAGACAATGGCTGAAATGGTCGCAAGTATGCATTCCATCATTGTGGCCCAGCACACAGTGCCACCGACCGTACCGCCTGCAAATCCTAAAATTATAGCATCATCGGTGCCTGTTAATGCAGGACTGGGGGTAGCATCTACTCAAGTACCTCCTGTACAGATCCAACCTACACCCAGTCAATCAGACGCTGGGGGTAGTGCTTATCATGCTGTTCCTCCTCCTAACACCGTGGTTCAACCTGCTCCTTCTACATCAGTGGAAGATGCCAATGAAGCTGTGAAAATCCTACGAACTCAGTTCGAAGCTTTCAAGGAGAAGGACAACTTGCAAAGATTGGGGATCAAGCAACCTTACCTAGTTGAATGGAAGGAAGTTCTGTTTCCTTCGAAGTACAAGATCCCAACCATTTCGATGTTTGATGGCAGCACATCTCCCAGTCAGTTCATTAACCACTTTGAGGTTATGACTGTCAAACTTCAACCAAATGACGCTCTTCTTACTAGAGTATTCGTCGGCTGTTTAGCTGGCGTAGCATACGATTGGTACAGAAGTTTGCTTGATGGTTGTATTACCTCCTTCTCTGGCTTAAAGCAAATCTTCTTGGAACAATTTTACGAGGGGATTAATGACATGACTATGTCAGCTCTCAATAAAATCAAACAAAGGCACAATAAAACTGCTGAGAGCTTCATTGAAAGATTCCGCCGGGAAGCTTTGAAAATGCCTCCTGGAACTCCGGCTGCTGTCACCATAGACACCTGCAAGGCAAATCTATTGCCTATCATCAGCATGTGGACAGGGTCTACTCAATTCCAAGATTGGCCATCCTTTATTGTCAAGGCTAAAGCAGCTGAAGTTAGCGCCGACAAATTCAAGCAGTTAGGGGTACAAATGTCTAACCCCGACCGGGATGAACATCAAACATCAGGTGGTGGCAATCGCCAGAACAACCGCAAAACAAAAGAAACTTTGAACATCAATTTGAACAAGAATAAAGAATCTCTGGAGGTCAACATGACTCCTCCTACGTCTACTTCTACTCCTTCAGCACCTTCACCGAGAGAACCTCGTCCTAAAGTAGAATATTCCTTTGACGAGAATGACACATCAAGCATCTTTGATTGCTTAATCAAAAGCAATAAAATCCAACTTCCAGATCCAAAGAAGCCCGATGAAGTCGGTAAGTCTGATCACCCCATATACTGTGTCTATCACAGGTTCATTGGGCATCCTACTCGAGCATGTTATGTGCTCAAAGGCAAAATCTAAGAGCTGGTCAACGCTGGTGTTGTCACTTTGTAACAAGACGAGAAGACTGTTACTGCAAATATGGTCTCAGTTCAATTCGGGGACTTCCCGCCCCAGATGGTGCAGCACGGTGTCATTCCTATCCCCAAAGCTACTCTTGAGATTGAGAATCTCCCTCTTCCACGAAATGAAGGTCTCGTCCCCTTGTCTCTTGACAATGGCGAGATAATGTGGATTCATCCGGATCTTGCTTCAGAGTTCGAACTTCCCTCTTCCTCCAAGAAGAAAGACCGCTCCAAGGGCAAGACAAAGACTTGCAATATGGTGTCTTTTGACCCCATAGTTGATGAAGAAATCCTGTTGGGCACCAGATCAGGGAAAGCTTATCTAAAGGATTATCCAGAAGCCCAAAAGAATCCTGCTTCTTCTTCTGAGCCTGCTACAGTACAGCCTGCTTCTACTGAGGATATTCCTACTGCATCCTCACCGGTTGGAGAGTCTACTCTTCCCAAGCTGACGGTCACTGACAAAGGCAAACAGCAAGTCCGCTTCGACAAACCTTTGAAGAAGACATCTCCTTCTGGACTTAAAAAGCCTTACAATTTTGATATCCTGGCTCAGTTAGCCAATACACCGGCTCGTCTGTCAATTTTCGAGCTCTTACGCCTCTCTAAAGAGACTCGGAAAACTCTGAGCGAAGCTCTCATGCAAGCTGAAACCTGTTTAGCCCTGCTAAAGAAGCCAAAAGCAGAACCAGTCTCTTGCCTCCATTGTCATAGCGTGTTGGAGTTAATTCCAAACATAACTTTCACACAGGATGATATGTTAATGGAAGACAATAGGTACGATCGTCCCCTCTACTATACAGGATACGTCGACTCGATGAAAGTTGATCGTATTCTGATAGATCCAGGGTCTGCTCTCAGCATTATACCGAAGATAATGTTGGATGCGCTAAAAATCCCAGTACATAGTCTTTCCAGTACAATCACCACCATCCTTGGGTTCAATCAGGGAAGGAGTGAGCCTCTGGGCAAGATTCGCTTAAAACTCCAAATAGGCAACCTTCGCACAAAGGTTACCTTCTACATCATTGGCAATCATGGTTGTTCCTACAATGCTTTGCTGGGATGACCATTTCTGTATGAGCATAACATTGTCCCTTCAACTCTCCATCAATGTTTTAAATATGTTGATGATAATGGAGAAGTGCAAAAGGAGGTTGCTGATCTCTATCCTTTCAAAGGTGTCGAAGCATATTGCAATGATGCTCGTATGTACAAGGACGAATTCATGAAGGTTGTCCTGTCTCTGAATACTGAAGAAGAGCAAGAAGCAGTGCCTAATGACACCCTTATCATACCTGTCAAAGGGCGTGTTTCTCGTCCTCAATCCTCCAAGCCACTGGCTATTCACTTGCCAGTTCAGAAGCAATCAATTGATGATCAAGATCAAAGGAAGCTCACCTCTTCTGACCGTTTGTTATCGACTTACGTCGTAATAAGGATAAAAAGCAGCTCACTTCTTTTGAGCCCCTAGTTATTGATTTATCTCATAACAAGGACAAAAGGAAGCTCACCTCCTCTGAGCCGCTTGTTATCGACCTTCGTCGTAACAAAGCCAATCCTCCTCCACGTTCTTCTTCTCCCCCTCTTGTAATCAATCTGACCAAGCCTGCTAAGGCTAAAGGTCCTGCTGTAAATACAAATGTATAAATAAATGAAAAAGCACCTACTTTCCAGTATACTGATGTCATTTATCATGCTAAATGCTATTTGAATATGTTAGATAGCTTTCAGTCATTCACAATGGTAAGGAGTATAATCTCTTCAGACAGAAGTCTCATTTGAATACCCAGATGATTCATATCGTATTGTTCCCGCTCGTAAGAAAGGCGAGAGTCCAATACTTTTTAGTAAAGGACCAGAACAACAATTCAGCTATACGGATGATAGCAAAGTTAACGACACGGGGCATCTTTAACTCCGTCGTTACAGTCAACAATCGAAAGACATCATCCGAAAGATGGGTTACGACTTCAAGAGCGGCCTCAACTACGGTAAAGGACGGAGAACTCCTATCCGTACGTCTGTGCCGAAAGGAAAGTCAGAGATGTACTACAGCAGGACCAAAAAAGGTCTCGGATATGCTTCACCTCCAGTGTTATCCCCAGCAAGCTCTGAATCCAATAGTGAGGAGCACTCTAACTCTTCTGATTCCAGATCTTGGGATTCTGACACCAGTATTGGTCAAGTTCATCGATTGACTGTATCTTCTAACATGGTCTCCGTCGAACTTCCAGAAGGCTATGATGAGGATATTGAAAAAAGTTCTGAAATAGATCCTTGGGCTCAACGAATGGATACCCAGTGGGAACTCCGATTCGAACAAAGGGAACCTCCTACCGAAGATCAATTAGTTCAAGTCGATGTAGGAGAGAACGGATCACCTCGTCCAATATTCATCTGTAAGAACCTTCCAGAGACAGATAAACAAAATTAATTCTTCTGATTAAAGAATACATTGATGTCTTTGCCTGGAGTTATAAAGACATGCCAGGACTAGATCCCAAAGTTGCTACTCACAAATTGAATATTCTACCGAATGCAAAACGGGTCAAACAACAACAACGGCTTTTCAAGCCAGAAATGATGGACGCAATTGACGATGAAGTTAAGAAGCTCATAGCTTGTGGCTTTATTCGAGAAGAATAGCATCCTGATTGGGTAGCCAATGTTGTCCCAGTTCTAAAGAAAATCGGCAAAGTTTGAGTCTGCATCGACTTCCGAGATCTTAATAAAGCATGTCCAAAAGATAAATTTCCTCTCCCTATCACGGACGTCATGATTGACAACACCTGTGGATTTGAAAGAATATCTTTCATGGACGGATTCTTCGGATACAATCAGATTCGGATGAATCCTGAAGATGAAAAGCATACTTCTTTCCGCACTCCTTGTGGAGTCTACTGCTATACTGTGATGCCATTTGGTCTCAAGAACTCTGGTGCAATATACCAACGAGCAATGAGTACCATCTTTCGAGATCATCTGCGCAAGACTGTCGTATGCTACGTTGACGATATTGCTGTCAAAAGTCGTCTAAAGGAAGATCACATCCAAGACTTGAGAACTATCTTTAACCTCATGCGTCAACATCAACCCAAAATGAATCCCACCAAGTCATTCTTGGGTGTCTCTAGTGGTAAATTTCTTGGTTTCGTCATTACCTCTAAGGGTATACACGTGGATCCCGAGAAGATCAAAGCCATTCAAGAGATGCGTCCTCCACGCAACCTAAAAGAGCTACGAGGATTCCAAGGTCGACTTGCGTACATCAGGAGATTCATTTTGAATCTGTCTGGACGCTGTAGACCATTCACTCAACTCATGAAGAAGGGTGTATCTTTCGTTTGGACTGAAGAATGTCAACGAGCATTTGATGACATCAAGCGGTATCTCATGAATCCACCAGTCTTGGTGCCACCAATCTCTGGAATACCATTCTTAATGTATGTCCGTGCTATGGACCATTCATTGGGTGCTTTACTTGCCCAAAAGAACAAAGAAGACCACGAACAAGCCATCTACTATCTTAGTCGTACTATGATTGGTGCTGAACACCGTTATAGTCCGGTCGAAAAAGAATGCCTAGCTCTTATGTTTGCTGTTCAGAAGACTCGGCATTATATCATTGGCCAAACTATTCACGTCATATCACGAGTTAATCCTCTTCGGGTACTCATGAAGAAGCCTAGCACACTCAATTCTCGGCTGGCTACATGGGCCATTCTGCTAGCCCAATATGACATGGTATATGTTCCACAAAAGTCTGTCAAAGGTCAAGCACTGGCAGATTTCTTAGCAGCCCATCCTGTTCCAGAGACGTCCAAGCTCTACGATGAAATTCCAGATGAGACATTGGAATCTAATACAATCTCTGAAAAATTTTCTACTTAGCGTCTATTCTTTGACGGTACATCCAGGATTGGACCCAATGGTGCCATTGTCGTAGGAGTTGGAGTTGTCCTTGTTTCTCCAGACGGGTCAGCCATTCAAAGAGCATACTCCCGAGATGAGCCTTGCTCCAACAACGTAGCAGAGTACAATGCTCTACTTATTGGCCTTCAGCTAGCCAAGCAACTCGACATCGAGTATCTTGAAGTCTATGGCGATTCCAAGTTGATTGTTAACCAGGTTAGAGGGACCTATGAGGTTCGCCATCAAGATCTAGTGCCTTACTTTGAAGCGGCAATCAATATGGCTACATCATTCAAAGCCTTCTTCATTGAATATGTACGCCGAGCTTGCAATACTGAAGCAGATGCTTTGGCCAATCTTGCAGTAGTCTTAGCCATCCCTATCAAAAGACAACAGGTGGTGGTCATCTCTAATCGTGAATTGTTCTACATTGAAAACAATCGTAATATTGAGTTCAGTAATCATACTGAAGCCAATGTTATCAGTGAAGATTGGAGAGCTTCCTTCATCGACTTTGTAGTTCATGACATACTCCCTGAAGATCCCAAAGAAGCTACGAGTATTTGTCGAAGGTCTCTACGATTCTACTACAATCAGACCACCAAGACTCTTTATCGACGGACTTATAACGGCCTACTCTTGTGCTGTCTTGTTGGTGATGAAGCAAAGCAAGTATTGCGAGAAGCTCACGACGGTGTCTGCGGAGCACATCAACCCGGTCCTAAGCTACAGGATCGCATCCGGCGAATGGGTTACTATTGGCCTTCTATGGTTTCTGATGCCATCGAATATGCAAAAAAATGTCGAGCTTGTCAAATCCATACAGATTTCATTCATCAACCATCAGAATTTCTTCATCCGACGGCTGCTTCATGGCCTTTTGAAGCTTGGGGCATGGACATCATCGGTTCCATCAATCCTCCTTCTTCTAGAGGACATCGGTTCATACTGGCAATAACCGATTACTTCTCCAAATGGGCTGAAGCTATACCATTGGCTGAAGTCAAGACAAACAGTGTCATTAACTTCGTCAAACACCATGTCATCTATCGATTTGGTATACCTCAAAGAATCATCCATGACAATGGACCACAATTCATCAGCCAGAAGTTTACAAGATTCTGCGATGATCATAGGATTGACAATATTGCTTCGACAGCCTACAATCCTGCTGCTAATGGCTTAGCTGAAGCTTTCAACAAGACTATCATCAAGCTCATTAAGAAGTTTGTGTCTACCAATAAACGAAATTAGAGTGAAAAGCTTGGTGAATGTCTTTGGGCCTATCGAACTACGGTCCGCAATCCCATAGGCTTTACACCCTTCTCTTTGGTGTACGGTTGTGAAGCAGTTCTTCCTCTGGAACTTCAAATTCCTTCTTTAAGGATTGCCATTGCTAGTGAACTTACTACAGAGAACAACGATCTTCTTCGACTTCAAGAATTAGAAGCGCTCGATGAAAAGCGGTTATTGGCTCAACAGCATATTGAGTTATATCAAGCCCGTATCTCGAAGACTTTCAACCGCAAAGTTAAAGTCAGAGCCTTTCAGCAAGGAGAGCTCGTTCTAACCGTCAGACGTCCTATGACTATGACTCACTCGAGCAAAGGCAAGTTCGATGCGAAGTGGGAAGGGCCATATATTGTCAGCAAAGTCTTTTCGAACGGAGCCTATCAACTTTCAGAGTTAGATGGTCGAGTTGTAATGATGCCTATCAATGACAAATTCCTCAAGAAATACTATGTATAAATGTAACAGAGATGTTATGTAAATAAGATCAGACAGTTCATAAATAAAGTTTGATTTTTATTTCATGATAAATGATGTTACATAATATCAAGGAAGATCATTATCATCCTTTTAGACATTGGGACGCGGACCACCGTCGTCCTTATCAAAGACGTAATCAGCAAAAGAACTGAGAACATCCTTGCTCGAGCCTACCAGGAACTTGCAAGCAGCCATTCTCATGGCCTCTTCCTCTTCAGTCTTTCCTGGTTCAAGCAGAAGGTCCAGGATATCCCGCTGTGGTTTGGGTGCAGACGAACCTTCGCCTACTTCTGTCTGCTTTGGCTGGACTGGATCGACAGGATGTTCTTCAGTGCCCACTTCAATCTTCGGAACAATTTCAGCCTTCTTGGATGCATCTCCGGACGACATCTTGAAAAGTGGAAATGATCATTCCTTCCAGATTTCTGTTCTATTTATAGACGAAGATTCTCAAAATAACGAAACGACACATTCATCTGACGGTTCACCCGTTCATTATCATCATCTGACGGTTCGTCCGTTTATCATCATCTGACGGTTCGTTTGTTCATCATCATCTGACGGTTCATCCGTTCATCATCATCTGACGGTTCATCTGTTTATCATCATCTGACAGTTCGTCTGTTCATCATCATCTGACGGTTTACCCGTTCATTCATCATAATTATCCGATGGTTTACCCGTTCATTTATTATAATCATCCGACGGTTCATCCGTTCATTCAATCAATCTGACGATTCATTCGTTCATTCCACTCATTTGACGGTTCATCCGTTCATCCTGACGATTCACTTCATTCACACATTTTGACGATTTATTTCGTTCGTTTATCCACATCAGCAACTTATCATTCTCGATCAAGTTGTCTATTAAAATAATGATATTCAATAAATTATATTTGCCATGTCCATATTACCTCTGAGCAGGTATACTTGAATATGGTTGTTTTCCAGAATCAAGAAATATATCATGTCCTGTACCTCTGAATATATTTTCTATCTCTATTATTTGTATCTGAACAAGATATGCAACAAATAATAGAGCCACAACCAAATATCTTTTTATTTGATCAAAATTCAAGACATTACAAAAACATACATATTACAAAAAACCAGAAGATACAAAGAATCTTTCTATTAAACCGGTGGTGTCATCAAGCCAGTAATTTGTTGCTTCAGAGACTGTAGACGCTCTTCGCGAGATTCCATCACTCTCTTCCTGGCCTCTTCTATCCCAGATTTTTCGTTAAAAGTTGGCATAGTTACCATTCTGCGAGTAATTTCATCATTATGAGCTGCGGCATATTCGTCTCTTTCTTGGGTTATAGCACTGAGTTGTTGAATTGCCGTTTGATGCTCGGTAACCTCATCTTCCAATTCTTCTTGGAGACGGGCAATCTCCGCTCTCAGTTCAGCAATCCTTCTCTCTTTTCTTTCTGCAGTAGATGTCACATATTCCACCTGGGAATTGTACTCAGCAGATTTAGTAGCAAAAGCATCCAAGAGAATCTGGAAATTTACTCTCTCAATTGCAGCTTCCTGAGCCATCCGTTCAAATTCCGCTTGAACTAAGGGTTCTACCTCCCCCTTATTGAGCTCTTTGTAGTTCTTTATTGACGTCTCTAGCTCATTTAATATGTGTTCAAGAAAAGTGGCCTGAGGCTCATCACCTTGCTCGCGGATAGCATGAACTAAGAAAGAGGTTGGACCTCTAACTGTGTAAAAATTAGCATCCTCTTTTTCCATCACCCTATTGATCAATGGCCCCAATGGATCGAAGAAGAATTTGGTAAATGATTGGATGACAAATTGATTGGTCGCCAGAGCACCAAGAGTCGCAGCAACTCCTGTTGATGACGAGGCAGCAGGACGTTCAGTTTCTCGCACAGTAGGCTCTTTGAATAGAGGAGCTAGAGTGGAGCTGGTTGCTCCTCCTGGTTGTTCCTCTGCAAAATTAAATATTGTTATTTTGCCTGTCATTTGCTATTGTCAAAGAGAATCAAAAGTAAAAACAGTCTTACCATAGTTCGATCCAGCAACTGGCCTATCATCTGTTGGTACAGATTCTAGCTGAGCAGAAGTAGCCTCAGACACTATTGCCTGACTACTTCCTGCTTCGGAGCCACAGGATAAATGGCGACTGCTACTAGCAATTGTCGTCGCAGGCACTATGTCCATGCACACTGGAGGAGCTGTAGAAGATCCAAGTCCTGTAGGGATAAGAATAAAGATGTTAGCTGTCAATCTATTAAAAGAAAATTTCTAATTTCATTCTATACCTTGGAGATCAACAGCAGGAGTTTCCTCCAGGGCCGCTTCTTCATCTGCTATCTTTTCTGGAGATGCTTGTACCTCAACATCCTTTTCGGGATTCAAGGTATCATCAGCGTCTTCAGGAGATATCTGCACCTCAATATCCTTCTCAACATCTAAGGTGTCATCAGCAGCTACAGGAGACACATGCTCTTCATCATCCCCTTCAGGATCATGTGTATCCTCAATGTCCTCAGATGATGAACTCTCTTCATTGTCATCTTCTTCCGGTACCTCCCCACTGACAGTTGTAGCAGTTTGATCAATGTAATCCTGTGAGCCGAAGTCACAGTCATATAAAGCTTCGATCATCAAACGGTCCTCTTCCTCGCAGATTGCTCCTGGTGTAGCAGGAGGTTGAGTAGTATCCATCATCGGTAAAGGGGATTGCAAAGCTTCATGCTCTGTCTCAGCAATATTTTCTCTGGGCTCTACGGCCTCATTTCTTTCTTCACTCTGCTCGATCTCTTCCCTCCATTCTGGACTAGGAGTTTTATGCCCAGACTCAGAAACAGGGGTAGGAGATGGCATGGTGATTCCAGCCGCAGCGTTCATCACTACCGAAGACAAAATTTGCCTTGGAGGAGAAACTGTTCTCTTCTTTCTTCTGTGAGCTAGCTTCTTCCTTCTATGTAGAGGCCTCTCAGGACTCTCTACGTTTACTACCTCGACCTATTTCTGAACAGAGGTCGGTGTAGCTGCTTCATCTCGAGTGGACTCAGCCAATTGTCTGGATTGCGATCTGGTGGTAACCTTCTATGAAGAATGTTCCAAGATCAATTTCTTTTTCACAGCTGGAGAAGGAGGCTCTTCTCTCCTTCTCTTCTTCTCCTTGATCGGAGACTTAACAACCTTCAGAGAAATTCTTAAAGGTTGGTTAACTTCCTCAGGGAAATTAGCTTCCTTGGAAGCTTCTAATGGATCGTCCATTGGCTCATGTTCTTCATCGTTATTGGGAGCTAATGGTCAGTCGCTCTTTTCTTCAGACGATTTGCTGTTGCAAAACTATCAACGAGGCTATAGTTTTCAGCAAATGTATTGGCAGCTGTGTAAAACTGTGAATAAGTATATAGCATTCTAGGACCAGCATCAGTTCTATTTGGCATCGAGAACACAGTCTTTGTGTCTTGAGCATTATAGTAAGCCCAGGCCCGGGCACCATCGATCAAATAACCTTTTCCTTGTAGGCACATGATGGCGTTACCTACATGAAACTGGTCATATCCAAACTGACGAGCGAAGCGGCTCGGCAGATATGGTTCAAGAAAGCGTTCCTCTTCAAATCTGTATACTAGATGTGATGGTCTGATTGTCTTCAGCCATTCAAAAGATACTCGACCTATTGGTTGCCTCCCAAGGTCAATCAGATTTGCTGCCATATGCCCATAACCAGTTGGAGGAAAAGTACAAAAAAAATTCCATCCTTTGCCGAGGTTCAGAGTTCGTCTGCAGTCCCTTAGACTAGTGTATATCCACCTGCTCTGTAAGAATCTGCGTAGAAAACTGCCACCAACTGCTCCCATGGCAGGGTTCATCAATGATGGATGATGCAAGAGCAACCATCCGAATAAGTAGGTGTAAGGTAACTCCAGTCTAGGGAAGTTCACCTTATCACCCTTGCACTTGATCATAAGATCAACATACAGACGAAGTCCCGCGTTTATACTAAAGGTCATCGCTGAAAGTAAATCCATCCGGTAGCCGAAGACTAACCAGACAGCTGCGAAAAGAACACCACGATGGAAGCGGTCTACAGCACTTGCTCCAGGCACAACGAATCGACGTAGCTAGTACGTCAAAAATCCTGCCAGCTGGGCTTGTTTGGACATGGACCTGTAGCCCATTCTTATAAAGCTCTCCACAAATTCTTCAGCCTTAAGAGGAGGAAATTGGTGTTCATCATCAACTCTGATATCCATCCTCTTATTCTCCTCTATCAGCTTTAGCACTTCACTGTTACTGAGGGGATGGAAGAAATCAGGGTTGCAGGAGTCATGATCTTTTGTCTTTTTCTCAATAATGTGGTTGAAAAAAAAGATAAGTCAACCATTTGGATGAATAGCATGTGCCAGAAGAGCCACTTTGGTAATACAAAGAGCATATGTTATAATGGCACAAAAGCTCATCAAAGACTTCCACCATCTTTGAATTCTCTCGACGAAGTATATCTAACTCGTCATTGGTCGGGACGTACTCCTCGTAAGGCAAATCACCCATTGGTAAATATGAGATATACTTCATCTCATGGAGAGCCAAGCCCATCTCTCCACAGGGCGTCATGAACGTCCATGTCCTGTAGTTGTACCTCTCTGCCAGAGCCAAAAATAGATGAGGATTTGGAAAGAAGCCGTATACAGTAGCGTGTACCGCATTATACAGCTCAATTTCTCTGAGTTTATCTTCAAACTGGACCAGTATCCAGTTAGCTATGCAGCTCCATCTTTTGCTGTCTGGGTTTACCAGACCTGTCAACCGGATGTCTTGATCCGGATATTTACCCTCTGCTTTGGCATACTCGTTGGCAAAAATCAGTGTCCTTACTGGCAGCAGCAAAGACAAGTTCTTAGGGGGAATGCAACCTGGCTTCAACGCTCTTATCAAAGTGCGGTGTCGTTCGGAAGAACTGTAGAACATGTCCTTATTGTTCGGACCTTTCTTGACACAGATTTTTCCGGTCCGTGCCTGTTGCAAGGGAGTAATGTCCCATTCCATCCTCCTAGGATGGCTCACATGAGCATATCTTGCTAGAGGAAGACAGCTAGCTAAGTCTGGTAACTTGATCAATTTATCCTTCTATTGGAAAGTTCTCGACTCAACTCTAGGTTTTGGTTGAGAACTTTTATCAATGGTGTCGTCGAAGAGGAACATAGGCTTCTTATGAGTGACAGCATCAGCTGATTGCAAAGGCTGTCCATTTATCAGACTTAGCAAAGTCTCGTTATCCTGTGCTATCAAAATAGTCTGACGAGAAGATGGAAGGGCATATTGTGGAATGTGCACATGAGATAAGTCTTCTTTGAAATTTGGCTCAGCTAAAGTTCCAACAAATGTTTCATATTCAGGATCTTCTCTGGTGTCAACAGCATCAAATAGCAAAATCATAATTCAATACAAGTCAAAGTCAGAAATTTTGTTATCAGATTACGCAAACATCAGATTGCGCAAACATCAAATTGTGCAACCATCAGATTGTACAACCATCAGATTGCGCAACCATCAGATTGCACAACCATCAGATTGTGCTGACAAAGCTTGTGCAAGCATCATTTTGCGCTGACAAGATTGCGCAAATCAGCCGATTGCGCTGACTTTTGCCAGCACAATTCAACCGATTGTGCGAGAAGATATTCTTCATAAAAATGAAGAATAATGTGTTCGTGCAACCAAAACCCTAAAAAGGGTGGCACAGTATGATCACATCTCTAAAAAGAGATGGATTTTAAGATCCAGCAAAGTCGAAAAAACTCTAAAAAGAGTTTTCGATCGGTTCGTCTACCTCGCAGAGCAGGGTACACAGTTTCATGGCGGAAAGGACGAGGCGCAACGCGAGTCGAAGACTCGGCGGGGGCCTTGCCCTTGGCGGCGGCGGAAGAACGCTTGGGAGCCATGAGATCGACGGAGAAGAAAGGTTGAAGTCGGAATAGGCTCAGGATTCCTCTCTCTCAAACACAATGAAAGCAAGTAAAGAATAATTTGAAGGATCGATGGAACTATTTATAGTTTTTCAAAGAGCAAACGGCCGCCACAGATTGTGCCAAAAAAGCAAGGGCTGATTCATCCGATTGTGCAGACAGCTCAACATATGCGCAACTTGATTTAAAATTCAAAATTCAAAGTATTTTGAAATTTTGAATAAATTCAACTTTCGAAAACTTTGAAGGGGGTCTTGTAGGTCCTAAAAAATCAAGTTGTACCCATCAACAAAGTCATAAAAATGAAAAAAAATAGCTTTCAAATGAACTGCGCAGACATCAGATTGCGCATCATCCAGATGGCACAGACTGGATTGCGCACACTTTCAAATACGTAAGCTGACGTGGCCATATCATCATTACCTGGCACAATCAAATCTTCTGACAACTGACAGCACAAAGAACGAGGAGACTGTTCGTTTATTGCGCCGTACAGTGCTCGAGGACAGCTGTACATGCAGTGCAATCTGTTTGCAGTGCAATCCAGCCCAGCGCAGTCTATCCTAGCGTAATCCAAAGTCAGCGTAATTCATGTGGCGCACTTCATCATGACAACTAACAAAAGTACACGTGGCATTCATGCCATCAATTGCTCGTTATGTGGCAACCGTCTGCACACGATCATGCGTATTTCAATCAAATGATGCCATGTGTCCAAGACAGTTGGCCCACGACCAGACAACTGCCTGCGCAGTCTGATGCTGTGCAATCCAGTGCCTGAGCAATCCAACTTGCGCCATTCAGAATAACTAAAAGTTAGTTATTTCCAGAACTCTATAAATAGAGTTTCAAGTCTTCATTCAAAGGGGATCAGACAAAAAGTTCAGAAATATCAGAGAGTTCAGGAGTTCTTGCCCAAGTGCTGCTGCATTCTTCCGAGGCTTTTGCCTTCAACTTCAGAGGCTACCGTCTTCAAAGTTCACATCGTCCAAGGGATAAAGCAATCGTCTTCTAGATTGGATTCCTAAGTTGTACTTTCCCAGAATTCTTGTAATCTTTACAAAGTTTGTATCAATAAAGTTCATACTTTTGTTTTTGCAAACAGTGATTAACTTCCTTCTTTCATAATACAACGGATGGCTGCAGTGCACAGCTGCCCCGCCAGATAATATAGGTTCCTGAACTTAACTTGGCCAAATCTGTGAAATATTTCCAAACAACTTTTGGAAAATAAAGGAGAAGATGTTAGTCAAAATGCTTAGGGAGTGGTCCAAGTAGAATTCGAGAAACATATTTAACTATGGTGCCGTTATCTGAAGTCATACCTCGCCAGTATTTTTCGGGATGCAAACTCCCGATTCCGTAATACAAGGATAAATTTACCTTTGGAACCTTTCCTGAATCAACCCATGAGGCACTTTCAACAATTACCGGAAAGGATAAGAAGAATTATCTAAGAGGCTAGTGAAGAAGAGTTTAGTCAAATCATATGAAAGATGGAACACAAAACAATCATGTCGAGAAAATCCTAGTTAGGCTGTAAATAGACAGAGTTAACCAAGATGGGGGAGAATGATGATAAGAATTTGTTCTTGCTCATCCGGTCATAACGAAGTGATCCGATTTAAGATACAGTCTGATAACCTTACACGTCTTCCTGAAATTATGTTGCCAAAATTTTTGCCACGCCAATAAGCATAGCTGCAATAAACGATAGAGTCCATAACTAAGGTATACACCCTAAAATCATGTCATCTGGAATTCTTACCACGCCAACCGGTATGGCTGAAAGAAAATCCAAATTCCATAACTAGGATAGTATAACCAATATCAGGCTCCACGTCCCTGTCGTGCTAGCTAGTATGACTGCGATAAATTCTAAACTCCGTAAATAAAGTAGACATTTATCGTCCTCATCAAATAAGTTTATCAGAATATCTTAACTCAATTCATAAAAACCGATTTTAGATACAAAGTCAAAGTCAACAACGAACGAACATCAAGATTCAAAATTCAACGACGAATCAAGGATAAGTAAATGGAAACTAGTGAAAACAGATTTCGATGCAGGGTTTAGAAGAAAATTCTCAGGAGAAGTCCCAAAGGTACTATCTAGGTCAAGATTGAAAGTTTTAGAATATAATCTAAATAATCTCAACCTTGATATAAGATTGGAAAATCATATTTGATGCTCAACCTAGAGGATATATAAGTTCAACTTATACCGTCCCTCTGGGATCCACAACTCATACCAAGAAAGAATAAAGTTTGATACGGATAATATTTCAAAAATCAAGACGAATAGAAATAAATGGGAAAAGATTTGAAAAGCTTTCGAAATAAGATTCCCAGGGGTCATCTCTGGAATCTACCGAGAGTTCCTGATATGTGACCGAGTACCAAAATTCTAAAATATTCCATGACTCAACCTTAATCCTATGGCAGGCTCGCAGTAGTACAAATAAGCTCAAGTACTACCACGACTTCGCATTAATAGCAAAGACTGACCTGCATGGGCCACCACTAAAACATGTCACGACCCGCACCCGGATATACGGGTACGAATACGTGGGCCATGCCCAGCCTACGCCGCAGTATCGGCGGTAGAGCGCTGTCAAGTACCCTATACTAAATACAACATCTAAAGATCCATAACTAGAAATATACTCATGTCACTTCACGAAAACTAAGGAAGATAAGACGAGAAATAATAACAATATCACTAGAACAACTAGAATCTACAATGATCGTATGAGACAAGAATAAAATAGAGAAAAATAATAACAAAACTAATAACTACCAGACCTAGAACTCCTGAGAGACAACTCACGGTGTAGAATACCGAGAACCACCCCAGCTAGCAATATCCTGTAGTCCAATACTGAGGGCACAACTACTCCTAAAATTTTGTCAACATATCCAGTCAGGATGGAACGAGCACAAAACTGAAATAACAGTTCTAGTTAGACGATATTGAAAATATAGCAGTAAATAGAGAGAATATACAAGAAATCATGAAATGTATATCTGAGTATCATGGCAAGGTAAGCTGTAAGTCTAGAGCTAGAACAAGGCAAGTAAAACTGATCATAGCATATACAAGAATCAAGAATCATGTATCTAGGTGTGTGAGCACTAGCTACAATATGTGGCCGGCTTGGGACATTGCATAATAGTAACAGGCCTGGCTAACCATACGTGGGGTGTATGATCAACACTCACAATCAATCTATGCACAATAGGCACACAATAGGCTTGACCACATATCTACACTAATACTCTCCGTCCCCTGACTATTATAGTGGATCCAACCATGACACATCATGACGCGCGATTCTCTGAGAGGGTAGCTAGCCTTCGCCGGAATTGTGTCTATACAATGCACAAGGAACAAGAAAGACTTGCACAAGATATACCAAGGAAAGCGAGGAATAACATCTCATGACGGGATCCAGACAAATACCAATCCGTGTGAACTATGTGTCAAGAGAACAAGGATATCTACACTAAATACAAGAAACATAGACGATACCATAAAACAGAAATATTATCAGAGAATGTACTCGCCTGCGATCTGGTGGAATATGTCAACTGAGTCCTAGAACAGTGCCTCGAGGACCTATAGGTGGAATACTGTATCAATATAAGGGTTTGGAAGTAAAATCAATTCATACTAAGTCAAACTAGGTCAATCTAAGTCAAGGGTTGACTTACAGCTGACTTTGGTCAACTGGTCAACTCTGGTCAATTCTAGGTCAACTTGACTAACGTTGACTAACAGTTGACTTTGGGTCAACTGGTCAACTTCGGTCCAGTTCTAGTCAAATTTAGGCTACGGTTGACTTCCGGTTGACTTTTGGTCAAATAGTCAACTGCGGTCAACCAAGGTCAAAACTAGTCTAACCTAAGTCAATGTTGATTCTACTTCGACGTTTAGTCAAAACAGTCAACCATGGTCAAACAGGGTCAAGGCTAGTCTCTATAAACATCTACAGGGACAACATATCAATTTCAGTGGTTGTGAAATCACTGGAATCGATGGATCTCAAACTACCACAAAAGGAGAAAGATTATAATAATAGGGTGAAAACCTACAGATGTTGTCGGATGGTTAAACAACCATTACCAACGTGTCCAGAATGGTCGAAATAGCTAGAATAGCATGCCCATAAGTCCAATTTGGACACAGGAGCAAAAAGGTAATTTCGAGTCAAAACGGTGTCCGTGTCGGACCCACTTTGCAACGAAAAATGTGCCAAAATAAAAGTCCTTGAATCCTAGCAAAATACATGTCCACGAATCTAGAATGACGATACGAACCCAACGGTATATTCAGAATTGGATTCCGATGACCCGATCTCAAATTGGTCCGTTGACCAGGACATTGAAACTCCAATTTGCACGAAAAAGTGTGTCGAAGCCAATGTCCTCAAAACTAAGCAAATTATATGTTAACGAGTCTAGAATGACGATACGAACTCAACGGTATGTCCAGAATTGGATTCCGATGAGCCGATCTTAAATTGACCCGTTGACCCGGATATTGGTATCCGACTTGCACCGAAATACGTGCCGGAATCAATGTCCACTAAAACCTAGCAAATTATATGTCAACGAGTCCAGAATAACGATACGAACTCAACGGTATATCCGAAATTGGATTCCGATGAGCCGGTATCAAAAAGTCTCGTTGACTCGGACTGTGGGGCCCACTTTGCACCGAAATACGTGACAATTCCCACATCCTCCAATCTAAGCAAACTTTATATGAAAATATGCCAAAATGATGCCACGAGTCTACTGGTGGTGTCAGAAATTGAATTCGGAGTCCCGGGTTCAAAAATAGAATTTTACAAGTGGTAAATTAAGAATTCGGACGGCCAACTTTGGCATCGAATTCAACCAATCAAACGTGCTCACAATGAAACGAAACTTAAGGGGTAGGAAGAGGGTTATACCAGCTTCGCATAGGAACCAGTGGTACACCGGATGGAGCTGCAATGGAGGAGATACGAGTCGACGAAGTTGGCTCCACAAAACTGTCCAAAAATAACACAATTTAACGGTCAACTTGGTGGCCGATTTTGATGTATCAAACGATGAAATTAACGGATAAAATTTGATAGTAGTGGAGGGGTATATACTGAGATTGAGACGAAAGAAAAGGATTGACGATCCAACGGTCGGATTATCCAAAAAATCTGCACGAAGTCGCTGCAACAAAATACTATTTTAACTCCGTTTTCGAGCTCGTCACGACGGGAACCCGTGCCAAACGCACGAATCGCATCCGATACACGTCTGAGAGGGGAGTGGTGGCCACGGGGCCTGCCTGGGGGTGCGCCCGGCCAAGGGAGGCCGGCCATGGCCGTCGGCGGCGGTGCTGCACCGCACGGCCAAGGGCCGACTGCTGCTGATGCTGCTGCTGGCGCGCTGCTTGCGGCACTTCTTGCTGCTGCGGAGGGCTGCACGGCCTAGCACGGCGACGGCGGCAGTAAAGGGCTGGTGGTGATGGTTGTGGGGCTTGCGTCCATGGAGGAGAGGTTGATGGTGGTTTTGAAGGAGGTTGATGATGATAATGATGAATGATGGTGGTGAGAAAATAATGAAGAGAATGATGATGATGAAGTGAGGAGGAGAAAGGAGGAAGTCGGAGAGGAGCTTGGCCAGGCATGGGGGCTCGGCCAAGGGGCTGTCGGTATGGTGTGGAGCTGCTGCTGTAAAGAATAATGAGAGTGGGGGAGAGAGAGGAAGAGAACTAATTTTGTGTGTGAGTGTGTGTGAGTAAATAAATGAGAGAGGAAAAGAGAGAGAAAGGTGTTCTCCACCTAGAATTTAGGGTCGGCTGCTAAGGAGGGAAATTATGAGTGTGTGAGGAAAGAAATGGGTGGTTGGGATTGAATATGAGTAAAATGAAGGCTAGGATTTAATTGTAGGAAAAATAGGTTATCTCCTAGGGATTAAAATTAAGGGATTATCAAATAAATTTTTAAAGAGATAGACTAGGTATTTAATATTTTTTAAAGGCAATGAGAGGGATGGTGTCATGATGGAGGGTAACATGAAGCTGGACTGGGTTCAGTAGAGCCAGGTTGGGACAAAATCAGGTTTAATACCATAAATGAATTAATCGTAGACATTTATGATCATGGGTAATAAGTAGTATGTGGGAGCTCAAATAAATGGGACACAAGTGTCATACGGGTAGTAGGCTTCGTGTGGGCCATGTCCATATTTGGGGTCGACTAGGTTGGGTCGATGTCGGGTCCCAAAATTAAATTGGAAGTCAGGTCACAAATTACGGTAGATAATTAATTGGCCTAAATTGACCCAAAAGTTGTGCGAAGCAAATGAAACACAAGATGGTGTGTCTGAGTGGGACACGAAGGTCATGGATGTGGGGCATCTCGAGTAGGTCAGGCATGACAAGTTGGTTTCGAGAGAATGACTAGCCTTGTGCTCCTAAATTAAAAGTCATGGTAACGTGCTTATGAGGATCAAGAAAAAGAGTGGGAAATCAATTAATAATTAAATAGTCTAAACTGACCCGAACTTTTGCGAAGCAAAAAGAGTACAAGAGAACAAGTTCGAATGGAATATGATATATTAACATGAAGATAATCTCGTCTACTACAAACTTCAAGAAAGAAGTTTCTAGAGACTGGCATCCCTGATGCTCTAGAAATCTAAGTCACGGTAAAGAGCATTTAATGATCAAAATTAATTAAATCAAAATTAATTATCGAAAAATAATTCATTTAGAAAATTCAAAAATAATCCCGAAAATTCAAGGGGCTTACATGCCAGGACTGGGGCAGCGGTGGAGTCGGGTTGGCGTCGGAGTCGGGTCGGCATCGACGAGGGGAATCAACGATGGAGGGGGGACGCCGGAGGAACGGGGTCGCCGTAGGGAAGGGGGTCAACGCGGGGAGGGGGTAACCGAAGGGAGGGGTCGCCGGAGGGAGGGGGTCCCCAGAGAGGAGAGAGAAAGGGGAAGAGAAATTTGGGGAGCGGAAGATTGAAAATTTTGGGTGAGAGAAAATAAAAGATCGATCGAGTGGAACCCTATATGAAATATTTTAGCGACGTCCACAATGGGCGTTGCTAAACGTCGCTATTCAATAAAAAACTGGCGACGTCCCTAATGCGGAGTCACAAAACATCGCTGAGTTAAACAAAACAGCGACGTTCTGCGACTAGACCGCGGCATCAGCTTTCCAAAGCATAATGTGTGGCGCTAACGGTCGCTAAACATCGTTGATAGTGACGTTCAGCAATTTTTTTATATAACGTCGCTAAATACACAAATATTACCGACGTATATGACTTGCGTCGCTAAATTCGTCGCCAATATGACTTATTTTGGTAGTGATTCTCGTCTGACAATATTCAATTCCTGCACTCGACTTTTGCTGTCGACCCAATTTTGGTGTATATATCCAGCCCGACTTAGCCAACCGTGCTTACATGAACCATCTTTTTATTTTTGTCAAAAACCATTCTCCTACGATTTATAAATTACATAGACTTATTGTATGGACATCCCGTAGGACATTTGAGAGAGCGCCAACGATAGCAAATACGGAAGCAACACTTTAGAGTTTGTCGAAACAACGGAGTTAAAGAATTCAATCGATAGTCCAAGGACATAAAGCCGTGCTTTGATACCATTATGTCACGTCCCGCTCCCGTAGGAGCGATCGTCGTCGCTAAGGCGTGATGTCGCACGAGCCTAAATTGTGCTCGTGCAAGGTAGGTTCTATAACGGCCGATTACAGCGGCTGCGATGGGGTCGTCGCATAGAAGTCCCAAGCAGAGACATTGAATATGACAGCAGAAATTTAGAACAAAACACAAGTCATTCAAAAGATGTTTTTTATTGATATTGAAACAAGGATTGTAAAGGGGCGCAAGGCCAAGATTACAAGTCACTCAAGCTCTCTCAAGCTCACTCTTCTCATATTACAAGTCACTCAGCTCTCTCTCATCTCTCAATACATGTCCCGAGCCAGCGGATGCTTCGGATAAGTGACGTCCATACATTATGTCCCGTATAAGTCTTGACTCCATGTGGCTTCATGCTACGAATCCCTCAATACATGTCTCAATCACCTAGCATAACTTAGCGTAACTCAATCGAGCCTACAACTTAACCCGTGGGACGAGAAAATGCTATGCCAAGCCTTGCATCGTGGAACCGTGCATGCTTTATCAAGCACTTATGCGTGCAACACCTGTGGCTTAGGCTAATTCTAACTTGGTAACAACTTAAACCAACTTCCTTCTCCCAAGCCAACTGGACGAAGGACCGAGTATCATTTTCAAAGCATATCATGCACCAACTCTAAGCCGACGTTTGACCTTTCCATATTCTAATTCAATTCGACCCGTCAGGATTATTTTCTTATCTATTTGGATTCGTCTCTTTTATTATCAAGCCTACTTGTGCAAGTTGAAAATATACGATTTATTATGTGAAGGCTAAGATGAGGCGAGTTTACCGAAACTACCCCACTTGAGCGAGGAATCGCCTCGACCGAGCAATGTCTTCGAGCATCCGTTGTAAGGATAAATCCGAACGCCATCGGCGTTCCGATTCCTCCGATTGACTGAGCGGGACGGGGTACTACAGTTTATCTACTAGATTACCATCAATCACTAGTATAGGTTGCTTTTTGTAGCCATCTATGACTATAGACTACATATCAAAGTCAATAGATTTTAGGAAGAAACTCATTCATATTTTCTAATAGGTATAGTTTGTTCCATCCAATAGTGGGGGTCTATTTGTGGATTGTCCTTCACCTGTGAATATAGATTTTATGGCTACCATATATACTCTCTAGAGTGTTATATTTGTATATAAACTACTCTAATACATATTGTAGAAACGTTGAGCACCTCTAGAGGGGGATAAATAGAGTGCATGTGTGTGCAGCGGAAAGATAATTACCAAATAAAAATATTATAAGCCGTATCACAGGTATGAAGTACTAGGCAGATGACAGCAGACTATAAAATTAGAAGTATAAAGTAAAGAGCATCAGAAAAGAAAACTCATGACACAGCGATGTATACTGGTATCCCTCTGAGAGGACTAGTCTAATCTCGAGTACTCTTGCTCGATGTTAATCCACTATGGCACAATCTTTAAACCGAGCGCTTACAGCTCCTTACAACAAGAGTTTTCGTCCAAAGGACTTGCAACTTCAAATGAGACAAACTTTGAAGACTGGAACATTTTCGAAAAGACTTCTTTATAACTCGAACCAAACTCTAGATTGAATCAA
Organism: Iris pallida; assembly: GCA_029216955.1. Taxonomy (NCBI): domain Eukaryota; kingdom Viridiplantae; phylum Streptophyta; class Magnoliopsida; order Asparagales; family Iridaceae; genus Iris; species Iris pallida. Next base: position 11,261,468 of record JANAVB010033814.1, read on the forward strand.
AAAGGCACTTGGCTTGCCTAGGAGTTGTTAAAGGATAAATATGAAAGTGTAGAGCTCTGGAATGCTTTTGAATAGATAGAGAAGAGAAGAATGATTGAGTTATTTGAAAAAAGGAACTTCCTCTCTATTCATAGCATTTTTGTAGGCAGAACTCGGCATGAGTTCGGGTCCACATATTTTGTAATTTGAAATTGGTTGCAGATCTTCAAGAATACCAAAACGATCAGGAACTAACTTGGCCAAACTCAGACAAAGTTTCGGTCGAACTTGGTTAGGTTCTTTCATAAAGATTTGCTCATTGTTGTTTGGCTTTTTGTTTATTGGTATTGGGTATAGGCTTGGTATGGAATGTGGAGTAGATAGGTATGCTATTTAGAAAGTGGAGTTCAGTAGATAGCCAGTTGCCAATCCGATCAACCTCACATTTTTCTAGACTTAATAAAATAAAAAATAAAAAATAAAATGTAAAAATATGTCTTGACCAGCATCTGAAGTTTTTGTACGATGAAGATGACGAGTGGTAGCACGTTGGAAGTAGACGTTCTATTTTTATACATGTAGCTGTGTATTATTCGCGTATCGACCAAAGTCTATGTTTACTATCAAAATCAGGTGTTATATTACCAATGGGCCGACAACAGGATGTTAGGAAAAATGTGTCTACGTACGTACTTCATTCATATCAAGCTCGTTCTTTGTTTTTTTTTCTCGTTCTATATAGTAGAGTTTTCTAATCTATTGTCGGTAGCAAATTTAAATAAACCTTCATTGATTAGTTTTAAGTAATTTATCTACTATTTTAACAATCTAAGATCATATTTGATTTACATCTTAATTCACAATTTAATACTCTTCTATGTTTGTACAAGTTCTACAACTTGGTAGTGTTTATAATATATTGTTTAAAAGTTTTCAATATTACACGCAAAAAGCGTAAATACGTGTAACACCTCAACCCTTAAAGGAAGCTCTTCCATTTCGAAATCCTCTCAGAGGAAAGACTCCACATTCTATCCCCCTCTCTTATAAGAGTCTGTCATACTTTATGACCAGAAGAGGTCACGATGGAAATCCTTACTGTCGTGGGCATATCTTGCTATTTTACACTATCAGACGTGGCGTCTGCTAGTCCAAGCATGTAAGTCCACTTCCCGATTTTTTATTTTTATTATTTTTATTTGATTATAATTTACTTTTATAGACATTAGGAGTCGTACCTAAGCTCATAAGGAAGCTATAATCATATTATGGTCATTTGGACCTTAGTAAGTATTGTTTAGCTATTTTTTGGCTTACAATAATTTTTAGATTTTTTAGATAATTATTTTATTTAGTTTTATATATTTTAAAGGCTTCCATTATTTATTATGAGCCCATTTGGGGATAATTTGAGGTAAATTATTTCTTTATTTATATTTTAGAAGGTTAAACATATTTTCTATAATTTTTACAATTTTTCTTGAATTATTTTGATAATTTTAATATTGGAAAACCTATTTTCTAGGACCTCTAGAATTTATTGTGCTAGAATATGAGCAAATATTGACCCCAAATGTTTTTCTAGGGTTCATTATACTATTTTATATTTTCTAAAAAATTTCCATAATTTTTGGGAATTTTTAAGTATTTATTTAATAAGGTTTATATATTTTTAAAGGCTTTCAATATTTATTATGAGGCCATTTGGGACTAATATGAGGTAAAGTATTTTTATTTATATTCAAGAATGTTAAATATATTTTCTATAATTTTTTACAATTTTTTAGGAATTTTTAGGATTTTATATGAGTTTATTTGGACTTAAAATGATTTTAAATAATTTTCTGAATTAATTAAATAATTATCCAGTCATTCACCAGTGGGGCCCACCTGTCGACGCCAACTGCTACAGTAACCGCCTCTTTCTCTCTCCTATATATATCTTAAAGTATTTCGTAAACCCTAATATTCACTTGGCCGTTTTGAGAGAGTTGCTCTTTTGAGACCCCGACTTCACGGAGTAATTGCCGTCAACCCCGACGTGATTTTAGCATGTCGTTTTTTATTAGATTTGTCTCGAGGTAAACTTTCTGAATATTTAATTTATTTTTGTATATATTATTCCTAAATTTCTGGAGAATTCGTAGAGTGTTGGTTGTTCGAAACTTGACACGTTTTGGTGTTTTCGAGATTCCGGGAGGACCGGAAATCGAAATTACGAACCGTTTGAAGTTTTGGAAAGCTAACACAGAGCTCTACGACATATTTTACCCAGAAATTAATTTGTTCATCTAGTATTTTAGTTATTCTATTGAACTCAGAATTAATCGATAAATTATCGTTTTGGTTTCGATTAGCCATAACGGCGATGTCTTTTGACCAAAACGTGAATTTGCGACACGGTTGATTCCAGCGCACTTGTGGCACTGAAATCTACCAAGGTGCATTTTTAAAATCTAGAGTTCACGACATTTGACTAGATAATCAACGGCACGTCTCGATTTGCGTGTCATGTTTTCCAAAATTAGAAATATGACTTTTTATGGCCAAACTTCCATATTTAGATTATATTCAGATTATTATTAGGTTAAATTAGGTTTTTAAGTAATTTATTCTAGAATTAACTATTATTAGATTAGTCAAACCATTAGCCACTTATTCCATGAATTTAGAACTAGAACCTTAGAATTGACTTGTGGTTTTCGTGCATGGTTTGTGGTACGTTGTATGTTATAGGTTGACAGCTTCTAGATTGGCAATCCCCTCATCCTCGACTTGTGACTACGGTTTGTGCAAGGATTCAGGTAAGTGCACTTTCTGATTGCTTTCGATTCAAAGTAGTCTTTCCATTTCATGTTTATACATATGCTCTCATGCTTGTTGACACATTGTTACACGGATTAGTGTCATGGATCTCTACATACTTATATTTCGTGATTGTCGTATTTTCGTGTTTCGTGACTTGTTCGAGTCCATGAGTACTAGTCGGGAGGGAAAATATCTTAATAGACATGTGGACTACACAAAACTATCCCCCGTATCTTTCGTGGAGAATAGCAGCTGCACACGACACGTGCAGGGTGCCTGATTTACCTCATCGTCGTTCACATGTCGAAATTGGTATTTCAAAACACACAAATAGTTGTCTTTACTTGTTTTCCTCGTTTTCTTCACCACCTGCCATGTCATCCTAGTTACATGTTCCTTTTCTAGCTGATATATCATGTTGTAGAGTTATCTACTTTCTTTCATGATTTATCATAATATCGGTCTTATTTTCTAGATCATCTCACATATGTTATTTTCATGTCTTATGAATTCTATTGTATTTTTAATTTATCGTCGGTTTGTGTGCTTGTTCCATTCCTGACTGGAAACCAATATTTTTCAGGTTTAGCGATGCTTCACTAGTATGAGGAGATATGGGTGTACTTGCAGGCAGAAACCTAGAAATTAGATAGAAGTGGTATCATTTTCATTAATTGTAAGAACCATGTATTTTCTTTAATTTAAATGTTGTAAAAGTTGTAATCAATTTAGAAATTTGAATGAGCAATAGATGTTATATTTTATGATTTTGAGCATCTTGGCCGTGACAACGTTCTACCGCCGACTCTGCGGTGTAGGCTGGCTTGGACATGTCTCGTATCCGAAAAGCGGGTGCGGGTCGTGACAAAGCAGCACAACGCTCTCCCCTCCTAGATCTATTAGGCAAAGGACTCGAATGAGTGGCACGTGATGGACAACCATCTCCTGTCATCAAGTCTATAGGTATAAGGTTCGGATGAGATACCGAGCTTTTTGTATAACTTCCATGAATTCTTCTCTAAGACCCTCCCCAGAAGGATCCAGACACGCCTCCTACAGATGCCCTATGCACCGAAAAGCCAAATACATCGACGATATCAACTCATAGGTAACATGCTGATCAAATTGGCGATCATCAGTTAGCTGAACGGAACAAACGAAGATAGTTCATGATCTACAGTAATCTCTACCATAACTTGAGAGCACTCCAATAGTTTTTGATGAGCACTAACAACATCCATGTTCAATGGGATCCCAATAATGCTAAAGATCTTACAAATAGAAGGTTTATTCCAAATATGAAAGAGGGAGCTTAGTAAACTGTACCCAAATAGGTACTGACACAAGGAGATCCTACTTCAAAAAGATCAACGAATCTCATTACTTGGTAATTGTTAGAGGATATTAACAAATTACAAGTTCGAGATTCAAGCTTATCAATTCAAACCTCCAACTCATCCATATCAATCATCATAGATAAGGATGATATTTCTTGAACTACTCTGGAATTATTACATGACAAACTATGCATGGCATCACGCATAGTTTGAGGGAAGATGTTAGAGGATCAAACAAATTACAAGTTCGAGATTCAAGCTTATCAATTCAAACCTCCAACTCATCCATATCAATCATCATGGATAAAGATGATATTTCTTGATTATATTATTGTTATCTTAGATTATTTTGTTCTATCTTTATTGTTGCTTAATTCCTTATAAATTAGAAGGTCATCAATGTAATCGGTGTGGTTGAGGTTTTAAACCTACCTACATATGTTGATTATGAGATTTATTTCCATCTACCTGTTTTTCCATTTTTGTTTTTCCTTCTTGGTATCAGAGCAGGTTGTGATCACTCGACACAACATTGTTTCTCACCAAATAGATCACACCAAATCCAAATAATCCTACACACCAAATCTAAACAATCCCAAATCCTACTGATACAGGAAATTCTGTACCAAAACCAAATCCAAACAACCCTACACAACAAATCCAAACAATCCCACTGATGCATCACACCAAATCCAAATAACCTAATACTCTAATTCCAAACAATCCCACGCATCTGATCGTCTTCTTCGTGAGTGAAATCAGAACACTCCATGCTGTGTGGGAAGCTCTCAGACAAAATAGAGGGCAGAAAAGATGGTAGATGAACTTGATACTCTCTCTCAAACAAGTCCAAGATGCCCTCTCTTAAACAAGTCCAAGATGGTGGATGAGCTACTCTGGCATCATTACGTGACAAATTAAGCATGGCACCACGCATAGTTTTAGGGAAGATGTTAGAGGATCAAACAAATTACAAGTTCGAGACTCAAGCTGATCAATTCAAACCTCCAACTCATCCATATCAATCATCAAGGATAAGGATGATATTCTTGATTATATTATTGTTATCTTAGATTATTTTGTTCTATCTTTATTGTTGCTTAATTCCTTATAAATAAGAAGGTCATCAATGTAATCGGTGTGGTTGAGATTTTTAACCCACCTCCATATGTTGATTATGAGATTTATTTCCATCTACATGTTTTTCCATTTTCGGTTTTTCCTTCTTGGTATCAGAGCAGGTTGTGATCACTCGACACAACACTATTTTTCCCCAAATGCATCACACCAAATCCAAATAATCCTATACACCAAATCCCAACAATCCCAAATCCTACTAATACAAAATATTTCGTACCAAAACCAAATCCAAACAACCCCACAAAACAAATCCAAACAATCCCACACTGATGCATCACACCAAATCCAAGCAACCCAATACTCCAATTTCAAACAATCTCACACATCTGATCGTCTTCTTCATGAGTGGAATCAGAACACTCCATGCTGTGTGGGAAGCTCTCAGACAAAATAAAGGACAGAAAAGATGGTAGATGAACTTGATGCTCCCTCTCAAACAAGTCCAAGATGCTCTCTCCCAAACAAGTCCAAGCTGGTGGATGAATTTCTCTGGAATAATTACGTGACAAACTATGCATGGCACCACGCACAGTTTGAGGGAAGATGTTAGTGGATCAAACAAATTACAAGTTTGAGATTCAAGCTTATCAATTCAGACCTCCAACTCTTCCATATCAATCATCATGGATAAAGATGATATTTCTTGATTATATTATGTTATCTTAAATTATTTTGCTCTATCTTTATTGTTGCTTAATTGCTTATAAATAAGAAGGTCATCAATGTAATCGGTGTGGTTGAGGTTTTCAACCCACCTCCATATGTTGATTCTGAGATTTATTTCCATCCACCTGTTTTTCCATTTTCGTTTTTTCTTCTGTAATGATAAGTCGACCATCGAACATACATGGGCCATGTAGCAGCATCGTCTATAGGTCTCACTTTAAGGTAAAGCGCATGAAGAAGAAGCCATTCACCGGAGAATACTTCCACGTTGCCCACTAGGTTCCATGCTTTACGGACAAAGATAAAGACAACTGGGAACATCGGTCTTGGTCCGATCACGTACAAGACCAGAGAATTCTTCTATTCTACTACTGAAATCTCTATGTCCATTGTGGATATATTCGCAGTACAAACACATCTACCACCATTGGCTCCTCATATGTAGCCTCGTATAAGCACTAGTCGGAGACGAAGAGCAAATAGCACCGCTAGAAGTGGGTTTGGCTTTTAATTTTTTTTCTCAACCATATTAAAAGGAGGTCGTCGGTACTTTTCCTTTCCCTTCTCCTTGTTGCCTAATAAGTTCATAGTACTCTGCCCATACCTATGAGATCTGGACCCTCTTGTGGCGCCTTCCCTTTTTTTGCCTATCTTAACGACTGTGGACACACACAAAAAAGAAGAAGAAGAAATGTTGTCTTTTCTTATTGGCGTAAGGCGCCACAAATCGAATATGTCTGAGAGATCCTGCAATGAGGATCCCCGAGTACAAAAAAGAATTCTGGGGAATGGGATTATGGAGATCGAACGGCAGTTGATCCTTTACTCCGTTGACACTCCGATTACGAAAGTGGGAGAAAACCTAAGAAAACTGCTAACTCTCGGCTCACTGGCAAGATGTGCAGCAATTTGGCTCTTGAAAATGCTCTCCGATCTGTCCTTTGAAGACGTATGAGACCCCTTTTTATAGTTGTTTCCGTGCTGGAATGATGTTATGCGCCCACATAAGAAAATATACTGATTTTTATGTGGGCACATAGTCCTGCTTTGGGCGCATAGAGTGTAGGCGCATGCAGACTGCATGATTGTGGGTTGATCGTGGGGTTGACGTGGCCGCATGCTTCGGTGCATGACTGCTTGTGGAGATAGACGTGGTCGTATGCTTCGGTGTACGATTGATCATGGGTTTGACCGAGTTGGGGGCTGTCCTGACTTGGGCGCATAGCCTGAAACAGGGCTATGCGCCCCCTTCTGGAGGAGTCTAGAGTGGGCACATGGGCACGTAGCTTGCTCTGGTGACTTGGGCGCATAGCTTGCTCTGGTGACTTGGGTACATATGACTTCTCTGGCTTGGGCGCATATGACTTCTCTAGCTTGGACGCATGGTTGTCAAGACTGCTAAAATTTTTATGCTTCTACAAAACCCCTTTCAAAGTTTTTGATACTTGAATGAGTTCGAAATACTTTGAAAAGAAGCATGGACCGTCTTCTCGTGATGCAGTGGGCGCATAGCATATCTCTCCCTTTGGGTGCATAGAGTTTGGACAGACTGTCAGAGAGATGGCTGTTCAGATCTTCTTCGAAAATCCGAACTGACAGATTCATCGGAGTGAAATTTAAAGAGGTCCATCCTTCATGCGTTGTCCATGTCAGCAAATGGCAGTCGCATAATGTGCAAGAGACTGGGTCTTCATGTGAGCGCATAAGTTGTAGTAGGCATATAGTACGCGGTGGGCGAATAAGAGTAGTGGGCGCATAGTATCAAGCTTGTGCCTATAAATAGGATTTGAAGAGAGAGAAGATTCATTACTCTCTTTTCCTTCAAAACTTTCAAAAAGACTTTTCATCTCTTCTCTGCACGAACCATGTCTCCCAAGGCTGCCAAGAGATCTGCAAAAGGAAGGGGCTGCACCGAGTGGCTCTCCTCCTGCGATAGCGTCCTCGTCAGTCCAAGACCCGATCCTGGGTGAGGCTTCAAAACAAAGTCTTGAGCGTTAATTTACGACGCTCGGACTTTTCCTCTGCCTGGGTGCATGTGCCCAAGACAACATGTTTCTGTGAGCATTCATATGCGCCCACGGAAGCATGCGCCCACACTGTGGTATGTTATACGCCCACATGCTGCTACATGTTATGCGTCCACACGTTGTTGCATGTTATACGCCCACATGAAGCTGCATGTTATGTGCCCACATGCTGCTGCATGTTATGCGCCCACATGCTGTCTATAAGTTTATGCATCCATGTGCTGCTTTATGCACATAGCCCTTTGGGCGCATAGCTCTTTGGGCGCATAGGATTCCTCCAGCACTTAGTTTTTTTCTGCAGATTTTGAGTCTGGCTTTCTCTTCCATCCTTGCAGTTAACATGTTTGTCCCGGAACATGATGGAATCCCTTTCGGCTCTGCTTGTCAAGTCTTCGGCACTAGTCTCATAACCAATATGGTCAGCAAGGTTCAGGCCAAGATTAGTCATAACCAGCCTACAGTACGGACGCTCGCCATACTTGAATAGGACAAGAACTTCTTGAAGCAGATGATTAACGATGAGAAGCTCTTACTCGGAGGGGCACGTCGTTCAAGAAGCCGTACTTCCTGTTCGGTGACAGTGTAGGGTTCGAAGATGGCGAGACGATACACATGAGAAACCCACTGGTGGTCAGGCTAAACAATCAGAGGATATGTCTACCATCGATGGAGCGTCAGTATCCTTTGTCTGCGTTTACTGTCTTAGTCGCTCGACGACAGATGAAATGGTAGCTAACCTCTGAGCTATCCGGGGTCGTCTCTGAAAGAATACTGTTCGACTCAGGAGATCGGAAGAAGGACACTTTCAAGTGTATCAGGGGCTCTACATCTTACTCCACGAGGGGGCTGCAACCTGGTGCCGTAATAAACGACATCCCGACTGACCTCCACCCTTATGCTTCCGACAAGCTTTACAATCTGATGATGTCGGGGGACATGTCATATCCCGTAGGGAAGATACGGATGGAAGGCTGGAGGTATCCAGTTTTATTCTGGAGTAACCTCACTGACTGGGTGCTTTCTATGTATGAAGCCACCATGAAGACGGCTGGTCTTTGTTATGCTATTAGGGCCACCCAATATGGCGTAAAGGTCAACTGGCCAATGTTTGTCTCTTTGGCGGAGTTATACAGCCTTCACACTTGTACTTTCTTTACTCCGAGTGGGGAGATGGGATTGGGTCTCTAAGAGATGCAGGAAGTGTCAAAGCTTCCTTGGGGTACAGAGCCGTATGAAGAGTACGAGCCTTGTGATGAGGAGCTCCGAGACCTGGAGAATGAGAAATCCGAGATGATGGATGTATACAAGAAGTTATTATGCTACCTCATCATCTGCCATAGGATCAACAAGAAAGGAAGGACCGAGGGGGCCAATCCCCACACAAGAGCTTGGACGGGATACATCTTCATTCAAGGACAAGGAGAGGATCCGACCTCCTTTTCGATTTTAAAATCTATGACCAAGTTCGAGATAGAAGTCCGGATGGCAGATTATGATACGGCGGTTACTGAGGACAGTGATGATCCTGAGGGGAAGTCCCTGATCGGGCACTACTTCCGTCAAGATTAATATCCGTTGTCGGCGTAAGCCGTGCTGGCAGCTTTCTTAATGATCTGGCTTCGTGACTATATAGTCCCTGGGGGTTCAAGGACTATTGGAAGGATGAGCCGGAGCATAATACTTTCGGCTGTGAAGCTGGTATTCGAATACCGGCTTGCCTTACTTCCCGCGATGGTCTGTATCACTGAATGGGGTCTACGAAACTTTGTTAGAAATGCGGTGACTCCTGACAGCAGAGCCAACTTCGCCCGGATCAAACTTTCGTATCATTTCTTGATGGGGTGGCTGCTACTACATTGTTCCAGATTAATGAATGCCGAGATGATGGTAGACTCTTTGGTGGGGGATACCTTTCTTCAGAGATTCAAAGATGCAGATAGGACCGTTACAGAGGTGCCTGTTTGCAGGAAGGCTTTGAGTTTTCTGCAGAACTATGAATTCTTCAGAGTGTCGCCTCCGTCTGGTAGTGGCCGCGCAGGAGGCACCCTAGTAGATGAGGGAGCACTCACTACTAGCCTTCCTATTGGGGTATTTTGTTGGCTCCAGTCCATCAGGCCTTCCCATCTGGTGTTCAGAAATAGGAACCATACTTTCCTAGAACCTTATTTTCCGAGTCGCTTTACACGGCAATTCGGCAACAGCCAGCTTCTCTTGGGCAATCCCAGTCCTCATCTACAGTCGATAGGGAGTCTGATCGACGGGGCATGTGCATGGGGCTACTATAACGCTGGATGTACGGGGGCAGTTTTTACCCTGCCATAAGATAATCCTGACACCTACATGCTCTTTGTTGCTGCCAAGTTCTATATTCAGGTCAATACCCTTCATTCTCGATATGACCATGAGCAGAGTTTAATATCGGGGACTAGGCTTACCCCTACTCTTGCTGATATAGGACAAGTGCGCACAATGGGGAGTTACAGAAGGGAAGGCGCTGCACCCACAGTTGAGTCGGCTACAGTGCCACAGCAGAGAGTTGTTCTTGCGGAGCCTATTGTTGCAGCGCCTCGGAGAGAGGATACTGAAGAACCTCTTCTGACATTCCTCATAAGAGGAAAGCTTCTACTGAGCTGGTTCCACGGCCTAAAAGAAAGAAGATTGTTGTTTCCCAAGGAAGAAAGAAGGTCACGGACATGAGTGCCGGCTCACCTCCTTCCAGAAGATCATCTCGGCAGACGGCGTCGTGGGTCGTTACCATTCAGAAGGCAGATCCCTTCCTAGACTCCATAGCCGTTTTGGTCAAACCATTAGGAGTTTTCTTACCATTGCGTTTGTCCTTTGCGCGGGACGTTGAAGTCACGACTGTGGCAGGTTCTTCTCTGTCTGAAGAGGTGGACATAACAACAGTTTCCCCTACTCGTCCTCAACCGATGGATGAAGGCGGGTCTTCTTCAGTTGTAAGGCTTGAGCGATGGAATGATCAGGGTGAAGGCCCAAACCATGACGGCGATCAGAAAACCAGTCCCTCCTATGACATTTCTTTGGGGGATATGTCTGCGATAGGAGCTATGATGAAAGACTTGAATGAAAATCAAGTCCAATCTTCTCACCCTCCTCTGGGTATGTTATCTTTGTACCTCTCTTCGGTTGAGATTTTTCGACTTTGATTTTGCGTGCTCCACGTGAGGCTGACCGCGATTGTAAATTCCCTTGTAGACAAGGAGAAGGAACCACTCGTAAAGATAACCCAAGGCATTGGAAGAGAAACAGAGGTTGTTCCCGGCTTCTCCGAATTTGTTGGTGCGAAGGAAGTTGTTAGTGAGCCGGCATCGGCTGCAGAAGGAAAGGTTGAACAGCCTACTGAGGGGTTGTTGCTGAATCTGCTTTCGGTCCAGCTGGGGCCGTGGAAGATACTCAGCCTGATGCTACTCAAGACCTTGATATTGTTCTTCTTGAATAGCCTGGGCCTGCTCTCGATTTTCCTGAGGCCAAGACCGATGACTTAGCCTAAGTTGGCGCTGAGCATGCTGAAGGTACAAAATTACAACTCTTTTGCACTCCCCTTTTTTGGTTAGTGATGCATATATTATTTTCTTGTCAGGTTTGACTTCTTGTCAGGCATCTCTTCCTGGAGCAGAAGAACCTCATCAAGCATCATCCTCGACGACCTCCACTGAAGACGACGAGATGGCCCAGGAAGTCGTCAAATCTTTCTATTCTATCCTGAAAGTAAAGCTTCCTGGAGTTCTGAATCGGAACGCCGCCTTTGTCCCTGTGAAGGCTGTTGCTGAATGCCAAGTGGTGGCCCATGAGAGCATCATCAGCTATGAAGAGTGGGCTAATGCTCTAAGAAGGATTCTGAACGATTTGGAGGATCAGGTGGCCAGATTCTGGGATGCCAAACAATAGAGCCCGACGTTGCTATTCCGTGCAGAAGATGAGGCTTTGATCGCGGCTCTTGCAGAGGAGGAGGCTACTTTCCAAGCAAGGAAGGTTGCCTTCGATCAAGTGATCAGTGAATTAGCTGATCAGTATAGGCAGTTCAACGCTGCGAGTGAGGCACATGCTGCTTCGAAGAATAAGCTGGCTGTGTAGATGACTAAGAAATATAATCATATTATGCGGATCCAAAGTAAGATTGCTCAACTGGAGGCCAGCTTAAGGAAGTGACGTCTGAACAGGAGTACTATTTGGCTCAGGCTGCCATGACCGCCATAACTTCCGACCACTTAAAAGAATAGCTGGTGAAGTTGGAGGGAGAGCACATAAATTTGATCCCCTTCTAGGATGAAGCTGCTCGTCAAGAAGAGGTGCGCCGCCGTGCTACTACGAAGTCCGAAGCCAAAATTGCGTCTCTAAGGGATAGTATCAATCGATTGTATATCCCTTAAATATTTTTGTTTGTAACTGTTTCTTTTAGCCGTCGAGACCCTTGTATCTTTTTCTCCGTCTTCTGATAGACATTTTAATAAAGAATCTGTTGGCTTTCAAAATTCATGAATGAAGTCTTGTGAAATATCAGGACTAGAGGTAATGTGGACATAGTAAGGATATTTTTGGTGGGTATTCCGCTAGAGAATTTGATGTGGACCTTTTATCCGTTTTATATTCGGGGTTCTTGAATATAGATAATAAGTTGAAAGAAGATGCTAATAGAGATAATATTGACATAATAGCAGAGGATGTTCTATATCTGACCAGAGGTAATATAGACGTGGAAGGATATATAACATTAGGTAGGAGTGGATAATTCAGAGGTAATATGGACGTGATTATCATTGATGAATGCTTTGTTCAGAGGTTATATGGACGTGGCAAAACATTTCTTAATCATCCCACTAGGGCAATAACTATCGGAAAACAATTCAGAGGTAATAGGAACGTGACTTGTTTTCGTCAGACCGAATTTGGACAGAGTCAAAAACGAAAATAATTCTACTGGAGAATCTTTTAAGAGGACCTGTTATCCATGGTGTATTCAAGACTCTTGAAATACGAATAATAGTTAGATAATTTTTTGAATCACATAAACATTGCACTGTACATTTACATGATAAAAATAAGGTATATGTGAACGCTGTTACACATAATATTTTTTCAGGAACTTGTCGTTGATCGACATCATGAGCAAGTCACTAACGGGCTTGGTTAGTCGATACACACCGTTAGAATACACTTATTCTATAACAAAAGGACCTTCCCATTTAGGCTAGAATTTTCTTTTTGTCTTGTGTGTCATGACCAATGGTCTTCTCACTGCTAAGACTAGATCACCAACTTGGAAGATTCTTTCCTTCACCTTTTTATTGGAGGCTCTAGAAAGGCGTGCTTGGTATAGCTCAATATGCTGCTGAGCTAATAAGCATTTTTTGTCTAGTGCTTCGAGCTCCTGTAGTCGCAGACGATAACTTTCTTCGGTAGTCAACTCACTAACTAAGGCTACTCGAAAAGAGGGAATCTGAATTTCTAGGGGAAGAACTGCTTCGCTCCCATAAACTAGAAAGAATGGCGTACTGCCTGTTGGAGACCGGACCATTGTACGATAGGCCCAGAGATATTTGTCGAGCTTCTTATTCCAATCGTGCTTGTTTGAAGACACGAACTTCTTGAGAAGTTTAATGATGGTTTTATTGAAGGCTTCAGCTAACCCATTAGCCGCTGGATTGTGATGGAACTGGGGATTCCCAGGACCCTTCTTTTGGTGTGCATATTGATCGATAGAAAGTTAAACAGATCTAATACGTGTTCTAACCCTTCATAGGCGGAAACTAGGGTTCACGAATTATACCTGCGGTGGAAAGGAGATAAGTAATTCCTGGCAATCTCGAGCGGACGACCCCAAGATCTTCTGCACGTATTCCTTCCTCGAGTTGGACGTCGTGTGGGTGACGATCTCCCAACCTTTTTTTCTCCTTGGCAGCTCTCTCTTTCTCTCCTTACGTGAATCACGAATTTAGAGAAAGTTTTAGATTTTAGATCGGTAATCTGGCGGCCAGAGAATAGAGGATATATATAGGCTACGGCAGGGACCATGAGGAGAAATTAGGGTTAGGCCTCCTAACGGATCTGGATATCCCGTGTTCAGCCCGAACACACAATCCAGGCCCATTAACAATAGCTCGGTCCACTAATGAGCTATTGTTACACTACCTCCCTAATCCCAAATTATGTTTGTGGGCTCCTTTTATTATATGCTCGTTTGGCTCCCCATGTTAAGATATCGTATGTCCGTCGACCAAATTAAGTTACTGACAACTATATTGATTCAACATCTTTTATCCTTAAGTAGTACCGCTCAACTTTATTTGTCATGTCGGATATAATCCACCTGCAGGGTTTACTTGACAATCCTTATGAGCTCCTTAAGGGGACATCATCAACCCGATGTATCGGGACATGGATGTAGGAACCCTAGAGGGGGGGTGAATAGGGTCAAGCTAACTAATCAAGCACTTAGCACAAGCTAATTGGCAATTTAAAAATATATGTGCAAGAGAAGAAGCAAACACAATACCGACACCCGATGTATCCTGGTATCCTCCTAAGAGGCAGTCCAGTCCCGGAACTCTCTCCGACTTTAATCCACTATTTGAGCAAATAGTTACACACGAGTTTGGATCCGAAGAACTCGCCAACTTCTTACACAAGAGCTTTAATCCGAAGGGCTCTCCGACTTCAACCGAGAGTTTGGATACGAAGACTCCCCAACTTCAACCGAGAGTTTGGATACGAAGACTCTCCAACTTCAACCTTTCACAATAGGTTTTGATCTCCTTATACAATAGGATGAAGATCTCACTTTTCAACTCACTAACTCTAACACAATTTGTGAATGGCAAATGAAAGCTTTGTAGAGTTGTTTGTGGATAGGCTTTGGTGGTTTAGAAATTTTTAGGCTCAAAGCATCAACCTTGAATGAAGGGGTTCAAGGCTATTTATAACCAAAGCTTGAAAAGAAGCCAAAGGCAACTTTTCAATCACGAACCGGCATACCGCCGGTATGATCCGGCATACCGGCGGTATACCGGTCTGGGATTGCAACGGCTAAAAATATAGCCGTTGGGATCATTAATGGCTGGAAATCCGACCGTTGGAATTTCAACGTTTCGGAAGCGGTATACCGTCGGTATGGACCGGTATGCCGTCGGTATGCCGATTTTGTAAACAGAAACTTTCTGTGAACAAAAACCGGTATACCGTCGGTATACACCGGTATACCGTCGGTATGCCGTTTTCTACCAAAAATGATCCTGGGCTTATTTCTGCCCTAGCTTTCGATTTTTTCATCCATTTCTTGTGTTTACAATAATTCCTAAGACTCATTACAGACTCCAGATAAACTTAGGCAGGTGCAGGCTTCTTCAGAGTCTTGAAATGATGATGGCATGGCTTGGCTTCTTCCTTTGATAGGTGCTGGCTTTTTTTTTCTTGGTGGCAGTTGTCCAAAGATATCCAGTTTGTAAAAACTGAATACCTTTCGGGGGCTTCGCCCCCGAACCCCCGACGAGGGGTGCTGCCCCCTCGACCCCCGTCCGCTGACCGGACAGCGGAACCCCCGGTGCGTGGCTCCAGAGATGTCGTCGGGTGGTTCAGAAAAATCTTGTGGGATCCATCGTCTTTGGCCCACCATGATTTCTTCATTGCATATGTCCACATTGATCTTGTTTATTGCTTTTCTGCATGTACATGTTAGACGAACAAAGCAATATACATAGTAGCAAGTATGATAAGTTTAATGCACATCAGGACAATGCTGAGTTTAAGTATAATGACTAAGGTGATAGCATAAATGTTAGTGATAACATAATGATTAAAATTAATTGAATGACCACAATCAAAAACATAGTTTTAATTTTGGCAACCCGATTAAATTTAAGATAGATAAGCTCATATCACTAATATGTAAACCAATAGGCACATATCACCAAAGGTATACGTATAAGTAGAAATGCTATAGCGATAGTATGAAGATTAGTGATAATGAAATGCTAAACTTAACATATTAACCATATTCAAAAACATGATACCGTCATTGGGCCAACAATCTCCCCCTTTTTGATTATGGCAAATCGGTTAAGTTTAGTATGGACATAATAGATGCATGTATCACTAATATACAAAAGATATGAGCAATATCACTAAAAGCATACTACTTAGATTACTTATAAAAGCATACTTAAACTTACTTCTCCCCCTTTGACATGATCAAAAAATAGGCTCCCCCGTACTAAGAGATAAAATAAAATCAATCTTAAGCATAGAAATCAGAGCATGGGGAAGTCATAGACAATCATGATCAAAATATACTAATAAAAAACAATGGGAGAAGGGTGTAATGACAAGTTTATAAAGCTACATTGCCAATGTAGAACATCAAATAGAGAATAGCTTGTCAAAACACAATATAGTTGGTAAAACTAAACGAATTTGAAAAATAAGAAATAAGTAGTTTACCAACTTGAAATCCAAGGAATAAATCCAAAACACAATAGGATATAAAATATTGCTCTAGTTTTGGAAGAGAACTATGAAATAAAGGATTTCAAACAAAAGCCATGAGGAATAGATAATTGCAACTAACAGATACCAATTGAGATATGAAATTAAATAAACTTGATACCAATTGAAAAGATGTAAACTTGAAACATTGATCAATGAAACCATTAATAATCATAATTGTCCACAAATAAATAGTGGAACAAAATAAAAGAATGATCAATGTAAAATATTGCAATTGATATAAAGTAATCTCATTATTTGCAAGATCTATATGCTTTATCCAAGTTCATGCATTTGGACTCAATTACCTTATCATGCTATATGAATACCCTTTAGATAAACATGAAGGTAAAGGAGAAATATACTTGAGAAGGAGAAATTCATTCGACTTGAATGCTCCCCCTCAAAGTACTACCAAGGTTGATAAAAATCATGAATTTTGGATAAGTCCTCAACAAGGAAAGCCAAACCAATTAAGCATGAAAGAAAAGCCAAATCAACGAAAGCATAATATTCATCAAGGTAAGATCTGAAAGTTAATATTAGCAAGATAACATATTCAAACCATATGAAAGAGAGAGATAAGATAATAAGGACAATAACATACACTCTCATAAATCCTTCAAAATAAAAAATCATGACCTCAATCAATAAGATATGAAATAGAAGAAGGTATGGGTCCATGATGAACTAGGTATACGACATATTTAAGGGTATAAATGAATTGAATCAATTAATTTGATCCCCCTCAAAATATGCGTATCTAGTTCCAGAGCACTTATAGCATAAAATAGATAACTACAAGATCTAGGGGTAAATCAACTATGGATTTCTCCCCCTTGCTCGATGCATATAAGGCTACAATATCGTCAAAAGACAAAAAATATCATCTTTAGTCAAGAAGAGATAACCAATTAATAGCCATTAAAGATGAGAAATCAAAAGAATATTCCAATAAAGCACATATAATCAAAAGATGGCATACATTAGTCTATATAGAAGAATCTCATATTTAAATATGATAGATCAATGTATGTAATCCTTTGAGAAAATGTCATCATGAAAAAGAATAAAGTCAATTAAGAACAATCATGATGATACACAGAATATAGCTAAAAAATAAAAAATAAAATAAAAATGAAACTCAAATATCATGTCCATGATTATCTAATTAAGAAATAATCAACCAATTTATTGCTTTGCATGGACTAGGTATATTTTATCACATATGTACCCATCAACCGGGTAATATCCAAACTTTGCTACTTCTAAATGAAAGACCAATAAAGTTCAAATAGCAAAGGTCATATGTGATAAACCATGAGTAGTCAAAGTAGAGTAATAACTTGACTTGACATTTACAAAATTAGATAGTTTAGGACTACTCAATCATTAGGATCATTCATAAAGAAAACAAATGAATAAATATGATCTAATGAATCTCATCAAGAGAAAATCACAAATACAAAAAAAATCTCACAAATTAATATGGGAAAGAGTCAATCTCATTTAAATAATTACAAGTTCAATAAAGAAGAGATGTAAATGATAATACGATAAAATTATGACTCAAAAGTGAGAGAAATTTAAGAGAGACTTGCTAATGACTAGTTATGGAATAGAGTTAAAACAAGGAATCACAAACCTCTAAGAGAAAACAAGATTTAATAAAGAATATGTAAAACTAGTTTTAGAGATTAAGCATATCACAAATCTTGTTTTTGTAAACTAGCATATCATATATAGATTGAAGTATAGGAATATAGCTAGATGTGTGAAAGTGAGCCAAAATTATATAGCTTAATAATATATCACATATAAGCAAACTATATAATCTAAATAAGATTAATGAGGGAAGTCGTTAACAAGATAAATGTGCTCATTAATTCTTAAGTCACTAACACTAAAAAAATACTTGCTTAAGCAAAGAGTTCTCAATAAGTATAATACATCTTGAATGATCAAAATGATTCATAGACTCTTTACTAAGCAATGATAAGAGCATAAGATGACAAATAAATGAATTAATCTCTTATAAAGTATAGGCCAAAAGAGATAATTATGAAAACATAATAAAATAAATCTCTTTGCCAAGTGTTGAGATTAACCCAAGATAATAAAATGATAGATCGATCTAGAGAATGCAAAAATACTATAGCCATTATAAAATAAGTGTATTCTCTAGAAATGGGAAAATCTCAACACAAAAGCTCAAACCATAATAGCTAAAGTCATAAGAAATATGATGTAACAATTACATATATTCTCATGTGCTACAAAAACCATTGGGCAACAATAATTCAAGAAGAAGTATAAACCCAAGGAATGAGCAAAGAAAGATCATTAAGATCATGAAAGCTAAATGCAAAAGATATCAAGAAGTAAATTTTTCAAAGAGCTTTCATAGTGCACCATAGTAAGATATAAAGAAGATATAGATTTAAAAATGTGCACTAAAAATGGAGGTAAATATAAAAACAAGACAAAGCACAAAACCATGTGATTCTTAAAAGAACTTCCATAAATAGTCAAGTGTAATACATAAACAAATATTTTCTCTCACCATCCCAACTTAAAGATATAAAACAAATGAATATCAAAAGCTAGAAATCATTTATATATATATATATATATATATATATATATATATATATATATATATATATATATGAAACTATATATATATCACCAATAGGCATACATGAAAAGATCAAAAATCAATTAAGAACATGTATCCATAAAGTCAACCAGAAAGATAAAAAGACATCATTAAAAGAAAGCTTTAAGGAAGAAGCATATTGATTCAAAAAGAGATACACAAATTTGATCAAAAGAATCAATAGCTAGAGCATGAGTTAAGCACAAGTCTAGAAGTAATTCAAGTTAATATAAAACTTTAGCTTAACTCATATGCCTACATAAAGGTATTTATACAAAAATAGATATCAATATAAGAGATACATGAACTATATGTAAATGAAAATTTTAATGAATATAGTCATGTATCCTTAATGAATATTTGAGAAACCATCACAAATTCAAAAGCATGTATAAATAAACTTTATTAGGCAAAGACATAATTGATTCTCAAGAAGATAATCAAGATAAAGTGTGAGAATCAATGATGAATATATTATGCAAGCACAAGATTAAAAAGAAGTATAAGTATATACTTGTCACGTAATAAGAAGCTTGTGCTAAACACATATATTCGCAAATACCGATTTAAATAAAATATTACATATTAAGGAGAAATCGGTAAGAAGTAACTATTTTCAAAAAAATTTAAAGACGGAGAGTTAAAATCATATTAACTCAAATCAAAATCAAGCTCCTATAGACTAGAGTGATATACATGCTCTATAAATAAGGATTAAGAATAACGAGCATGCATAATAAAAGTGTCACACTAATAGAGAATGAGTGATAAACTATATAGTGTGAACTAAACATTTAAGCTAAGTAACTAGTCATGCTAGATAAAAGAAATAATAAGAAAAATTAAACTAAGCAAGCTAGTATTATATCTCACGTTGATTTATACAATAAGCAACTAAGAATATCAATGTGAGCTAGTAGCAAAGCATCAAGAGAAACATGCTAGATTCTACCAAAATAAACTATTTAAAGAGAATCGTTTAGCATGTTACCAAAGTGGCTCTAGTGGCCATACTTGTGTTGGTGCAATTGCTTGAAAGATGACCTTTGAGCTTTGCAACCACCAACACGCTCCTTGGTGCTATGTCCCGGTAAAAGAAGCTCCACCTACAACATTAGGCGAAGACTTTGGTATCCAAAAGAACTTGGATCCACATTTGTTAGCTTTAGGGACCCATATACTATTTACTCTAGCATTGGTAGAAAAACTCCTACGAATAGGACAAGTTAAGCTCATGTGTCCAATACGAGAGCAATAGAAGCACCTAATACTAGTGTGTGCACATGTATCAGAATGAGCATGGTTATGAAGATGTGACATACTAGAATGATGAATATCTCTAGAGTGAGCATAAAAAAATTTGGTTTTAAGAATATTATGTTCTAATAGCAAATCATCATGCATGCAAGTAAGAGAATCAAATTTAGCAATTAAAAAATTATTCTTTTTTTCAAATAAAGCAATTCTAGAGATAAAAGCATCATTTTGTTTCTTTAAAGTGTCAATAGAAGAATCATGCAAATGATTTAGCTCATGTGTTTGCCTCTTAAGATCTTCTATTGATGAGGAAAGAGATTTTATTTTCAAAATTAAAGCCTCATTCAAACTCTTTAAAGAAACACATGATGAGTTTTGAGAATCAAGTCTAGATAATAAAACATTGTTTTCATTTCTCAATAACTCATTAGATTCTTCTAAATGAACAACCTTTTCAGAAAATTCTTCATTGGTAGAATGAAGGTTGTCAAAAATCTCTAAGGATTGTTTAGCCATGGCTTTCCACTTAAAGCATTTCTTGCATTTAGAAGAAACATGATTGTCTATGCTACTAGAAGTAAAACCCTCTTTATCGGAGGAGGAGTAGGAGGAATACGATGCCATAGAAAAATAACAAGGATCTACTCTAAGGATGTTAAGCCTAACAATAGAGTCCTCGCTCTGATACCAATTGTAGGAACCCTAGAGGGGGGGTGAATAGGGTCAAGCTAACTAATCAAGCACTTAGCACAAGCTAATTGGCAATTTAAAAATATATGTGCAAGAGAAGAAGCAAACACAATACCGACACCCGATGTATCCTGGTATCCTCCTAAGAGGCAGTCCAGTCCCAGAACTCTCTCCAGCTTTAATCCACTATTTGAGCAAATAGTTACACACGAGTTTGGATCCGAAGAACTCGCCAACTTCTTACACAAGAGCTTTAATCCGAAGGGCTCTCCGACTTCAACCGAGAGTTTGGATACGAAGACTCCCCAACTTCAACCGAGAGTTTGGATACGAAGACTCTCCAACTTCAACCTTTCACAATAGGTTTTGATCTCCTTATACAATAGGATGAAGATCTCACTTTTCAACTCACTAACTCTAACACAATTTGTGAATGGCAAATGAAAGCTTTGTAGAGTTGTTTGTGGATAGGCTTTGGTGGTTTAGAAATTTTTAGGCTCAAAGCATCAACCTTGAATGAAGGGGTTCAAGGCTATTTATAACCAAAGCTTGAAAAGAAGCCAAAGGCAACTTTTCAGTCACGAACCGGCATACCGGCGGTATACCGGTCTGGGATTGCAACGGCTAGAAATATAGCCGTTGGGATCATTAATGGCTGGAAATTCGACCGTTGGAATTTTAACGTTTCGGAAGCGGTATACCGTCGGTATGGACCGGTATGCCGTCGGTATGCCGGTTTTGTAAACAGAAACTTTCTGTGAACAAAAACTGGTATACCGTCGGTATACACCGGTATACCGTCGGTATGCCGTTTTCTACCAAAAATGATCCTGGGCTTATTTCTGCCCTAGCTTTCGATTTTGTCATCCATTTCTTGTGTTTACAATAATTCCTAAGACTCATTACAGACTCCAGATAAACTTAGGCAGGTGCAGGCTTCTTCAGAGTCTTGAAATGATGATGGCATGGCTTGACTTCTTCCTTTGATAGGTGCTGGCTTTTTTTTCTTGGCGGCAGCTGTCCAAAGATATCCAGTTTGTAAAAACTGAATACCTTTCGGGGGCTTCGCCCCCGAACCCCCGACGAGGGGTGCTGCCCCCTCGACCCCCGTCCGCTGACCGGGCAGCGGAACCCCCGGTGCGTGGCTCCAGAGATGTCGTCGGGTGGTTCAGAAAAATCTTGTGGGATCCATCGTCTTTGGCCCACCATGATTTCTTCATTGCATATGTCCACATTGATCTTGTTTATTGCTTTTCTGCATGTACATGTTAGACGAACAAAGCAATATACATAGTAGCAAGTATGATAAGTTTAATGCACATCAGGACAATGCTGAGTTTAAGTATAATGACTAAGGTGATAGCATAAATGTTAGTGATAACATAATGATTAAACTTAATTGAATGACCACAATCAAAAACATAGTTTTGATTTTGGCAACCCGATTAAATTTAAGATAGATAAGCTCATATCACTAATATGTAAACTAATAGGCACATATCACCAAAGGTATACGTATAAGTAGAAATGCTATAGCGATAGTATGAAGATTAGTGATAATGAAATGCTAAACTTAACATATTAACCATATTCAAAAACATAATACCGTCATTGGGCCAACAATGGATTCTATTAATAATCAACAGCCCATCATACATACAATGTTATTACCCAATTCATAGAGGTTGTTGATCCATAATGAATCTCACTCTTTTATAAGTCAAAGTAATGCACACTGCATATACATGTCCGTTATTATATCCGGATTAAGAGCACAAGCATCCATAATAACGGAGGTGTTTGTTCTCTTATGTAGTCAGTACAAAGAGAACAACCTCAAGTGGTCATGTTCAATACACACAAAGTGTACTAGTGTAAACCTATAGTCAAGATAGACTAATACCAGATTATACTACAACCTTTCCAATAGATTGTCCAAGTCCATCTAGGTTGTGAACTATTTATATACTCCATATGGAACAGATAATATGATCTTTTGTGTGACACCACACACCATATTATCTATAATATAGAATATCAGACATTTACATTAACACTTGCAACAAATACAATATGCAAACATTTGCCCATATGATTCTCATTCAAAATTTAAGAAAATAAGGTTACTACAAAAGTGATACTTTTAGTATATAACCCTAACAATCTCCCACTTATACTCAAAGCATTGCTTTTCAGTATACTGTTACAAATCTTCCACTTATACTTAAAGTCATGCTGCTACACATCTGACTTCCATTCCCTCAATATGACTATCAAAAGCCTTAGCTGGTAAGCTCTTTGTAAAGGGATCAGCTAGGTTGTCGGCTGATGCTATCTTGATCACAGCAACTTTTTCGTTCTTTATGAAATCTCGTATCAGGTGGTACTTGCGCTCAACGTGTTTGCCTGTCTTATGGGCTCGTGGTTCCTTTGAGTTTGCAACTGCACCACTATTATCACAATAAGGTGTAATAGACTTAGGCAAACTAGGTACCACATCCAAGTCCAACAGAAATTTTCTGAGCCAAACCGCTTTTTTGGCTGCCTCAGAGGCTGCCACTTACTCGGCTTCCATGGTGGAATCAGCAATACATTTTTGCTTGATACTCCTCCACACAATGGCTCCACCTCCCAAAGTAAATACATAACCTGAGGTAGATTTTCTGGAATCCCTATCTGACAAAAAATCTGAGTCTGTATACCCTAAAGGAACTAAACTATCTGCCTGGTAAACTAGCATATACTCTTTAGTCCTTTTCAGGTACTTCAAAATATGCTTTACGGCAGTCCAGTGCTCTTGTCCTGGGTTAGACTGATATCTGCTGACCATGCCTACGGCAAAGCAGATGTCTGGTCTCGTACATAGCATTACATACATTAAGCTTCCTACTGCTGAAGCATAAGAAACTGCCTTCATGTTCTCTATCTCTTTAGGTGTCCTCAGACACTGCTCCTTTGATAGAGAAATTCCATGTCTAAAAGGTAAGAAACCTTTCTTAGAATTTTGCATACTAAAACGAGTTAGTACAGTATCGATATAGGAAGCTTGGGATAAGCCCAACATCCTTTTCTTGCGATCTCGTAGAACTTTGATCCCAAGGATGTGACCTACTTCTCCCAAGTCCTTCATATCAAACTGTTTGGATAACCATACCCTTACATCAGATAACACCTTCACATTATTTCCAATGAGCAAGATGTCATCCATATAAAGTACTAGGAACACCACCACATTTCTGTCACACTTTCTGTATACACATGATTCATCCTGACATTGATCAAATCCATAAGATTTTATTACCTGATCAAAACATATGTTCCAAGATCTAGAAGCTTGCTTAAGTCCATAAATGGATTTCTTGAGCTTACAAACAAGATGCTCTTGGCCCTTTTCAATGAACTCGTCTGGTTGCTTCATATAGACGTCTTCCTCAAGACTTCCATTAAGGAAAGCTGTCTTGACATCCATTTGCCAAATCTCATAATCGAGATGAGCTACAATAGATAAAAGAATCCGGATAGACTTAAGCATGGCTACAGGAGAAAAGATTTCCTCATAATTGATACCCTCTCTTTGAGTAAAACCTTTTGCTACAAGTCGAGCTTTAAAGGTTTCAACCTTACCGTCTGATCCTCTTTTTATCTTATAGACTCACTTGTATCCAATGGCGTTTACACCAACAGGTGGTTCTACAAGCACCCAGACCTGATTAGAATCCTTAGATTCTATTTCAGATATCATTGCTTTTTGCCAAGACTCTGTATCTTTATCTTGGAGTGCTTCATTGTAGGTACAGGGATCATAATCTTGTTCCTCAGGGACGAAGTCTGACGACTCTCCCAAGAACATATATCTATCATGTTGTATCACAACCCTCCCACTACGACGAGGCACTATTAGTTTTGTTGTAACATTTGTGACACGTTGTGCAGTTATTTGTGGTTCATCCTCTTGTACTGTTGGTACTGAAGTACTTGGTGTCTCATGTCTCAGTTCTTCTAAAACAACTCTACTTGTGGGTTTATGGTTCATCACATAGTCTTCCTCTAAGAATCGGGCATTGGTGCTAACAATGACCTTCTGATCCTTAGGACTATAAAATAAACCTTCTTTCGTTCTTCTTGGATAGCCTACAAACAAGCACGATGCCTACTCCGGCTATGATATTTCCATTAGGTCCTGTTCTTGATACACCATCAAAGAACATTCGCCAAATAGGGATTTCCTCAGTTACGGTGTTAGACTCCACTACTTTATCGGGGATTTCATCGTAGAGTTTGGAAGATTATGGCACTGGATGAGCTGCTAGAAAATCAGTTAATGTTTGGCTTTTTACTGCCTTCTGAGGAACGAACAACATATCGTATGGAGTCAACAGCATTGCCCTTATAGCTAAACGGGAAACCCGGTTTAGTCGTGAGTATTATGAGAGGATTGACTTTAGATATGATGTGGATAGTCTGTCCAGACACATAGTGGCGTGTCTTCTGGATAGCAAATACCAGTACAAGACATTCCTTTTCCACAGGTGTGTATCTGTGCTCGGAACCCACCATCATGCGGCTGAGGTAGTAGATTGCATGTTCATGGTCGCCTTCATTCTTTTGAGCAAATAGGGTACCAAGGGAATGGTCCATAGCACGGACATATAGTAAGAAGGGCTTCCCCATTATTGGAGCCACCAATACTGGGGGGCATGTGAGATACTTCTTGATGTCGTCAAATGTGCGTTGACATTGTTTAGTCTAGACGAAAGATACGCCTTTCTTCATGAGCTGAGTAAACGGTTGACACCTTCCGAAAAGGTTCGAAATAAATCGTCTGATGTAGGCTAGCCTTTCTTGAAGTCTACGTAGCTCTTTGAGATTTCTTGGGGGATGCATATCGAGGATAGCTTTCACTTTCTTCGGGTCGAGATGTATACCCTTTGAAGTGATAACAAAACCAAGGAACTTGTCGCTGGAGACTCCCAGAAAAGACTTGGTTGGATTCATCTTGAGTTGGTGTGCACGTATTAGTTCGAACACCATTCTCAAATCTTGGAGGTGGTTGCCCTTGAGATGACTTTTAACTGCGATCTCGTCTACGTAGAATTCTACTATTTTACGCAAATGATCGCAAAAAATTGTGTTCATAGTTCGCTGGTATGTCGCCCCTACATTTTTCAATCCGAAGGGCATCACCGTATTGTAGTATACTCCCAACGGTGTCCAAAAAGATGTGTGTTTCTCATCGTTGGAGAATATCTTGATCTGGTTGTAGCCTTAGAACCCATCCATGAAGGACATCCGCTCGAAGCCGCAAGTATTGTCGATCATTACGTTGGTGATCGGTAGAGGGAACTCATCTTTCGGGCATACAGAGTTCAAATTACGGTAATCGATGCAGACTTGAACTTTACCATTCTTTTTTATGACTGGAACAATGTTAGCGACCCAGTCATGGTGTTGTTCTTCGCGAATGAATCCACTTGCAATAAGCTTCTTGACTTCACTCTAGATGGCCTCCATGATGGTCGAAATCGTCGTTGCTGCTGCTTCACTGGCTTAGCTTTAGACGAGATATTTAGGCGGTACATGGCAACTTTAGGGTCCAAGCCTGGCATGTCTTCATAGCTCCATGCAAAGATGTCAATGTATTCTCTTATAAGTTGTATAAAGGATTGACGTTCATCGCTAGACAGACTTTTGCTGATGAAGATTGGTTTAAGAGATGATTCATCTGCTAAATTGACTTGGACGACTTCATCTTCAGTAGGTGGTTCACGTTGTTCGAAACATAACTCTCACCTAGTATCCATCTTTTGAGCCCATTATTCAAGCTCGATCGATTGGATATCGTCTGTAATTTGGTCAACTGACACCATATTGACGGACAAAGTTGCTTTGAACATGTCTCCATTGCTGGAGTCTGAATCCCAGAGGCAGGAATCAGAACAATGAGAACAATGATCTGCTTCGACGTTTGATCTTTCAGGAGTTGCTGAAGGAGTCACATAACCCAAACCAACACCGTTTTGTTGATAATAGTTCTCGGGTTTGCCGGGAGGAGCAAAGTGACGTATTGGCAACCGTCGTCCCTGACCGTAATTTAGCCCCTGGTCACTTTTTGTATCATATTCCATGTTCTGGATGATATTCTTGGCCTGCCAACTATACCAGAAAAGTTATATTTTCTCAGAGTCATAGTCAGCTTCAGTGTTGTGATTAGGAGAAGTAGAGTCCAGAACGAACGAACTTTCGTCGATTATTCGATCGAAGATGATTAGTTCTTCACCCTTCTTTCTAGCTGGAACGATTAAGTAGTGGATATCTTCTAGCCGAACTTTTTCCCGCAGATGAGACGTCGTGATCGACATGCAGAGATGTGGTCCTATGCCGTGCTCTAGAGCGTATATCGTATCTATGTACTGGTTTACAGATTGGTAGACATCGGAGTAATTCAAAGATAAACCTTTACTTAGAAAATACGTTAGTTCTTCTTCAGGGATAACATCATCCATTGAAGGTACATTATTTTGAGTATTGATATACTCATTAAGAGGATCATTGTCTGGAATAGGAGCCACAGCCTTGGCCTAGTTCACTACATAAGGTAACTCTTCAGGATTGGGAGGACAGACTTTAGCAGGTTCCACCCGAGGTATTTTGCGGAGAGTAATGGTCAATGGTTTGACCTTATCAGGACTTTTCTTTTTAACCCAGATTGTGAGAGGCTTTAGAGTACTTTTTGGAGTAGTATGTCCTTTCACTCGGATAATCACGGGACCATCACTGGAGGATGAACTCACTTCAGCTTCATCGTCAGCTTCGTTGCCGTCATCCTTGGAGGGATGAGATTGGTAAAGTGTCGAATCACCATAGTAGGCTTTAATGCCCTTAAAAGGATCGACATCGGCAAACTTCATCTTTACGACGCCATCACCGTTGACGTACTTGAAGCACTGGTGAAGTATGGAAGGAACGATCTTGTTCTCGTGTATCCACGGACGTTCCAACAAGACGTTGTAGGATACATTGGCGTCG
The DNA here is from genome assembly GCA_029216955.1 of Iris pallida. Lineage (NCBI taxonomy): Eukaryota > Viridiplantae > Streptophyta > Magnoliopsida > Asparagales > Iridaceae > Iris > Iris pallida. Next base: position 11,289,556 of record JANAVB010033814.1, read on the forward strand.
ATTACATAACAAAAAACCTCTGTTCGGAGATCACCAATCTGGCACTTGAGACGGATCTTGTCCAGCGGGTGGCTTCTTCCAGCATTGAAAGCCATGATAGTTGTATTGGTTACAGATAGCTTGTGTAGAGGGATTCCTAGAATTTTTAGTAAACTTTTAGGAATGATGCTGAGGGAGGAACCTGGATCGATGTGCATCCGATCCACCTTAATCGCCCCGATATACCCTGTATAATACAGAGGTCTATCATGACGATCATTTTTTAGTAGCATGTCCTCCTGTGAAAAGGTGATGTTGGGCACCACTTCTATAGTACTGTAGCAGTGAGGACAGGAGACAGGATCTTCAGCGGGGGCTTTGACTTCAGCGAGATTAGAGTCAGCATGCAGTAATGCCCCACTTAAGGCCTTCCGTGTTTCTTTGGAGAGTCACAATGGATCGAACAGAGACAACCTGGTAGCTGTATTGGCTAGCTATGCCAGTATGTCAAAGTTGTAAGGTCGATCCATGCCTTCGGGAGTTGGCACCTTCAGAGACTTGTCAAATCACGTCTCCTTTTGCTTGGCTTTATCGGTAGTGTAAGGCTTAGACGGACCAGCTTCTGAACTTGTGGGGGCAGCAGAAGCTTGAGAAGGTACTACTTCTTCTTGTACAGGGTCATAAGTTTGTAGGTAAGCCTTCCCAGATCGCGTCTCGCCAGATAGAACTTCATAAATGAGAGAAGACACCATATGACATGATTTGTATTTCTTGCCCCTCTTTACTTTGGGAGATACCACCCCTTGTGTCCTTTCTTGCACAAGGTCCGGATGGACCCACATGATCTCACCACATTCAGTCGTGAGTGGCACCAAGGTTGAGTTGCGAGCTGGCGGCAGGTTGACGACTTCCATTATTGCCTTGGGAATTGGGATTATGCCATCTGGGACTTCTGCAGAAGGAAAGTCACCAAATTGAAGAGAGACCATGTTAGAAGATATGACCTTATCTTCAGCTTCGAGGTTGATCAATTGGCTGTCGATAAGCTGTTGTATCTTCTTCTTCAGGACGATGTAATCCTTGGTAGAGTGGTGCACGTACTGATGATAAAGACAATACATGGGATCGTTGTGTTGGTTTGCCTCTGTAGGACGTCGTGGTGGAGGCAATGTCAGTTTATTACCCTTCATCAATGTGTATAAAATGATAATAACGTCGTCCTCGTCAAAGGAGAAAGTATCCTTAGGTTTGTCAGGAGCGCCCTAAGAATTGGAAGCTCCCTTGGAAGTATAGACCTTCAAGACTTCTTTCCCTTTACCTCCACGGACAGGGATAGTTTGAGGGTGCTTGCCTTTGTCTTCAGATTTGGGTGTTTTCAACCCCAGTAATTCTAGATTAGGGACGTCGTTTTCAGCAGCATCAGAGGCCCCAATGAAAGTGGACCACGTATCATACTTATGTATACTCAGACAAAACTTTACGGTATGAAGGAAGTTATGACAAAAAGTATCCATAAGTTCTGAGTCTGGTATACCGAAGGGCATCTTCAATGCTAGTCGCTTGAAGCGTTCGATGAAAGCAATGACAAATTCAGTCCTCCTTTGCTTGGTTTCGATGAGGGTGGACATACTAACATGTATGTCACTCTCGTAAAACCTGTTGAGGAATAATCTTTCCAAGTCTTTAAAGGAATTGATACAACCGTCAGGCAGACTGCAGAAGCATTCAAAAGCTCCCCCTGCAAGGTGCTAATAAACAGCTTTGACAAGAATGGATCATCCCTGGATAAGTGTAGAGTCTGCGTGTTGAATTATGTCATGTGTTGGCGAGGAGAAGTCATCCCATCAAATGAATTTAGCGTCAATGGCTTGTATTTTGGAGGGCAAGTAGCGTTCTCCCATTCAGGAGGATAAGGTTGAGATATCCCCATCTTCTGAAGCTCGTCTTTGTGTGAGATGGTATCGAGACGGAAAATAAAAGAATCAATTGCATCATGTTGATTGAGCAGGTGTTGAGAAATGGTTGATGCATGGTTGTCAGTCATCCTTGGTGAAGGACCACCCCCAGCATTTGCAAGATTTGGAGGAGACGCAATGGAATGATACTCCTTCTGTATTGAAGGAGGGTTATTTCTATGAGCCGGACTAACATGTGCTGAGTCATTTTGTTGAGGTGGAGGAACATCCCCAGCAGCTTAAACTGCCATGATACTGGTAAGCATATCAGTGATCTTGGCAAATGTTGTTTCAAGACCCTCTAGCCGTTTGTTGGTCTGATCACTGGCTTCTTCAGGTCTCTCTCCATCCGCCATGTATGTAGATAACATCGATGATGAACAGAGGAAACAGTACAACTGGTGCTGATACTGTCTGTCTCTGAGTTAAAAAGTCCTTCATCTTCAGGTAGGGGAGGTAGATAGTCGCCGTCAGACTCGGAGAGATCATCGTCACCTGGAAGGCTACCTCCGGTGTGAAGGTTATCGGCTTCAGACTCTGAGGGAATACTACCCCCAGCTGAAGGATCATCACCTCCAGCTTAGGAGTCCTCGTCATCTATACAGAATCTCGTCCTCGACCGAGTACCCATATAGACTCCTTCAGATGTGATAGCCTGCTGGCCATCTTTTGGCAGACTTCTTCTTCTGTTCGCAAAATTGAAAGAAAAAGTTGGGTTCGTGGTGGGGCTCCCGTAAGGGGGACCCATGAAGCCATGTTGGATGAAACACACAGCAGCTTTTTATCGTCAGAGCAATACAGTCGTCGAAATACGGACTTCCTCTAAGGCACTCTCGTTGCTTTGGAGCAGCAACAGTTGATGACAATACTGGTGCACGGATGTATGCTATGAATTGATGTATCCATTCTTGCTTTACGCGTATGATTTATTATGTCACGTAAGTCAGCGGAAGGGAGTTTTGCCTTAAAACCCATGTCACATGCATCGAAGAGCTTTGCATATGGGTTTGTAAGGAGAGTTGGCGCATCCGGACATAGTTCACGTACAGGGGCAACCCCCATACCTAAGTTCTGTGATGACCTTGAAGACAGCCCCATGCTATACGCATTGGGGCATGTCTTTTTGCTGTGGGCACATAGACCCTGGAGTCGGCATTTGGGCGCATGCTTCCCAGAAGTCTTGGCAGCATGCCTAAGCTTCTTCGATGTGGGCGCATGGTATTGGTCAGCAGAGTTTGGGCGCATAGCCTTGGGCGCATAACCCTGGGTGCATAATCTGTCAAAGACTGAAGTCTTCTGGCCAGAGTTATGTGCCCACACACCCTCTTGGGCGTATAGCTTTGGGCGCATGCTTGGTGAAGCAGTACTGTTTTCTCCCAGTTTTATCTCCTTCGTTTGTGAGCCTCGCTGAGTTTGTCCGGAGTGTCGAACACTTTGATTCTTGGCATCGTATTATTTTCCTTTGCCAAGTCGTGAGCGTTGAACACTCTGTTGTTGGTTGCACAAGAGAGAATTCGCTGGGCTAGTAGAGCGCAGAATAGTATGAGCCTTCTTCATTTGTGGAGCTTCTGTAGTAGAGCCATGCGCCCATAGAGAAGATCTATGCTCCGACGTGGCAGAGTCCTTCGGTTGCATATCTTCTATGACACCGGCAGGATATGCACCACGAGCCTTCGGAAGCCAAGTCTTGCGAGACTTGTTTGGCTTCACTGATTTTGAGGGAGTAGAGCCGTCCCTCGAGAGCATCTCTTCGAACGCCTATTGATCGAACTTCATGATCAATATCTTCTGAGTGCTCCCCACTTTGTCGGTATCGGATTGCGTTACCACCTTCTCGTCAGAGGAAAAGGTTGTCCCCAGCAAAGTCGCCATTTTTGTGGACACACAAAAAAAATGCTGTCTTTTCTTATTGGCACAAGGCACCATAAATCGAGTACGCATGAGAGATCTTGTACTGAGGATCACCGAATACAACAAAGAATTCTGGGGAATGGAATGATGGAGATCGAACGACAGTTGCTCATTTACTCCGTTGACACCCCGATTACAAAAGTGGAAGAAAACCTAAGAAAATTGCTAACTCTCGGCTCACTGACAAGAAGTGCAGCAATTTGGCTCTTAAAAATGCTCTCCGTTCTATCATTTGAAGAGGTATGAGACCCCTTTTTATAGCTGTTTTCGTGCTGGAATGATGTTATACGCCCACATGAGAAAATATACTGATTTTCATGTGGGCGCATAGTCCTGCTTTGGGCGCATAGAGTGTAGACGCATGCAGACTGTGTGATCGTGGATTGATCGTGGGATTGACGTAGCCGCATGCTTCGGTGCACGACTGCTCGTGGAGACTGACGTGGACGTATGCTTCGGTGCACGATTGATCATGGGTTTGACCAAGTTGGGGGCTGTCCTAACTTGGGCGCATAGCCTAAAACAGGGCTATGCGCCCCCTTCTGGAGGAGGCTTGAGTGGGCGCATAGCTTGCTCTGGTGACTTGGGCGCATATGACTTCTCTGGCTTGGACGCATATGACTTCTCTGGCTTGGGCGCATGTTTGTCAAGACTGCTGAAATTTCTATGCTTCTACAACGACTCATAGCCAGGGGGAACCTTTTACCTCGATCTCGATCAGTCTCCTTCGATGGTCATGCCCGCAGTTGCCTAGGAACTGGAGGAGTGAGAGCACATTGTTGCATTGGTTCATGCTCGGGTTGGCTGCATCTTGCCTCAACGCTCAAATACCTGGATACAACTAGATCTTTCATTGTAGCCTTCATTTGGAGGTTGTGTTTCCTCTTGCCCATCCGCAATAAGAGTAATTCCATTGCTGCTTGATTCCCCAAGTCCTAAATCGCCAGGGCTCCCTAGAGGAAGCGTCGACACACACATATAAAGAGGCTTGAAAACGGTTCAAAATTAGTTGTCTAAGTCGCATGTATATCCTCACGTAATTAAGAAATTTAAAAATGAATAAATTCAAACTAATTGTTTAACTACTTAATATTATCTAATTATATCCAAATATTTATAACTCATGTGGTTAAGATAGGAGATATTATTTTTGGTTAAATGTATTCGATTCTACGAGGCAACATATAATATAAAAAATCGACTAATTTTTTATGTGCATTCAATGCACACGTACTCGCTATTATATGTATATCCGGTCTGGACCAGACGGGACCTTCGAATTTGGAGGATAAAGACCGGTCTGACCTAGTAGGGAAACCTAGCCCGATCTGGATGGGAGACCATGTTGAGCCGATCCCGAGCTTTGATAGGACCTAAACCAACCCAGCTTGGGTTTCACGACAACGTGCTCAGACCGAATTCTGGACCACCTTGACCACCACACACCTTACCTTCTTATGATGTTCTCTTATCAATTAGTTAGAGAGCAAAATACACAACAAGCATTTCCAAATAATTTTCATATAACCTTCTCTTTCTTAACGTTTATCAATTAGGCATCTTTCATGTCATTGCCATGATATGTCATTGTGAGTATAACCCGATCATAGTAACTAATCTAATTTCAATTTCAAAGATTATATCATCAAACATGATAAATTATCATATTAACTCTTTAAAAAGAGAGCATAATTTTGACACGTATGGCACTAAAGTACGGTAGATAATTGATGACATATCTTTGATACAGAATAATTGATGATATATGTTGATATAAATAACTCATTATTATATAAACGATTATTTTGTATAAGAGTACCAAGTTTATGATCTAATTAAATTTGGATACTGAATTTGTCTATTTTAGACTTTGGGTACTCGATTTTTTTAGTGATACATTTTAGTGACGAAATTAGACTATCAGTGACGAAATGAGTTCTAATGACAAATGGTTGTCACTAAAATGTATCACGAAAAAATTTGAATACCCAAAATACGGACAAACCCAGTATCCAAAGTCTAATTAGGTCTTAAATATAGTACTCTTATACAAAATAATCCTTATATAAATGATGGGAATGTTAGTGCATACTAGGGGTGAGCATTATTCGGTTTTGGACCAAAAACTGGATCGAACCGAACTGAATAAGAGATTCGGTTTGGTTTTAAAAAAATTGGTTCGGTTTAGGTTTTGAAAATACAAAATTTTCTTATTCGGTTTCGGTCCAAAACTGAAAACTAAATTTATATATATATATATATATATATATATATATATATATATATATATATATATATATATATATATATTTGAAGCAAGGGTACTTTTATTGATAAGCAGGTATAAACTTTACATCATCATCCCATTAGATTAGGCCTCCATATTAGGATCCCATGATAAGAGCATCAGTCTCAATGTTGTTCATAATCCCAGGATAGACGTTGCCGCACCTTCGAATATGCGCTTATTCCTTTCCCGCCATATATGCCATATGGCTGAAAGAAGTTTAATTCTAACCTTGTCAAACACATCCGAGCCCTGCCGCTTTAGTGCCAACATCTCATCGAAGACCTGATGTATCCCCTCTCTATTGTTTCCCAGAATGCACATACATCTCTTACATTTGTTCCATATCTCTCCAGATATAAAGCATTGGAAGAAAATGTGGTCCCATGATTCGACCCCGCCTCCGTATAGCACACATGTAAGGCTACCTATTTGTATCCCGAATCTGGCCATCCTTTTTCGAGTGAGTAACCTGTCGCGCATGGCTTTGAAAGCACATATTTTTATCTTAGTAGCCGCCTTGCACGGCCATATAATGGTAGTCCATTCCAGCTGAGGCTTGCGTGGTCGAATTTTCTCATATACAGTCTTGAATGAAAAATGTCCTCCTTGTATATCCACCCAAACCCATACATCAGATGCCGCCTCCTCATGTATATGGATATTCCTAATCTTATGTGCATGCCACTGGCCGATAGGTCGCACTTCAAGCGCCCAACAACCTTCTCGGAGGAGCACGGCTACCTCCTTCTTCCTGCCATATAGCTCAAAAGTCGGCCATCCCCACCGATCAATCATACTTTGATGATCCAGCCATGGGTCCACCCATAAACTGGTATTCTTGCCATCGTGAATCTCCCGATTGATGAACTGCTTTAATTTGGGCCGAACGCACAAGATGTTCTTATACGGAACATAGAAGTTGTTGTTCATAACTTGAACCCAAAAATTGGTATTTTTGGAATACCTACTTGTCATCCATCGCACCCATATAGAGTCATGTTGTAGCAACCGCCACGCCATCTTGAGCAATGCCACCTCTCGTAGTACCCGTAAGGATCGTAGGCCCACTCCTCCCTCCTCTTTGGCTTGACACAGTTCATCCCAAGAAATGGCATGCAAGCCTCCTCTCCATACGAAGTTGGCACATATTTTCTCTATTATTTGTATTGTTTTATCCGGAAGGAAAATAGCATGCATCCAGTAGTTGATGATAGCGTATATAACTGCCCGAATCAACTCAATACGGCCTCCGAACGACAGAAGTTGTGCCTGCCATCCTTCTAGCCTATTCTGAACATATTGGACCAAACCCTGACAGTCAGTGTCTCTGGCATAATTTATTGAAAGAGGCAAGCCAAGGTACTTGACCGGCAATTGACCTGGTTCAACTTGAAGCATCGATGCCCACCTCTCCTTCGCAGGGCAATCTCGACTGAAATATATTTGGCTCTTCTCTCTGTTCAGATGTAAACCTGACAGTTTATCAAAGTCTTCCAGTACTTCATTTAGTCCATTAATACTTCTTTCGGATGGCTCAACGAACACAAGTAGATCGTCCGGATATATCAAATGGGACACAATAGGAACAACCTTTCGATATAGGGGAGTAATTTTCTTCTGATGCACCGTAACATCCATCAAACATGTAAAGTACTCCATCACTATAGTAAATAGATACGGCGATAGGGGGTCCCCTTGAGTAGACCTCGATTACTGCTAAAGTAGCCATATGGTTGACCTTTTATAATAATGGAGAATGTTGGGGAAGTGATGCACTCTCTTATTCTGTCAACCCACCATCGATCGAAACCCATGCTGAGGAGGGTCTGGCACACAAAGTCTCTGTTAACCATGTCGTAGGCCTTTCGGATGTTTAATTTGAGGCAGCTCTTCTTGCCACCCGCTTTGTTGAAATCTCGTATGAGTTCATGCGCTAGTAAGTAGTTTTCAGTTATGGACCTGCCCTTTATGAACGCAGACTGATTGTCCAAGATCAATCCTTGCATAATCCCCTGCATTCTATTACACATAAGGTGTGTAATAATTTTGTATAGGAAATTACAGCATACTATCGGTCTAAATTCTTCCAACACGTTAGCACCATCCTTCTTCGAAACTAAAGAGAGAAACGTATGGTTCAACTCTTTCAAGAGCCGGCCAGACATCAAAAATTCCTGAACCGCCTGGAGCACCTGGTATTTAAGCTGATCCCAGTGTAGCTTGTAAAATGCAGCATTAAAACCATCTGGCCCGGGTGACTTGTTCAAGTCCGCACCTCGAACAATCTGCTCTACCCCTCCATGGCCACGTCCCGGCATAGCATTTTGTTCCCTTCATCCGTAACTATGCACTTGCATGTAATAGTAGGGAATGATTCTAGATAATCTGACTAGTTATATAGTGAAGGATAATACCTGATGGCCTCTTCCTCTAACCCTCGATCATCCGTAGTAAGTTTTTCGTCTGTACCAATTAGGCCAGCCACCGAGTTTCTGTGTTGTCTGGCTCATACCGTGGCATGAAAAAATTTGGATCCTCTATCTCCTTCCTTAAGCCAAATACATTTGGCTCTTTGCTGTAAATAAACTGTTTGCCATTAAAATCTTTTGATGTAATTTCAATACAAACAGAACAGTGTTACAATGTAGGACTTAGACGTAGTCCTAGGAGTACACTTTTGTTTATTTGGGTCCCTTGTGCCGATGGAGCAAGTGGTAATACGTTGACTCCGTTGACGATCTGACGACGGTTATCAGTTCTCTGAAGGTCTGAGTTGCTTTGGGTGCTGGAGCTTACGGAGAGGAAGAAGACGTTGAGTGTCTGTATCTGCCTCGGTGGTTGTGCGATGTCTCTGTCTGTCTATGTATGTTCGTGTGTGGAAGAAGGAAATGATCCCTCTATTTATAGTCTGCAGACTGGCTGCTCATGCGCACATATGTAGGATGCGCCTGGACGCGGACTCTACGTGGTGATTGCTGATAGAGGCGCATGGACGATGCGTCCTGATTGAGGAGTTGAATTCTTCATGCTACTGTTGTGGGCTGGCACATAGCAGGGGGGGAGAATCTTTCTGTTGCTGAGATCTTGGGTGAATCGAGTCAAAGGACACGTATCGTAGGCCCATGGTTCGGAGATCTCGAATTTGGTGGAGAATGATCTGGTAGGATGCGCCTGGGATTGGGCGCATGAGGAGACTTTGGCTCGTAACCTTTGGGAGTCACGAACCTTTCGGAGCGCATGGCTTTTGAGGCGCATGCGAGGCTTCCGTAGTGACTTTACTTCTATCTTTAGGGATCAGTAAAAAGTCTGAGGCACATGGCTTTTTGAGGCGCATGTAGAGCTTCAGTAGTGACTTTATTTCTGTCTTTAGGGATCAGAAAAAAGTCTGAGGTGCATGGCTTTTGAGGCGCATGCAGAGCTTTGGGCGCATGGCTGCGAAGGCGCATGCGAGATGGTTGGGCGGCCACGTGGTTGTAACCATCGGAGGGAAGTAATGATGATGCTGACGTCGACGATGCTTCGTTTTCTAAAAAAGCTGTCAGCTGTTCAGTCCTCGAGGGACGTGCTGCCAACTCTGTCAGGTTTCAGCATTTAATGTTTTTGACAGGTGATGGACTGTTGAGTGGGCGCATCAATCAGGGTTCCACTAGGCGCATGGGGCCGTATGGGGGCGCATGCTTGTGAAGGGCTTGGTGTTGAGGGGCGCATCTGTGTGATGCGCGGTCTGGCCGGCGCATCCGCTCCGCTTGACACGTCTTTATTTGTGCAACTGTTACGTTCTTCGAGTGCTCTAAATAGCCGTTTTTGACTTGGCTAAATTTGAAGCGTCAGGTTCATCCATTTAATGCAAATTCATTACACGAGATTCGGAGAGCCAGCCACTTGGCGCATGGGTTTGATTTGCCCGGCCTATAAATAGTGGCATGGAGGGAGTTTGTTTTTCGTTCTCTCACGTCCTCCCGAAGTGAATTTGTTTGCTCGAGCACATTCTGTTGACGAGATGCTCCCGAGGGTGAAGATGTGACGCAATGTCTTCATTGATGCACTTGAAGGTGACTGTTAAATCCAAAAGTCAGCGTCGAGGGCTTCTGAGGTAGGCGGAAGGTGCCTGTTGCATCCAAAAATCGGGATGCCCGAGCCTCGTCTCCGTTATGCTGGAAGTGCCGCAGATCGTAATTGCTTTATTGCGGCTTTGGAGGCTCTTTCTTCTGTCAGAGTGGGTGTTGCCCATTCTGGTTGTGTTGAAAGCTGCTCCTTTAGTCGCGGTTTCGATTGCGATCTTCCTTGGTCTTTGGAGGCTCTTTCGAAGCCTCCCCTGGCCACAGGTTGATTTGCGGTGCTCTTTTCTTCCTCGGTTTGGGGAGCTCTTCCTCCAGCTAGAGGGTTGATTGCCACCCTCGTTCTGTTCAATAAATGCTTTATTAGTCGAAGCATTGGATGGCGCATATGCTGACACTTCATGATGCGCCTGGCTGGAAGGGTGGCATATAACTGAGCTGCTGAAGGGATGCGCCCGGCTGAGAGCGCATGGTTGGATGCGCCTGACTGAGAGCGCATGGTGAGATGCGCCTGTTCAAGAACGCATGATGACTGCTGCGCCTGGCTGTAGACTTAGGGTCTTTTCTTTTTATAGAAGTTCTCCTTTGTACAGCCATTTCTAGACATGTAATAGACTTTTATATGCCAATAAAAATCCTCTTTCAATGTTTATACTTTCTTTTTGCTGTGTCAAGTATTTTGTCTGAGCTCCCTGGCGCATGTAGTGTTTGGCGCATAGGATTTCTGGTCGTGAAATTCTATGCTTCTATAAGACCACCTTCAAAGTTTTCAAAACTTTTTTGTCAAGTTTTGGAATACTTTGAATAAGAAGCATGGTGGTTGGGGCAAATGACTGTTTGGGCGCATGGATACTCCGCGTATCAGTGATGGGGTGCATGCTCCTCTCAGTTAATGCAATTGATAACGCCTCGATATCCAAGAATATTAATGATGATCTTTTTGGATTTATTTGCAGTTATCTCCTCGCAGAACCAGAGGCGGCGGCTGAGGTCACACTTTATCGGTTCACGCGTGCGACTGAGCCTATAAATAGTCGTAAGGTGAAGAGAGAGAGAGTTCTTCCTCTCTTTTACTTTTGTCTTTTAGAGTTCTTCTTTGAAAAACCCTAACTTTCTCCCTTCGAGGAATGGCTTCCAAGACTCCTCGTGGCGGTGCTGGCAAGGGAAAGGAGCCTGCGGAGTTCGCCGAGGAAGACGCTCCTGTCACCATTGTGACTCCGGCCGACGTTCGGCCTGCGATGACGTGTAACGCCCCAGTCCCAAAATACGTAGGACTAGAACGTAATCATGCCAGCTGTATACATACGAAGTATATGGACCCTCGTATATATACATAAGCTGTAAAATGCAGTAACCAAGGTACTAAATCTCATCCACAAAGATAAATATGATATAAAAGTAACTTTGAATTTGTCATGTACACAATAGTTGGGCGGAGACAAAGTCCACTACCAACCAAATTAAATATGGAAAAATATACAATGAAAGAATTTAGCAAAGCGAGAGCAATGGCGAGTCCAAGAGCAATCACCACGAAGGAAGGAATGGCCTTAGCTAGAGCACCTGTAAGAAATCACGGAACACACACCTGGCAAGATAACCAGGTCCTCAGAGGGACGTAACAAGATACATCAACATGCCATATAAATACTGAATATAAAACATACCACAATCAAAGAAAGTGACAAGACACTAATAAGGTAATCTAACCAAACTAAAGTGAACATGCAGTTAAGAACAAACCTCCAACGCATGGGTATCTGGCTCAGTAGCAGTAACTCAGGCATGGTCCCATCAGGATACCAGAGACCTCAAAGCATAACATTCATCGAATGTCAGAGGCCAGCAGTATCAGTAATAGGAAAGTGCATACGGACCCATACGTTGAGGAACTGTCCTTCCCACCCAATGTACCTATCATGGCGCATCCACGACCATGTAACACTACTAACCGTCAAGTCTTCTAACATACAACTATTGACAGTTAGACCTAACGCACGTCCTGCACGCATCAGTGATCAGCCAACACGCAAGTCCGTAGACTACATGCTACTCATATCTCACACATCTCGTGGCACAACTGTGTCAAAGTTTATGTAATGCACTAATACTAGAGGTAGTCCCTTAACTCTAGGTCTATATGCAATCAAAGGATAAATAACAAGGTACAGTAAATATCACTGAGCAGACAGTAATCAAGAACTAGAAATAAATGAACAGTAATATGTAAATAAAATGTGAACTAAAAATAAACAGTATAATGGCAAGGTATCTTGCCTGTTGTGGGCCTGGTGTGGTGCGATGTTGCGACAAGTTCCGAGTGGTCCGATAGCCATGGTCGATAGGTACAGGCCTGAAGTTACGAGGAATTAGGAGTAGGAACTAGTCATGATTAGTCACGATTATGGGTGATTGTTTGAGGAGAATTTGTGGAGACAGATACTATTTTGAAAATATTTATAGTCTTTGAAAATAGTTTCGTATAAATACTTGTACATATAAAAATTTGTTTTAGGCTAAAGATAAGTTTATGTAAAATAACATTTTAGGTTGGAAATCTATATTTCATAAAAAATACTTTTAGGCAAATACAAAACAATCCTAGAAAATTTGGTAAGGCAGAAACCTAACTTTTGTTAAGAGTCATATTTTAATGAAAATAATTTACCAATACTAATGGTATTACTTGTGAAAATACTAATTACTCTAAGCCAGTTTTAAAATAATAATAATAATAATAATAATAATAATAATAATAATAATAATAATAATAATAAATGTAAGAATGATAATAATAATAATAGTAAAAACAGTAATAATAATAATGATAATAAAATGAGTTAAAATAATAATACTAATAATAATATTAATATTAATAATAATTAATAATAATAATTAATAACAGTAATCAATTAATAATAATAATAAACTTAATAATATATAATAATAATAAGTAATTAATAATGAACTTAATAATATTTCATAATAGTAAATAATAACAGTAATCTAAATTATTAATAATAACTTAGTAAAACTAGGTCTTCTCCTCCCCCCCCATTTCGTCCAAATTAGAAAGAGAGAGAGAGAGAGAAGAAGTGAAATCAAGAGAGGGTTTCACCTTGGTCACCGACGGCGGGATCCCGACATGGGCGGAGGGAACGGACGCGCGCGGCGGGGCGCGCGGAGTGGCGCGGTGGAGGAGTGGCGCGGCAGAAAGGGGCTGCTCCGGCGGCTGGCGCTGGGCTCCTTGGAGAGGAGCGGCACCGGCGCGCTCGCCTGAGGGCGGTGTTCATCTGGAGGCGCCACCCGCTGGGGCTGGTGCCGGCTTGGAGCGGCGGCGGCCGTGGGAAGCGATGGAAGCGACGGCGCGGGTCGTCGGGTGCGCCTGGCGCTCACCGGAGACGGAGACCCGGCGGGGATCCGCACGGCGAGCGCGGATCGGGGCTTGCGCCGGAGCGATGCTCGCAGGTTGGGGTGGATCGGAGATGTGAGAGGGGCGACGGATGATCGGCGGCGAAGGACTGGGGTTGCGGCTGTGATCCCGTGGCGAGCGACGGAGGATCGGTCGAGGAAGCGGTAGCAGCGGTCGACCGAGGTTAGGGTTTCTCTTTTCCCTCTTCTTTGTGGGTTTTTGGTGATGGTGATGGTCTTGACGGGGTTATGGACGGTTGGTGCCGGAGACGGGGTCACTTGTCGGGGATGATGGTGGTTGTATTTCCTTGGGATTTTGTAGGGAAAATCAGCGATGGCGCTTGTGGTGGCTGAGTTCGTTGATGGTGGTAGGCGGGGTCTGTCGGGTGAGGGGAGAACTGGTGGGATTCCGACGATGGCTGGGAGGAGATGGAGGCAGGTGGTTGGTTGCGGGTTTTGGTGATAAGGAGAGAAGGCGGTGTCGACAGGGCGACCGGTGATGATGACGTGGTGGTGTCGGTGGTGGGTTGTTAATGGCGGTGGTGTCAGCAGGTTGTTTCGGTGATGGCGGGAGGATGACTGTGATGGTTGAACGGCGGGGAAGAGGGCCGATGTCGTGTCCTGCGAGACACGGGGCTGGTGTGTCCAGGATTGTCGGACAGGACAGAAGAATGTATTTGTAAAATAAGAATATAGTGGATGAGACACCGACACGATGCACGGTTTGGTTGTGGATAGAAAATTCTGGAGGAGTACCTCTCCTTTTATAGGAGGTGGGAATACCCAGTTAGATAATCATTAGGAGTAATTTAAATATTAAATTAAATTAAATTTGCCTTTAAACTTTAAATTGTTCAAAGCCAAATCAACATAAAACCTCCACTCATTTAATTCGAATTCAAATAAAATCTTTTCTAATTTAAATATAGCATATTTAATCAACTATTTAAACCAACAATATTTCAAATAAAATTTTCATAATCAATAAAATAATTTAATATAAATTTCGAAAATATAGTTAAATACATGAATCAAATTTTGTTTATACAAAAGAATGTTGGCATGAAATATAATTACTATTTGTTTTGTACCATAATTCAAATTAGCCTTTATAATAAATAAAATGAAGCGATGCATTTATCATGCTAAGCAATACAAGTTATTTATCATATATTATTTTAAAACCTTATTTCTCCTATTTAATTAAAATCTATGATCAAAATATCTTATTAAAATATGTGCCTCGTACGTATTCGTAATCAACGAGCAAATATGAGAATATAAATTGTACGCGACGTATAAATATGAAGTACAAAAATTAATACTCAAATTATTATAAAAAAATTGTAGGAAATTTAGGGGGTTTACATCCTACCCAACTTACAAGAATTTCGTCCTCGAAATTTAGGAATAAGTGGGGTACAAGAGTTTAATGAATAAGAAAGTATGAACAACTTATTTGGCGAGGCAAGGAAGCGGTGTTTAGCATAAATATGCAATTAGAAAGTCATGAATTTGTTAGATAGGAAAATAATTCACAAATATGGTAATGGACGAGGGTCGCTAGCTAAACCAATCATGATAACACAATTCAAGAATAATAAGGCATTGGGTGGATCAGACGGGAACAACTTAGGAACTTTGGGAGGTATGGTTCCTTGAGAAAACATGGTCGTTTGGGTTTTAGGTTTGATTAGGACAATGCTTTGGTCCATTCTTAAGTCTTAAGAATGATTAGAAATCGTGATAATGAATCTGGTGTCACGAGGGGGATAATTAATTCAAGATGGGGTTACAGTCAAATCGGTTGGTAACTGGTTAACTATCTTGGGAATAGACAGTGGACAACTAAGGGAATATCACGTACGGGTGTTTGTCTTTCTAAAACAGGCGGAAGGCAAACATAAAGAATTTGAAGAAGGCGTTATCGAATTCAAATGAGTGGTTCAAAGACGACTGAATAAGTTCCAAAAGAATTGCCACGGCAGTCATGGATGAGACTCTAAGGCCAAGTTTAACTATGTCTCTATCCACGTTGAACAATATACAAAAGCGAACCAAGTGCACTATGGTTGATCAGACCATAATACGTCGGTTCTGATTAGACAATGTATTAGTGGGCGCCCACAATAAACATATGTCTGAACAAGCTCGATAAGAGTAAGCTTGCAAAACTAGATTATAATAGCAACGTAAGATGGTCAAAATATAAGCAGTAAATGATGAGGGACATTAGATAGTCCAAGATCCCTCAAAATTGAGTCTTGTCCGAAGTTCGGCCTATACAGTCGGTTTGGTTGACGAGATGAGTTAGGGTCCACTAAATTCTAGAGTCTAAGTGAAGCTATCAATATGGTCCACAAAGAAAAGGTTAGCTAGGTCGTGAGGTATTCTACACAATTTACAAGAGTTAAACTAGTAGGGTGATGGAACAACGAGTCAAGCAATCAAAATACCACAAGGCTAAGCATTTTAAGGAGAACATGATTATATCGGGTCGAACGAATTGACTCAAAGTTGAGTCTCATCTATAATTAAAAAGAAGTATATTGGTTTCACGGTAGGGATTAGAGTTCAGTCTTTTTGACCCGAAAGTCATATCAAAATAGAGTACAAGGAGGCGGGTTTTAGTGGGACATGATATACCTACATGAAGGTAGACTCGTCTAGGTCTTGCATGTGGAATTTGTTGGATGGAAATGCCTAGTATTGTGCTCCAAAGATCCAAGTCACGGTAAGGCATGCAAAAAGGTCTAGAATAAAAAGTGGGAGTTGATGAAGTAAATATTAATGCATACATTTTAAGAAGATCATGTGGAAGCATAAGGTAAAACTAATTAAGGAATCTAGTAAAACAGTTTATGGACGCAGCTTCTAGAGAGAAGATGGTCTCATAGATGAATACAATCAAGAAACGTTCGACTCATATTTCAAAGTTGCAATGGTTAGAGGGTCACGAAGAAAGGTTGGATAAGTCAAGATTGAGATATAGTTATATGGTTGGTTAGATGATTAACTACACTTGAGCATATCACTCATAGCCACAGAGAAGATGGCAATTCATAGGAAATTAATGCCTATAGGGTCTATTTCTATGACATGGGAGTTCCTTGATGTTTTCCTCAAAATCGTTTACCAAAATGATTAAAACTTTAGATTATTTCTAATAACCCTTGAGATAACTCTTATCATATCTACAAAGCAATCCGAAACTTAAGCTCAATATTTTAATCAACTCAAAATCTCCTGTCACAATTAAAACCGTACTAATTGTATCAAATTGAATTCCTATTCCAATATGTCAACATATTTTCTAAAAACCCTCACAATCAAAACTTGTAGTCATAAAAATCTAAATAATTTTATGACATAATCAAAAAAAATTTTAATCAATTTCAAATAGCCTTTATCTTATCAAATGTACCACATTCCCTAGTCATAACAATATCATAACCAAAAATCTTCAAGACCTTGAGATACCTTTTAGTATATCCCAATTCAATCTACATACTCATTTTATTCCTTTTACCAAGACTTTTATTATTCATATTTGAAACTTCTAGATCAAAGTGAATTTATAGTTCATAATCATAAGACTTTCATATCCTTCAAAATATATTAAACCAAACTTTTACTTTTAAATCTCAAAATTTAACAACTTATAATTTATAAATCATAAAGCTTACAAGTTTGAAACCTCAAGCTCTCTAATAAATCGTAAAATCATAAACCCTCCACAAAATCATATCTTTAAAATTTTAAAACACTTTAATAAATTCGAGATAAACTTTAACATATTCCAATTTGAACTTAATCGTAAATCGTGTGTCACAATTTCAAGATGCTTCTCAAATCGGTTAAATAAATCATAAACTAATTTGCAACTTCCAAAAGATCATAATTCATAAATTTGTGTTCTCCATCTAGCTATCCTCTTGTGTATACCGTATTGTAATGGCAAACAAAATTTCAATCTATCCTTTAAAGGCGGTAATATGCTACTACCCAACTTGGAATTGACTAATCCTTTGAATCATACTTTTAGAAAAGTGTCTTTATAACTCAAATAAGACCCCAATGTACACTAGTTGTCAATGTAATCTTTCTAGCCATGTGTTTGACCTATGAGCATATAATAGTGTAGTCGTCTTCCTAACTGTCGCTAAGCACAAAAAAATAAGAATTTACGGTAGAACGAGTTCAAGCAGGATGCAAATCAAGGATGGTAACGAGAGTTCGAAAATTGAAGCAAGGGAGGAGGTCAAGCTTGTGAATGAGATTCCTAGACACTAATCCTATATTGCAGGCTCACATCGGTACAATTACGTAACCGAAGTGACAAATTTGACCTGCATGGGCCACCATAAAAACATGTAACGCCCCAGTCCCAAAATACGTAGGACTAGAACGTAATCATGCCAGCTGTATACATACGAAGTATATGGACCCTCGTATATATACATAAGCTGTAAAATGCAGTAACCAAGGTACTAAATCTCATCCACAAAGATAAATATGATATAAAAGTAACTTTGAATTTGTCATGTACACAATAGTTGGGCGGAGACAAAGTCCACTACCAACCAAATTAAATATAGAAAAATATACAATGAAAGAATTTAGCAAAGCGAGAGCAATGGCGAGTCCAAGAGCAATCACCACGAAGGAAGGAATGGCCTTAGCTAGAGCACCTGTAAGAAATCACGGAACACACACCTGGCGAGATAACCAGGTCCTCAGAGGGACGTAACAAGATACATCAACATGCCATATAAATACTGAATATAAAACATACCACAATCAAAGAAAGTGACAAGACATTAATAAGGTAATCTAACCAAACTAAAGTGAACATGCAGTTAAGAACAAACCTCCAACGCATGGGTATCTGGCTCAGTAGCAGTAACTCAGGCATGGTCCCATCAGGATACCAGAGACCTCAAAGCATAACATTCATCGAATGTCAGAGGCCAGCAGTATCAGTAATAGGAAAGTGCATACGGACCCATACGTTGAGGAACTGTCCTTCCCACCCAATGTACCTATCATGGCGCATCCACGACCATGTAACACTACTAACCGTCAAGTCTTCTAACATACAACTATTGACAGTTAGACCTAACGCACGTCCTGCACGCATCAGTGATCAGCCAACACGCAAGTCCGTAGACTACATGCTACTCATATCTCACACATCTCGTGGCACAACTGTGTCAAAGTTTATGTAATGCACTAATACTAGAGGTAGTCCCTTAACTCTAGGTCTATATGCAATCAAAGGATAAATAACAAGGTACAGTAAATATCACTGAGCAGACAGTAATCAAGAACTAGAAATAAATGAACAGTAATATGTAAATAAAATGTGAACTAAAAATAAACAGTATAATGGCAAGGTATCTTGCCTGTTGTGGGCCTGGTGTGGTGCGATGTTGCGACAAGTTCCGAGTGGTCCGATAGCCATGGTCGATAGGTACAGGCCTGAAGTTACGAGGAATTAGGAGTAGGAACTAGTCATGATTAGTCACGATTATGGGTGATTGTTTGAGGAGAATTTGTGGAGACAGATACTATTTTGAAAATATTTATAGTCTTTGAAAATAGTTTCGTATAAATACTTGTACATATAAAAATTTGTTTTAGGCTAAAGATAAGTTTATGTAAAATAACATTTTAGGTTGGAAATCTATATTTCATAAAAAAATACTTTTAGGCAAATACAAAACAATCCTAGAAAATTTGGTAAGGCAGAAACCTAACTTTTGTTAAGAGTCATATTTTAATGAAAATAATTTACCAATACTAATGGTATTACTTGTGAAAATACTAATTACTCTAAGCCAGTTTTAAAATAATAATAATAATAATAATAATAATAATAATAATAATAAATGTAAGAATGATAATAATAATAATAGTAAAAACAGTAATAATAATAATGATAATAAAATGAGTTAAAATAATAATACTAATAATAATATTAATATTAATAATAATTAATAATAATAATTAATAACAGTAATCAATTAATAATAATAATAAACTTAATAATATATAATAATAATAAGTAATTAATAATGAACTTAATAATATTTCATAATAGTAAATAATAACAGTAATCTAAATTATTAATAATAACTTAGTAAAACTAGGTCTTCTCCTCCCCCCCATTTCGTCCAAATTAGAAAGAGAGAGAGAGAGAGAGAGAGAAGAAGTGAAATCAAGAGAGGGTTTCACCTTGGTCACCGGCGGTGGGATCCCG
Source organism: Iris pallida (assembly GCA_029216955.1). NCBI lineage: Eukaryota > Viridiplantae > Streptophyta > Magnoliopsida > Asparagales > Iridaceae > Iris > Iris pallida. Next base: position 11,309,422 of record JANAVB010033814.1, read on the forward strand.
ACATGGGCGGAGGGAACGGACGCGTGCGGCGGGGCACGCGGAGTGGCGCGGTGGAGGAGTGGCGCGGCGGAAAGGGGCTGCTCCGGCGGCTGGCGCTGGGCTCCTTGGAGAGGAGCGGCGCCGGCGCGCTCGCCTGAGGGCGGTGTTCAGCTGGAGGCGCCACCCGCTGGGGCTGGTGCCGGCTTGGAGCGGCGGCGGCCGTGGGAAGCGATGGAAGCGACGGCGCGGGTCGTCGGGTGCGCCTGGCGCTCACCGGAGACGGAGACCCGGCGGGGGTCCGCGCGGCGAGCGCGGATCGGGGCTTGCGCCGGAGCGGTGCTCGCAGGTTGGGGTGGATTGGAGATGTGAGAGGGGCGACGGATGATCGGCGGCGAAGGACTGGGGTCGCGGCTGTGATCCCGTGGCGAGCGACGGAGGATCGGTCGAGGAAGCGGTAGCAGCGGTCGACCGAGGTTAGGGTTTCTCTTTTCCCTCTTCTTTGTGGGTTTTTGGTGATGGTGATGGTCTTGACGGGGTTATGGACGGTTGGTGCCGGAGACGGGGTCACTTGTCGGGGATGATGGTGGTGGTATTTCCTTGGGATTTTGTGGGGAAAATCAGCGATGGCGCTTGTGGTGGCTGAGTTCGTTGATGGTGGTAGGCGGGGTCTGTCGGGTGAGGGAAGAACTGGTGGGATTCCGACGATGGCTGGGAGGAGATGGAGGCAGGTGGTTGGTTGCGGGTTTTGGTGATAAGGAGAGAAGGCGGTGTCGACAGGGCGACCGGTGATGATGACGTGGTGGTGTCGGTGGTGGGTTGTTAATGGCGGTGGTGTCAGCAGGTTGTTTCAGTGATGGCGGGAGGATGACTGTGATGGTTGAACGGCGGAGAAGAGGGCCGATGTCGTGTCCTGCGAGACACGGGGCTGGTGTGTCCAGGATTGTCGGACAGGACAGAAGAATGTATTTGTAAAATAAGAATATAGTGGATGAGACACCGACACGATGCACGGTTTGGTTGTGGATAGAAAATTCTGGAGGAGTACCTCTCCTTTTATAGGAGGTGGGAATACCCAGTTAGATAATCATTAGGAGTAATTTAAATATTAAATTAAATTAAATTTGCCTTTAAACTTTAAATTGTTCAAAGCCAAATCAACATAAAACCTCCACTCATTTAATTCGAATTCAAATAAAATCTTTTCTAATTTAAATATAGCATATTTAATCAACTATTTAAACCAACAATATTTCAAATAAAATTTTTATAATCAATAAAATAATTTAATATACATTTCGAAAATATAGTTAAATACATGAATCAAATTTCGTTTATACAAAAGAATGTTGGCATGAAATATAATTACTATTTGTTTTGTACCATAATTCAAATTAGCCTTTATAATAAATAAAATGAAGCGATGCATTTATCATGCTAAGCAATACAAGTTATTTATCATATATTATTTTAAAACCTTATTTCTCCTATTTAATTAAAATCTATGATCAAAATATCTTATTAAAATATGTGCCTCGTACGTATTCGTAATCAACGAGCAAATATGAGAATATAAATTGTACGCGACGTATAAATATGAAGTACAAAAATTAATACTCAAATTATTATAAAAAAATTGTAGGAAATTTAGGGGGTTTACATGACGGGTAGGTGTCATCTTTTCCATTATTTTTTGTTCAGGCGAGTTTTGGATCACACGGCTGAGTTGGTGTGCTCTAACTCTTTGTTGCCGAAGCGCATAGACCTCTGTCCTAATGATGCGGCGAGGTTTATTCCGCCGACGTGCATGGGTTTAGGCCCTGATTATGTGCCGAGGTTTAACTGCTAACGCGCATAGGTTTACACCCTGATGATGCGCCGAAGCTTCATTGCTGACGCGCATGGGTTTACACCCTAATGATGCGCCGAAGCTTCACCGCTAACGCGCATGGGTTTAGACCCAAATGATGCGCCAGGCTGCTTGACACACTTTGTCTTCTTAGAGCTTCTTGCCTGACTTTTGTTTTTTTTGTGTCAGTGTTAATGACTATCCCTTTGCTGAATGAAGTCCTTCTGGATGCTTCTCTTTGTCAAATGGGAGTTGATTTTAACGAGGAGGTTATCAACCACGCAAAGGATGCTATCCTGCTGAATCAACCTCCTGAGAGAATACTGCAAATCTAGAATCAGTCGCCAGTTTTCCTCCAGAGTATGATGGAGAGCGGTAAACTGGAATCTACTGAATCCGAGGATGTGACCTTCTTAAAACCTGCCTTTTTGTTCAGTGACCGACTGATCTCCACCGAGGCGAAGATACTGAAGATCAAAGAAGACTGGTTCTTCTCTGCGAAGGGCATGGTTCTGTATATGCGACAACTTGAACGCCAGTTGCCACTGATAGCCTTCTACCGTTTAGCTTCCAAGAGGAGGATGCCCTAGGAACTTATTCCTTCTCAAGGAGGGGCAGTGGGGGGTACTCTTTCGATTGATGCTACTTCAAATCAAAGGGATACCTTGGCCGCCTTGCGAGCCGGACCCTCATTCAGTTGCCGAACTCTGCATCCTGGGAGCCTTTATAGTGAGGTCCCTAATAACACATTTGCCTTCAGTGCTTCAACCTTTGCAAATCGGATGCTAACATCGAGGGTCATGTATCCGAAAGGTAGCTTTAGGGTTGAAGGTTGGTGTCACGACATACCGAAGTGGGACAAGTTGACCCTTTGGGTGTTGTCAAAGTTCAAGGCTGAGCTTAAAGAAATTGGGCTAACGGCCGCTATCCGTGCCACACAGGCTGGCATGGATCTCAATAAGCATATGTTCCTTGCGCTCTTGGAAATGTTCAATGCCCAGAATGGCACTTTCTTTACTCCAGTGGGAGAGTTGGGATTGGCTCTCCATGAAATGTACGAGGTATCCAGGCTTCCCTGGGGCTCGAAACCGTACGAGGAATATTTCCCGTCAAACGAAGAGATCCTTGTCTTGGAAAAGAAGGACCCGGAGATGATGGCGGTTTTCAAAGAGGTAGCGAGCCATCATTATCTGATGCAACGGAGGGACAAAGGCAAGTCTCAACCTCATGCGACTGCTTGGAGGGATTACGTCTTCAAGCAGGATTTGGCGGACTCCTACGAAAGTAACTTCCAAAATGAGCCGACTAGACGAGAGGGCTCCCCGTTCAAATGAGAGTGGCGAAGACGCGTATAGCTGCTTCTGGCACTGTGTGCACCGGATGTCATCTAAAGTCGTGTTGACGGCATACTTGATGATATGGCTCCGGGATTGTGTGTTCGCGGGCGGATCAGGTTCCGTGGAGAGGGTACACCGGAACCTCATTTTGCCATCAGTGAAATTGGCTTTTGGTCGCCCTTTGGCTCTTCTCCCCGCGATGGTGTATAACCTGTTGCGGGGCTTGAGGACCTTTGCTGAGGATGTGATCCATGGGAGAGGTTGGAACGACAACTTTCCCTGGGCCGAGCTACCATTCCATTATCTGATGGGATGGTTGATTCTACATCATCCGAACGTGATGAATCCAGGCCCGGAGGAGGATCACGTTGAAGGTGACGCCTTTATCCGCCGCTTCTACAAGAGGAAGTGGTTGCACACTGGCGTCCCCGTCTGTAGGAGAGTTTTGTCCTATCTTCAGGGGTAGGAGATTGTCAAGGTCGGTCCCATCTTCAAAGATTTCGAGGCTGACCAAGATTTGGACGACTCTGGTGAAGATGCGATTACTCTGCCAAAATAGGGTTTTCGTTGGTTACAAAGTATTCGGCCTTCCCACTTGGTCTACCGCAACCAAAATAGGTGTTATCTGGAGCCATATCTGCCAAGCCGGTTTGCTCGCCAGTTTGGCTATACCCAGCTAATGTTACGGAATCCCAGTAACAGTCTGGGGTTTGCCGGGAGTTTACTGGACGGAGCCCGGGGCTGGCAATATTACAATGCTGGGTGCACTGGTGTTTGTTTCACTACGTCGGTTCGTAACCGTCGGCCACAGATCCCGTATTCGGCCGTTAAGCTGTATTGCACCAAGAATACTGTGTCTCCTGATTATGATAGGGAGACCAGTTTCATCATTGGAACTCAGCTAGAGGCTACGACAAATATGTTGGTGGTGGCTCAGTCATATCGTCCACCAGAATTGGCGGGCTATCGGGCTGCTGTTGTAGCATCAGTGAGAGATCCCCCTGCTGGAAAGAGACGGGCTGACGCAGAAGTCAGTTCGTCTGTGCCAAAAAGGCCGAGGAAAGTGACAACTCCAAAGGCTGCGTCAACGAAATCAGTCCCTGCCGAGGTAAAGAGTCCTCCGCAATCTGGCTTATCTTGTCATTTTAGTGACCTGTGCTTTCTTCTTGTAGGGATCGTCGAAGAAGAAAACCCGTATTTCAAAACCGGGCGTCAGTAAACCGAAGGAGGTGGCAAGCTCTTCTGATGAGCGCATTCCTCCGATGGTGGCGTCTCCAATGGAGGAGAATCCTGAAGATGTTATTCCTGCAGAGATTTTAGTATCTCCAGGCTTTGTCGAAAGAGACACTGAGGTTGCAGCAACTTTTGGGATGGTGCAAGCCGCCGTGGGGGCCTTGGACGTTGAGGGTCCTGCGGGCACGGGGCTTCCAGATGTGGAAGTAGAGTGGCGTTCGTCGTCTTCAGATGACGTTCCTTCTGAGTTGTATGAGTCTGTTGCGGGGGCAACAGACGTGATTGAAACCGAGGAGAGGGTTGATTTCCCTCCTTGTCATGATGAGGGGAGGTCGGCTGCAGCGTTGCCGAGCCCTACCCCAGACTCAACAGCGGAGGCTGAGGTGGCTGTCGACCGGAAGGTGGCGACAGATCCCGTCCCTGTAGAGGGATTTGATGGTGACAATGAGACTCGTCCGCCGATCCTGACTTCGAGGGGGTCGAGTCAGGAGACAAGTGTTGATCTCACCGTTCTGCCAGAGGGGACTGATGAGGTAGCCGCTGACGTCGGTGGTTCTTCCAAACTTGAGAAGGATAAGGGTTTGGCGGAATCCTCTGTTGCTCCTTCTACTTGGGGTACTATATCGATGCCTCTCTCGGCTCCTTCTGTTCTTTTGGCTTCTCGGGCTAGTAGTCAAGCCCCTGTTGATGGAGAGCCTGTTCATGTCGAGGTTCCAGCCTCGTAGGTTGAGGCCGGTAGGCCTTCTTCTGGTCCGCTATCTAGAGTAGCTCCTCCGACTCCTGCTATGACGCCGCAGGTGCTGGCGGATGCAGATGAATATGTGAAGTTCATCATCGAAGGGGTGTATATAATGTTGTAGACGGACGTATCGGCCGTGATGGATGCAAATGGGAGCTTTGCAACGACAAAAACTCTGGCACTGCCTCATATCAATCTGATACGTTCCCACCAGGGCCATGATCATATGGTCCACATTTTGGAGGCCTCGGTGGCCGAGTTGGACCAGCGGCTTTTCGAGTTTCAGTGTATCCAACGAAATGATCTCTCCGTCCTGATAGACGCGGAAAAGGAGAAGTTGATCGCTAAGACTGAGTCCTCTTATCAGGCCACCGTGAGTGTCTGGGAACGCGAAGTGGCTGAGACTGAAGCTGCAGTGGAGCGGTTGTCTCAGTCCACGCAGAAGAAGATGGAGTTGCGAGCTGCGTTGGATGCTAGTATCGCGGAGGTTGATGCCCAGATTCGCTGTCTTGAGGACCAGCGGGCCCGACTCCTATTAGATGTTAAGCGTGCCCAGGCTGAACATGTAGCATTTAAGAAGGAGGAAGCAGCTTTCACCCACCGGGCTCTTACCCTGGCTCAGCAGCGGCAACAGTTGGATGAGAAGCATGAGGATGACACTTCTTCTGAGGCCATAAAAGTGATGCGTCAAGAAGCTGAACGCCGGGTCCTGGCGACTGTGGAGACTCGAGCGACAGACTTGAGGCGTCGAATTGAAGAGCTTTCGGCCAACCCCGGGGATGTTTAGGGATTGTAGTCTCTTCTTTTTTGTGTATTTGCAACTCTTGCTGGGGGGTGTAATCCTTTACTCTTTTTTTGAAAATAAAGAATACAAAGTTTTTATGGTGTGTTCATTTTTGCTGTCATGAACTTGATGATTTGTGTGGACCTATTATCTTTTGTGTACCTTGGTTTTTAGGTACAGATAATAAGTTTGAGAGAACCAACATATTTGCTCAGAGGTGATGTGGACATGGTAAATATGGGATTCAAAATGACGGAATCTTCCTACTCAGAGGTGTTATGGACGTGGTAGGAATGACTCTGGGGAATACGCAGAACTACTCAGAGGTAATGTGGACGTGGAAGTTCTGCGATCAATGTACGGCAACACAGGGGTTGTCTGTACGGGATGTTTACTCAGAGGTAATGTGGACGTGGTAAACATGATGGGTAGCATAGTCTTACGGAGTGTAAGATTTCGCTTTGTAGGGCGTAGGAGAACAACTCAGAGGTAATATGGACGTGGTTATCCTTCTACTGGAGGATGCCACGGAACAGCTGGGTTCCGAAAGTATATAATTTTGTGGAAGAGAATTGTATGTGAGCCCTGATGATTGGGTCCACAGATCCTTTATGGAAGTACATGTTTGAAAGATGTCAAGAGTAGTACTTCTTTAGGAACTTGCCGTCGATGGACATCATGAACAAGTCCCCATTGGGTTTAGCGAGGTGGTAAGCACCGTTTGAGTATACGTCTCTATGATGAAAGGTCCTTCCCACTTGGGCTCGAACTTTCCTGGTATCTTGTGAGTCAACACCATCGGCCTCCTGACTGCCAGAACCAGGTCACCTAGTTGGAAAGTCCTTTGCTTGACCTTCTTGTTGAAAGCCTGTGATATACGGGCTTGGTAGAGTTCAATGCATTGTTGTGCTAGGAGACGCTTTTTGTCAAGTGCCTCCAGTTCTCGTAGATGACGACGTTGATTGTCCTCTTCTGTGAGTTGGTTTGTGATTGCTACGTGGAGTGAGGGTATCTGGATCTCGAGAGGTAGTACCGCTTCGCTCCTGTAGACCAGGAAGAATGGTGTGTTTTCTGTCGGGGTCCATACCGTTGTGCGGTAGGCCCAAAGGCATTCGTCGAGCTTTTCGTCCCAGTCGCATTTATTGGATGAGACGACTTTTTTGAGTAGCCTGACGATAGTCTTGTTGAACGCCTCGGCCAATCTGTTTGCTGTCGGATTGTAGGCGGTTGAGGCCACGCACAGAATCTGCTAAAAACATGGCTGATGAACTGAGGACCGTTATCGTGGATAATCCTCTGGGGTACCCCGAAACGGTAGATGACATGGTGCTTGATAAAGCTGATCACCCTAGAGCTCTTCACTTTCGCCAGTGGAACTGCTTCTGCCCATTTGGAGAAGTAGTCGATGATGGCTAGGATGAAGCGGTGTCCCTTCGATGAAGGAGGGGTGATCGGTCCTACAATGTCCATGCCCCAAGCTTCAAAGGGCCAAGAGGCGACTGTAGGATGTAGTGGTTCTGACGGTGTATGGATGAAGTCTGCGTGAAGCTGGCACGCATGGCACTTTTTAGCATAGTCGACAGCGTCAGCGGCCATGGTTGGCCAGTAGTAGCCCATGCGTCACAGTCGATCCTGCAACTTAGGGCCAGGTTGATGGGCTCCGTAGGTTCCATCGTGAGCTTCTCGATGGGCTTCGGCTGCTTCTTCGTTCGACGGACATCGCAGGAGAAGTCCATCGTAGGAGCGTCGGTACAACATTTTAGTAGCTGTATCGTAGTAGAATCGAAGGGAGCGCCTCCTGACTGAGACGGCTTCTTTCGGGTCTTCTGGGAGAATTCCGTAGAAAGCGAAATCGATGAACGAGAACCTCCAGTCTCGGACATTAACACCAGCACTTGTTAAGATGGCATGGGCAACTCGTGAGCACAGGTTGTTTTTAGGACAGACCAAGTCTCGACCAACTACCGTAACGTAGTGTTGAGTCGAGGCTGCGAGGCCAGGCAAAGCGTCAGCCTCCAGATTTTGTAAACGAGGTACATGTTCGATAAAGAACTTGATAAAGGTTGAAATGATGTTCAACGCAACTTTATGGTAAAGGATCAGATCTTCATGGTGAACTTCGTATTGCCCTCGAATCTGGTTTACGACGAGTTTTGAGTCGCCGTAGGCTTCCAGATGATTCATCCCCAGTTGTTGCGCCAGCTGGAGTCCCACGATGAGCGTATTGTACTCGGCAACATTGTTGGAGCACGGCTTCGAAAGGGAGTAGGCACGCTGGATGACTAGTTGATCGGGGGAGACTAAGACTACCCCTACTCCTGCGATGATTTGGCCTTTGGGGCCTGTTCTTGAAGCGCCATAGAAAAATATCCGCCAGACGGAGCTTTCTTCAGTGACGTTTGATTCTTGGACCTCATCCGGGATGTCTTCATAGAGTCTTGAGGACTCTGGGATGGGGTGTGCAGCTAAAAAGTCGGCCAGAGCCTGACCCTTGACGGTTTTTTGTGGAACGAACACCATGTTGTATGGCGTTAGCAGGATCGCCCATGTAGCTAGCCGGGAGTTCAATGACCCTGGCTTCGTCATGAGAACTCTGAGTGGATTGACTCGGGAGATGACATGAATTGTCTGGCCCGAGACATAATGGCGAGTCTTCTGGATGGCAAATACCAATGCCAAGCACTCCTTTTCAACGGGATTGTACCGGTGTTCGGCCCCGATCAGTATTCTACTGAGGTAGTAGATAGCTTGTTCATAGCCTGTATCGCTGTTCTGAGCCAGCAGAGCGCCGAGGGAATGATCCATGGCACGGACGTAAAGGAGAAATCGTTTGTCGGCGACGGGTGCCACCAGGACTGGCGGGCTCGTCAAGTAAGCCTTAATGTCATCGAAAGCTTTTTGGCATTCCTCTGTCCAGACGTAAGAGACTTCCTTCTTCATGAGCTGAGTGAAGGGTTGACATTTTTCGAAAAGGTTTGCTATAAACCTTCGGATGTATGCCAGACGCCCTGTAGGCCTCGAAGTTCTCGAAGATTCTTCGGAGGGTCCATGTCAAGGATGGCTTTGGTCTTCTGGGGGTCGACATGAATGCCTTTCGCCGTGATAATGAAGCCCAAAAACTTTCCGCTAGAAACCCTTAGAAAGGATTTTGCGGGGTTTATCTTGAGTTGATGCGCTCGTATGAGATCGAAGACTGTCTTCAGGTCTTGTAGGTGATCACCTTTGAGACGGCTCTTAACTGCGATGTCATCAACATAGCATTCGACTGTTTTGCGAAGATGCTGACGAAAAATGGTGCTCATAGCTCGTTGGTATATGGCACCAGCGTTCTTCAAGCCGAAGGGCATTACTGTGTAGAAGAAAACACCCTTTGGAGTCCTAAATGACGTGTGTTTTGCGTCATCGGGGAACATCTTGATCTGGTTGTAGCCCGAATACCCATCCATGAAAGACATGCGTTCGAAGCCACATGTGTTGTCGATCATCACATCGGTGATTGGAAGCGGGAACTCGTCCTTCGGGCAAGCGGAGTTGAGATCCCTGAAGTCGATGCAGACTCGTATCTTTCCATTCTTCTTGGTGACAGGGACAACGTTGGCCACCCAATCCAGGTGTTGTTCTTCACGAATAAATCTGTTGGTCAAGAGTTTATCCACCTCCTGATCGATGGCGTTCATGATGTCAGGATGAAAGCGTCGCTGTTGTTGTTTGATAGGCTTGGCATCAGGTAAGATGTTAAGCCTATGCATCGCGATCTGGGGATCAAGTCCCGGCATATCTTTGTAGCTCCAGGCAAAGACATCGATATACTTTTTAGCCAACTGGATTAAAGATTCCCGGTCTTCTCCTTCTAGGCCTTTGCTGATGAAGATGGGTTTAGAAGAAGATCCGTCCCCAAGGTCGATCTGCTCGACCTCGTCTTCGGTAGGGGGTTCGCGTAATTTAAAACGAGACTCCCACTGTTCTCCTAGGCATTGAGCCCAGGGTTCTTCTTCGAATAATTCTGGCATTTGGTTTTCGCCTTCATCTTTTTGAGATTGTGCAGATGTCATGTTGGCTGATAGCACTCTCTTGAAGACTAAGCCGATATTGGTATCGGAATCCTAAGTTGATGCTTCGGACGAGTGAGAATATTCTACTTCTTCTGCCTCCGAACTCTCTGGAGTTGACGGTGGCGTGACATAGCCTACCCCATGTCGAGTTCGATGATAGTAATCCTGCGGCTTTCCTTTAGGTGTTGGAAGCCGGAGAGGAAGACGTCGACCCTTGCCGTAGTTCAGGCCTTTGTTGCTTTTTAGGTCGTAATCCATCTTTTGGATGAGGTAATTTGCCCTGTTCGTGTACCGATAGACTTGTATTCTGTCGGAATCTGGTTCTGGCTCGAGTGGCGGGAGGTCTTGATGACGCTCAACTTTGCCGAAGATGATGGATTCTTCGTCTCGACTCAGCGGCGGGACTACAAAATAGACCCCTTGGGACAGGACTACTCGATTTACATGATGGACGGTCGTAATTTGTGTTTGCAACGACCGTAGAGCGTTATCTAATGTATACATGGCATTCCAATGTGGAAGACTAGAATAATTAAAAGACATTCTATTATTGATGAAACACGAGATTTTATCCTGCGGGATTACATTATCCAGAGAGGGTGCATCTACATCAGCAGAGATATATTCCCCTAGCTCTTCATCTGTGAGTATTGGGATTGGATCGGGAGAGTCCACCACAGCTTTGATCCTGGGGTCCGAGAGGGCTATGTGGGCCTTCTCCGGCAACTTGGATGAGACAGATGGTTGTGGCGGCTTGCCCTTAAGACGCACCTTCAGGGGTGCCTCAACTGTGCCTTCAGTAATTGGTGCCTTCCCCTGTAGTTTTGCCACAAGGGGAGCCGATGTTTGAGGCGGCTTTCCCTTGAGCCGTATCTTCAAGGGAGCTTCCGTAGATGTGCTACCTGGAGCAGTTGGTGCTTTCTCGGGTAGCTTGATGTTCATGGGAGGCAACTTCTGAGGCGGTTTGCCTTTGAGTCGGATCTTCAAAGGAGCGTCGTGAGTCATCTCAGGCTCCATGTCCGGCTCTGCTGCCGTTTCTGGTTCATCGTCAGCATCATTGGCTTTCTCCTCGTCAGGTGACTTGTACAATGTGGAATCAGTGAAGTAGGCTTCAACCCCTTTGAAAGGGTCAATGTCCGTAAACTCCGTCCGGATGAGGTCGTTGGTGGACACGTACTTCATACATTGGTGGAGTGTGGATGGCACCACCATGTACTCATACAGCCATGGACGACCCAACAAGAGGTTGTAGTTGACGTCGGCGTCCACGACATAACAAGTCACCTCGGTTCTGAGGTTACCGATATGGCACTTTAGTCGTATCTTGCCCAATGGCTCGCTTTTGCTAGCATTGAAGCCACTGATTGTTGTGTTGGAAGGCGCCAATCGGTACATTGGGATCCCCAGTATTGAGAGCAGTGTCTTCGAAATGATGCTGAGGAAAGACCCCGAATCGATCTGAATTCGCTTCACCTTGACAGAACCGATATATCCTGTATAATACAGCAGCCTGTTGTGTCGGTTGTGCTTGAGCAGCATGTCTTGTTGGGTGAAGATTATATTAGGGATAACCTCATCCGCACAATGACAGTGTGCACATGTAGTTGGGAGATCTTCAGGCTGCTTGACCTGACTGATGAAGGACTCAGCATCCTTCAGGGCTTCACAGAGAGCTTCGCGAGTGTCCTTGAAAAGACGAAGGAGCTCAAACAGAGAAAGATGGGCAGGAGTACTGGCAAGTTGTGCCAGTATGTCGAAGTTGTGGGGTTTGGCTAGCCCCGAAGCATTCTCCTTTCGCAGAGGCCTGTCGAAACGAGCCTCTACATGCTTCTGCTTATTAGCTGCTGGGGGCTTAGATGGGCCCTCTTCCTGGGCAGCAGGGACGGTGCAAGGAGGCACCACCTCGACAGCAGCTTCGTCGGGTTGGGCATTCTGTTGTGAACGCGTCTGTACAAGAAGTGCCTCTTCTGCAGAGAAAGAGACCATACGGCAAGACTTGATCTTCCTGCCTTTGGATTTGGAGGCAGGGCGTACCTCCGGTTGAGTAACCTCAGAGACAAGATCAGGGTGAACCCATAAGATCTCTCCCCGAGATGTGGTGAGTTGGATGAGTCCACTCACGTTGTCACGAGTAGGTGGTAAGTTAACCACCTCCATTGTCGCCTTAGGGATGGGGACGATGCCATCTTCTGTTGTAGTTGGCGACAAGGTGCCGAACTGGAGTGACACCACGTTGGCCGAAACTGTCTTCTCCTCGTAGTCGACGGAGATAACATCCGCATTGATCATACGCTAGATGTAGTTTTTGAGGACTTAGCAATCCTTGGTTGGGTGTCCGACAAACCGATGGTAGTGACAGTACCTCGGATTGTCCACTTTTCCAACCTCGTCAGGACGCTTTGGGTCCGGCAACTTGATCTTGTCACCCTGCTTCAGTATCTCGAAGAGTTGCATGGTGTCTTCATCGTTGAAAGAATACACCTCCTTTGGCCTTGGTGCAAGTGGAGGCTTCTGAGTAGGCGCCGATGCACCTTTTGAGGCATTGACAGTCAATACATGTTTCCCCTTCATCTCTCGTCCGGGGTTGTTGGCTGCAGGCTATTTTCCTTTGTCCTCAAAGGCAGGGAAACTAACTCCCAGAAGGCGAGCATTGGACGCCTTCTTTTCTGCTGCTTCTGCTTCGATGATCAAGGAACTCCAGTCGGAAGGAGGAGTAGAGTTGAGCTAGAGTTTGACTGCAGGCAGCATGTTCATGCTGCAGGAAGAGAGGAGTGCATGTTCTGGCATGCCCGGGGGCAGTCTGAAGCAGGCCTGTCGGAAGCATTCGATGAATACTCGAACTGTTTCCTTCTCCTTCTGGCGTATCTCTATGAGGGACGCCATTGTCATGTCCTTCCCGCCATCGTAGAAACGGTCGAGGAAAAGGCACGTCAAGTCGTCGAACGAAGATATAGAATTGTTGGGGAGGCTGCAGTACCAGTCGTACGCCACTCCTTTTAGTGCCCCGACAAATATGCTGGTGAGTAGCGCGTCCTCCTTCGAAAGATGTCCCATTTGGGACTAAAAGTACATCAGATAGTGATGCGGAGAGTCCTTCCCGTCGTATGGCATCAATGTTTATAGTTTATATTTAGGAGGATAAACCACTTTGTTCTATTCGAGGGGATAAGGTTAGGGGATGCCCATCTTTTGGCGCTCCTCTTGTCTATTCTTGGACTCAAAGCGCTCGCGCAAGTCCCTGATCATCCGACCACGTTTTCCGTGGAGCTGGGAGTCGGGGAAGGTGGTACCACCTGGAGTTGAGCATTTGAGGGCTCCAATGTCCGAGGTGCTTCACGGCGATCCGTATCCAAGGATACCCGTTGAAGGGGTACACTTGATTCTCCATTGGCCCCTGGGTCGGGACCGGTAGAAGGTGCCCTGGCCAAAGCCGACCGTATCTCAAACACTGCTTGAGTCAGTGTTTGCATGGAGGCAGAGAGGGTTTTGAGTCCTCCCTCCAGGGTATCCATGCACTGGACGAGGTCTGCTGGTGGCGCATCCGACTCGGTGTCACCCCCAGTCATGTAGATTGTCATGACACGGCTGAAGTTGGATGGCTCGGTTGAGGCTTTGCTTTCGGCCTCACTCTCCTGTAGAGGAGTTGTTGTTCCCGGAGCTTCGTCTTGGCTACCCCCAGCTATGTTTCGGAGGACTTCTTCGTCTTCGAGACTCGGATCCGCAGGGGCTAGACAACCCCCAGCTATGTTTTGGAGGACACCCTCGTCTTCGGGAGAAGTATCCGTAAGGGCCTGATTACCCCCAGTCCTTTCTTAAAGGACTTCTTCATCTTCGAGATGCAGATCCACAGGGGCTAGACGACCCCCAGCTACGTCCGGGAGGCTGACTTCGCCTCGGGGATGAAGATCCACCCCAGCTGTGCTTTGGAGGACACCTTCATTTTCGGAAGGAGGATCAACAAGGGCTTGACTACCCCCAGCTTCCTCCAAGATCTTCTTCCTCCTCCGAGTGCCTTCGAACACTCCGGAGGTCGAGACAGTTATCTTGGTTTTCCTCGACTGGCTCTTGGACGAGGATGAGGACGAGGAATTGCCAGTCGCCTTTCGGACTAACGAGGAGTTAGAGATTACATTGCATGAAGCAACCTTTAGTTCTGGCTCCTCCTTTGTTGACACCTTCTTCCCGAGGCAACGTCGGAGGGGTGTCGATGATTGCAGCCGCTGGAACACCGACTATCTTGGTGGGACTGCTGCCTTGCAATAGCAGTTGATGGTGACTATGGCACAAGTGTGCCCTGTGAGGGGCGCATCGTGCTTGTCAGTCGACTCTCCTGATCGGCGTTTGTGAGTGATCACGTTACGCAGATCGTTGGAGGAGAGTGCCACCTTCGCACCCCCTTCAGGCGCATGGCAAGGCCAAGCGCCGGGGTGGTCAAGTGAATGCTGCGCCCCATGATCCAATACCAAACAGGCGCTCAGATCAGTAGTAGAGGAACAACATTTAAAATGACTTGAATGAACCTCAGACGCACAACCAGAGGAGGCGCAGGAGTTCAAGACCACTGGGTTTGCCTCGCTCGATTTGGTTGCGAATGCAACAGATGCGCCCAAGTGAGACAAAGACTTTGAAGGTCGGCTCGTTTCTGGCACAGAAGCACCTGAGTCAACCTTATACAGCTTACCATCAGCAGCGCGCATGATTGTGAGCGCAAGCTTCTGGCTTGCTGCTGGCATAGCACGTTTGGGGCACATGGCCCGTGCTGCCTTGGACTTCTTTGTACTAGCCCGCTGGGGGGCGTAGTACTCAGAATCCAAATTATCCTCGCCACTATAGCGAGTGAGTCTATCAAAGGCAGAGACCTTATGTGCTGCATCGGAGGTGATGCACAGGGCATTAGCTGCGCCCCTGTTCTGTCGACGCATCTTCCTCGCCTGAGAGAGAGATGGCTGGGGAATGTGGTCAGCCGTACGTTTCCCCGAGAGATGCGTTGCACCGGTAGGCGCATCTTGGTTGCTGAGGACGTCAGCAGGAAGGGAAGGCTGGATCGGCGCATCCCCTTTGGTGGTGGTGCCAGAGGCGTCGACCTTGCACACCCAGATTTGGCGAGTCTTCTTCGGCTTCGGCAGCCGCTTCGAAGGACTCGTACTGCCTTCAGAAATGAACTCCTCATACGCCGGTTGATTGAGGCGTACGACCAGCATCTTGTGGGAGGATCCCACCTTCACGTCGTCGGATTGTGACACAGCTTTCTCGGTGGAGGAGAAAGAGGTCCCCAGTAGAGTCGCCAGCTTGTTTGCCATTAAAATCTTTTGATGTAATTTTAATACAAACAGAACAGTGTTACAATGTAGGACTTAGACGTAGTCCTAGAAGTACACTTTTGTTTATCTGGGTCCCTTGTGCCGATGGAGCGAGTGGTAATACGTTGACTTCATTGACGACCTGACGACGGTTATCGGAGAGGAAGAAGATGTTGAGTGTCTGTATCTGCCTCGGTGGTTGTGCGATGTCTCTGTCTGTCTATGTATGTTCGTGTGTGGAAGAAGAAAATGATCCCTCTATTTATAGTCTGTAGGCTGGCAGCTCATGCACGCATATGTAGGATGCGCCTGGACGTAGGGATGCCACGTGGTGATTGCTGATGGAGGCGCATGGACGATGCGCCCTGATTGAGGAGTTGAATTGTTCATGCTACTATTGTGGGCTGGTACGTAGTAGGGGAGAGAATCTTTCTGTTGCTGAGATCTTGGGTGAATCGAGTCAAAGGACACGTGTCGTAGGCCCATGGCTCGGAGATCTCGAATTTGGTGGAGAATAATCTGGTAGGATGCGCCTGGGATTGGGCGCATGAGGAGACTTTGGCTCGTAACCTTTGGAAGTCACAAACCATTCGGGGCGTATGGCTTTTAAGGCGCATGCGAGGCTTCAGTTGTGACTTTACTTCTGTCTTTAGGGATCAGAGAAAAGTCTGAGGTGCATGGCTTTTTGATGCGCATGCAGAGCTTCAGTAGTGACTTTACTTCTGTCTTTAGGGATCAGAGAAAAGTCTGAGGCACATGGCTTTTGAGGCGCCTGCAGAGCTTTGGGTGCATGGCTGCGGAGGCTCATACGAGATGGTTGGACGGCCACGTGGTTGTAACCGTCGGAGGAAAGTAATGATGATGCTGACATCGACGACGCTTCGTTTTCTAAAAAAGCTGTCAACTGTTCAGTCCTCGAGGGACGTGCTGCCAACTCTGTCAGGTTTCAACATTTAATGTTTTTGACAGGTGATGGATTGTTGAGTGGGTGCATCGATCGGCGTTCCACTAGGCGCATGGGGCCGTATGGGGGTACATGCTTGGGAAGCGCTTGGTGCTGAGGGGCGCGTCTGTGTGATGCGCGGTCTGGCCGGTCCATCCGCTCCGCTTGACACGTCTTTATTGGTGCAACTGTTACGTTCTTCGAGTGCTTTAAATATCCGTTTTTGACTTGGCTGAATTCGAAGCGTCAGGTTCATCCATTTAATGCAAATTTATTGCACGAGATTCGGAGAGCCAGCCACTTGGCGCATGGGTTTGATTTGCCCGGCCTATAAATAGTGGCATGGAGAGAGTTTGCTTCTCGTTCTCTCACGTCCTCCCGAAGTGAATTTGTTTGCTCAAGCACATTTTGTTGACGAGATGCTCCCGAGGGTGAAGATGCGACGCAATGTCTTCATTGATGCACTTGAAGGTGACTGTTACATCCAAAAGTCAGAGTCGAGGGCTTCTGAAGCAGGCGGAAGGTGCCTGTTGCATCCAAAGATCGGGATGCTCGAGCCTCGTCTCCGTTATGCTGGAAGAGTCGCAGATCGAAATTGCGGTACTGCGGCTTTGGAGGCTCTTTCTTCTGTCAGAGTGGGTGTTGCCCATTCTGGTTGTATTGAAAGCTGCTCCTTTAGCCGCGGTTTCGATTGCGGTCTTCCTTGGTCTTTGGAGGCTCTTTCGAAGCCTCCCCTAGCCACAGGTTGATTTGCGGTGCTCTTCTCTTCCTCGGTTTGGGGAGCTCTTCCTCCAGTTAGAGGGTTGATTGCCACCTTCGTACTGTTCAATAAATGCTTTATTAGTCGAAGCATTGGATGGCGCATATGCTGACACTTCATGATGCGCCTGGCCGGAAGGGTGGCACATAACTGAGCTGCTAACGGGATGCGCCCGGCTGAGAGCGCATGGTAGGATGCGTCTGACTGAGAGCGCATGGTGAGATGTGCCTGTTCAAGAGCGCATGATGACTGTTGCGCCTGGCTGTAGACTTACGGTCTTTTCTTTTTGTAGAAGTTCTCCTTTGTACAGCCGTTTCTAGACATGTAATAGACTTTTATATGCAAATAAAAATCCTCTTTCAATGTCTATACTTTTCTTTTGCTGTGTCAAGTATTTTGTCTGAGCTCCCTGGCGCATGTAGTGTTTGGCGCATAGGATTTCTGGTCGTGAAATTCCATGCTTCTACATGAACCTCTTCCTGGAACCGCAAGCTTCTGACCTCTTCTTGAAGATGAATTTCTTTAGCCGCATGTTCACTAGATAGCGGGTTAGCTTGTAATTGACTCTGAGTTGCTTTAAGTTCTGCCTCCAGCTCATGATGAACTGTATTACGCCAAGCCTTGTTCCAATTTTTAAGAGCACTTTTCACCGCCTTAAGTTTATGAACAAGACTATATTAAGCTCTACCTCCAATATGAGAACCCAAGCCAATGTCTACAGCTTCTTGATATCCAGCTACCAAAGGCCATGCGTTATTGGATTGTAGACCTCACTCTGCTCGGGTTTACTGGATGACCGTTCCAAGTTCTTCTATGATGTCATCCGGACCAGACAGCATAGGAATCACATCTCCCAGCTTCTTGATGTGGATAGCAACCTTGTGGGGGAGCCGGCTGAGATGTAGGGTGAGGCTGTCAGGTACTACTCTGAGTTATATTTCTAGACTGACTACCTGTCTGTGTTCTCAGAGGCTGTTACGAAGAGATTGGTGACTCCGTATGGGAATAGCATTCTTCTTGCCCCTGTTACTTTAGAGGAGGTGGAATCTATTGTCAAGTTGGCGTATCCCAACAAGGCTCTCGAACCGGATGGTTTTAGCAGTGGGCTCTATAAACGCCACTGGGACATTCTGAAGTATCAGGTCTTGGAGGTGGTGTAGGAATTCTTCACCAAAGGGAAGCTACTGAAAGAGCTGAACCACACTTTCCTGACCTTGGTGCCAAAGAAGGAGGGAGCGACAGCATTGGCGGATTTTAGACCTATTGCATGCTGTAATTATCTTTATAAGATAATTATGCACCTTATGTGCCGGCGGATGGAGGGGATCATGCAGGACTTGGTATCTCCGAATCAGGCTGCGTTCATCAAGGAGAGGTCGATCGCTGAGCACAGACTCCTGGCTCATGAGATGGTGAGGGGCGTATGACATGGTCTATAGGGACTTCCTCTGTCATCTGATGACCGTCATGGGTTTCGAGGACCACTGGGTTGCATTGATCTGGGAGTGCATCACGTCCCCCACTTTCTCTGTCCTCATCCAGGGCATCCCTTATGGGTACTTCTAGAGCAATTGTGGGCTTAGGCAAGGTGACCCTCTGTCCCCTTACCTGTTCACGCTTGTTAAGGAATACTTCACATATTTGATGGACCTGGCAGTGTACCGTGGGAGGCTGGTCCCATTGTTTAGGAGGGTGGATCCCCCAATTACCCACCTTATATATGCAGATGATCTCTTGGTGTTCATCGACCCATCGACGGAGGGTATGCAGACGATTGGGAGATTATGGGAGAGTTGAATTCCCTATCGGGCCTTCAGATGAACAGAGAAAAGAGCAGGGTGTACTTCAGCTCCCTATGTCTCCAGAAGGAGGAGCGGGCCAATGTGCTGGGAATCGAGAGGAGTGATCTTCCGGTGAGATATTTAGGAGTGCCTCTCACAGTCAACTATGCACGGGATCAGGACTGCCATAGTCTGGTGGAGTACGTCCAGAGGAGAGTGGAAGGTTGGCAAGCCGCCAGATTGTCCTTTGAGGACGCATCGAGCTGGTCAGATCGGTGATTTCGGCTGTGGCTCATTTCTGACTGCAATCCATCCTCCTCTCGGTTGCCACTGTTAGGAAAGTGGAGCAGATTTGTGCAGACTTTATATGGAGGGGGGTATGCATGTGATCTCCTGGGAGCAGCTCTGTTGACCTAGAAAGGATGGAGGAGTGGGGCTTAGGCCGTTGCTGGAGATCAAGGAGGCGTCTGCGCTAAAGCTGGCATGGAGATTCATCAACGGGGGGTCCCTCTGGGCTGACTAGATGCACAGCAGATACGTGAAGCAGGGCAACTTTTGGACTTTTCCTACTGACAACAATCACTCAGTCACTTTCAAGAATGTCTTGAGACACAGGGGGGGTTCTTAAATCTACAATCCGAAAGGTCATAAAGGATGGGTCTGGAATGGACCTCTGGCGGGATCCTTGGATAGATCGGCTTTCGCTATTGGACATCAGGGGAGCCCCGACACATCAAGAGGACAGGCGTGGGCTTGCGGGTAGTCGTATCATACGCGATGGGGAGTGGAGGCCGGAGTCTCACTACTAAAATAACCCATTTTAGCGACGTCAGGAGACGTCGCTAAATAAGGAAAATACGTCGCTAAAACCAATTTGCGACATATTTAGCGACGAAAATCGGACGTCGCTTATAGGCAAGTCGCAGATGTCACTTTCGTCGCCGAACGTCGCTATTCGCGACGCAAAGTTCATTGTCGCTAGACGTCACAAAATTAGCGACATATAGCGACGTATCACTACGTCGCCAACATTGCGACGTAAAGCGACCACTTGCGACGCTGTAAACTTTATATATGATGACATGGCATGGCAGCCACGTGGACAATTTAGCGACGCCTACCGACAGATTTAGCGACGTACACCCTCAGCCCACGTCAGCATATTAGTGACGTCTAGCGACGTATAGCGACGTCTACGTTCCGTCGCAGTACGTCGCAGAACGTCGCTATACGTCGCAGATATTATAAAAATATTTAAAAAAATATAATTGATATTTTTGTTATGCTGTGTGCATGTGTTTACAGTGTGTGTGAAGTGCAGTGTTCGAACCATCGACAGTTTCGCTTACTGTTCTATGTTTTATCTTGGATAGAAAGAGCAACAGTTCAGGGTGCACTTCTCAGAGCTTCCTCTTCATGTCCTTCACCTTCTCGGGAACCTTTACGACGTCCCGAGAAAGTGAAGGACGTGAAAATGAACCTCTCAGAAGTGCACCCTGAACTGTTGCTATTTCTATCCAAGATAACACATACAACAGTAATCGAAACTGTCGATGGTTCCGAACACTGCGTTTCACATTCACTGTAAACACAGACACACATCATAACAAAAATATACAATATATTTTTTTAAAATTTCGGCAGCACCTCCTTTGTATATCAGATCATCGCTTATAACCCTGCGTAGGTATATTTGTCATCCCCGTCGCAGATATCACAAAGTAAATATCACAATAAAAATAGGAGGCAATGCAAAGTAAATATCACAGACACACATCCTCACAAACATCCAATAGAGTCAAATAAAAATGGAAGATGATAAAAAGTCTCCCACCAAGTGTATAAACAACAGTGTATGAATAAACAATTTGCCCACAGGGCTAATACATACAAGTCATAAAAAAAACCAATAAAATCACTACGGACCCCTACCGCGCAACTGGGATAGAATGTAGTCATACTGCTCCTGGGTGAGCTATACCGTAGGGGCAATAGGAGGCAGTACAATGTCTGGAGTCGGCGCCGGAGGCAGTACAGTGTCTGGAGTCGGCGCCGTCGATGGACCGGGAGGACGTATCTGCTCCAGCTCTCGCAGTCGCTCACCATGCGCAGCAAGGGTACTCACCACCCTCTCAGTATACTGAGCGAGTGAGGCAGACATGCTCCTCTGTGATCCCTCCAGCTCGACCTGTCTACGCTCTGTGCGCTGCGTAGACTCGGTGAGCGTCTGCAAGCCGGCAGCTGTAGCCTGATGCAGACTCATCAGCTCCTGTATACTGCTCTCGACTGCATCAAATCGTCCGGTGACGATCGGAGGGTCGGATCGTCGCTCGACCGCATCAGAAATCTGCTGCTGCAACTCGCGGCGCAGCTCCTCGATCTGACGACGAACATCCTCAGCTCGTGACGACGCCTGCGTAGCCGGAGACTGCGCACTGACAGAGGGGGCCCGGGATGACTCCGAAGCCAAATACGTGCCGTAGGATCCCGTACCGTAGTACGGACCCTTCTGAAGACCGCCAACGGCGGTCATCCAGAGCTCGTCCGGTGATGGATCTGTAGGCGGCTGGGAGGAAGTACCAGCCCCTCCCTCTGCTTGCGCACTAGCAGCAGCAGCAGCAGCAGCCGCCTCCTTCTGTAGCCGAACAAACTCGGCCTAGAACATGTTTGCTAACGTGTACGTATTTGCTAAAGTCTATATTGATATCTATTTTCCTATTTTCTAAATTATAGTAAATTAATATAAAGAATAGAACATACATATGCCTACGTTGCCCTCTCGTCAATGAACTCCCCAGCCCTCCGATGGGTGACCAGGAAGACGGTCACCATGTTCGGGTCCTCACCCTTTTTTACCTGTTAAAATATATTATCTATTATTAGTATTAAACATTCTATCGAACTATATATAAATTAATGTCCGTCATAGGAAACGTACCAGACGACGAAAATGCTCCGTCATCGGAATGGAGCCACCACACCACTTACCGGCGCTCGACCGCGCCACCTTGGCCTTCTCAGACCGCTCCTGGTAACTGCGCTCGCTGAATCTAGCCTTCATCGCAGTCCACTGCTCTGGCGTAATCCAACCCTGGATCGGCCCTCCGGAGCGATCACGATGCTTCTGGTCGTCGATCGCATCACGGATGAGCTTGGCTGCGACGGCAGAAAATTGGCCCTCGATCCTCGCCGCCCGGTGTGGTGGATAGAAATAGGTCCTCTACAAGAAGTAAAATACAAAAGTTGTATAATATACACAAATGATTATTAAAATTTAAAAATAAACAAATTTTTTACCTTGAAGTGGGCGAACCAAAAGGCCTTCCTATCTGCGGGAGCATCTGAGTAGTTAATCCAAGCCCCACCATAGTTCGGCCTCAGAAATGTCCCCAGCTGTCTCTGTACTGCAGAAGGCCGATATCTATACAATAATAATTTTTCATGAATATATATGTACATATAATCATTTGAGAAATATATATTAATTAATTAACTTACTTCATAGGCCCGTCCGTCCAAATCTCCATACGCGTCTCGTCCGGGAGAGCGCATGGAGGGTCGCTCTCACCTCCTGCCTGGGCAGGATCAGTCTGATCGTCGTCCTCCATATGCTCGGCGTCGGCTCCGCCCATAGAGCCGTCGACAGGAGGAATGCTGGACGGGAGATCAGGGATGCTGGACGCGGGATCAGGAAGGCTGGACGACGAGGGAGGAGTCGGCAACCTGCTGGAACTGCCCTATCCTGGTAATGGACCGGAAACAGAACGGTACAATGGCGTACTCGGAGATGAGGATGAGGGTACGGAACTGCCCTCTCCATCCCCACGCCGAGGCTGACGGGACTGGCTAATGTAAAATCCTCCGCGTCGTCCAGATGGTCTAGTCATACCTGATAATAACATATGACAATAAAACAAAAATACATATTTATATGATAGACATCACAGATTTTTGAAAAATATTATGGTCACAGATAAAAGTGTCACTAAAGTGTCACAGATTTATTATTACAAAAATACATATTTATATGATAGACATCACAGATTTTAATCCTCTTCTGAAAATTCATCTGGTTCGTTTAGCTCATCTTCTTCTTCTTCTTCTTCCTCCTCTACATCTTCACTTTCATCTGCATCTTCCTCTTCAGATAATTCTACTTCTTCTACACAATTAGATGTGTAATGAGGAACTTCCGTCGTGTCCACTTCTATAATATTTGTTACAAGAGGTAGTTCATCCTGATAAGCTATATCGTCAACCTCAAAGGTATTTCTAGCTTTGGTCTTGCATACTGTCCACCAGTCCGACCTTGTTGTTCCCCGTTTAGGATAACTTGTGAAGTACACGAGCTGAGCCTGACTTGATAGGACAAATGGTTTATAGGCTTGATATCGACGCCGATAGTGTATATCCATCGACCCGTGCCTTATTTTTCACCTTTCTTTTTAGGTGATTCAAATGTCGCTCGAACGGGTACATCCATCGATATTCGACGGGTCCACCAACACATGCCTCATAGGATAGATGAATCGGCAAATGCTCCATAGAGTCGAAGAATCCAGGAGGAAACACCCTCTCTAGCTTGCATAGTGTTACCGCAATGTCCTTCTCTTGCTTTTTTAGACGATCAACGAGCAATTTCTTAGAACAAAGATCCCTGAAGAATATGCTAAGCTCCGTCAATGGATCCCAAACTGCCTGCGGTAAGAATTCCCGAAATGCAATCGAAATTAACCTCTCCATGAATACGTGACAATCGTGGCTCTTCATACCCGTCAATTTGTTTTCCTTCGGATCGACACATCTTCTCAGATTTGACACATATCCGTCTGGAAATTTTAGGCCCTGGATCCACCGACAAAGTCTCACTTTATCCTCCTTGTCCAGCGAAAAAATTGACTTTGGCAGGAACTGTTTTTCATTCTGCTGTATCAAATGCAACGCAGGACGTTTGCATATTTCTTCTAAGTCCAACCTGGCCTTGGGATTGTCTTTCGTTTTTCCCTTTACGTCCATCACAGTATTAATTATGTTATCAAACACATTCTTCTCAATATACATGACATCAAGATTATGTCTGATCAGATTGGTACTCCAGTATGGCAGATCCCAGAATATGCTCATCTTTGTCCAGTTATGATCTCTACCAAATCCATCGCACTTGTACCCAGTTGTAGGATCTTCGATAGCACTTGGAAAATCTTTAACCTCCTCCCATATCGTGGCTCCGCACCACCTTGGCGGTGGATTACCCTTCTCTACAACGTCGGCACGGAATGCATTCCTGTTCCTTCTGAACGGATGATCTTTTGGCAGAAATTGCCGATGACAATCAAAGAAGCACGGTTTTCCTCCGTGTTTCAAGCGGAAAGCCTTACTACGGTCCATGCAATACGGACATGAGAGACGGCCATGAGTGCTCCATCCAGATAATATTCCATAGGCCGGAAAGTCGTTAATGGTCCACATAAGGGTTGCCTTCATCTGAAAATTCTGCTTCCTGGAAACATCGTGCGTGTTAGCGCCTACTTCCCATAACTGATTCAACTCATCTATCAAAGGCTGTAAGTACACGTCAATGTTCCTCTTGGGATTATTCAGACCAGGAATTATAACGGTTAGAAACATGTACTGAGTCTTCATGTACATCCAAGGCGATAGGTTATACGGAGTGACAATCACAGGCCAGCACGAATACTGGATCCCGAAAGACCAAAAGGAGTAAAACCGTCAGAAGATAGTCCCAACCTGACATTACGCGGATCTGAAGCAAAATCGGGATACACTCGATCAAAGTGCTTCCACGCTTCTCCATCGGATGGCTGATCCAACACTCCTTCAATCTGTTCTCGCATGTGCCAACTCATATTTTCGGCCGTCTCTTTCACCATAAATAATCTTTGCAACCGCGGCGTTAAAGGCAAGTAGTGCATTAAATCGGTCGGTCTTCTTGTACCGGTAGACCTTCATGTACTAGTTGTCTTATAGCGATCAGCACCACAAAATCTGCACACATCTGCGTCCTTGTCGTCTTTGTAGTACAGCATGCACCTATTGCGACAGAAATCGATTTTCTCGTATCCCATCCAGAGCGATCTCACCATCCTCTTAGACCGGTAGAAGTCTTTAGGCAACTTAGCACCCGCCGGCAAGATCTCTATAATCAACTCCAACACTCGGTTGTAGCATTCTTGCGACATGTTAAAATCTGACTTAATGCTCAACAGTCTTGTAACCACCTCCAACGGTTAATGATCCTCACAACCAGGATACAATGGAGTCCTTGCATTCTCCAGCAACTCCATGAACTGTGCAGCATCGGCGTTCGGTACCTCCTCAGGTGCATCATGAACGAAACTAGGCCCCGCAGCGTCGAAAACCATGTTCACGCACCCGTCGTCGTATGCATGATTATCTGAAACAAAATTAGGTCCCGCATGCATATATGGCTCAACATAAGGCTCCGACTCTGATGCTAAAGACACAAGTTCTCCGTGTGCGGTCCACTGATAGTAATTAGGCATGAAACCCCTCGAGTACAAATGATATGTCACTTCCACTTCTGGATAATATTTCACGTTATGACATTTCACACACGGACACTTAATTTTGGTGCCATTCATGTACTGAGGGAACGCCTTAGCAAACTGCAGGAACTGCTCTACTCCCACTATGTATTCATCCCGCACACCACACATATCATCAAGACGACGATTGTACATCCATGAACGATTCTGCAAGTAGTAATTCATATCCATTTGGAAATAATTCTGCAAAGATGGACACACATTATCTAACAGGCACAAATTTGTATATTATGTCTTATTAGGGACACACATTAGTAGCGGACAGTTACTAATATCAATGATATGCAATCTAGGTCAAACTAGGTTGTACTAAGTCAAACAAAGTCAAACAAGGTCAACCTAAGTCAAACAAAGTCAAACAAGGTCAAAGTAGTTCAAGGGTTGACCTATAGTTGACTTTGTCAACTCTTAGTCCAATCTAAGTCAAATATCCTATTTCTAGTCATTACCTACCAAGGTACCGTTTACCTTATCGCTATTGGTATCCCAATACCAATACCTTAAGTTGGTACCCTTTACCTTATCGCTATTGGTACCCTTTACCTTATCGTTATTGGTTAATAGTCAATTCAATTTCAGTTATTCAAGGGAATCAGTTGACACATTCAGTGGATTTATCTCAGGAATAGAAAAACTAATCTCAGTCCTATTTACAGTTTAAGGAAAATGAAATCTACAAGGACTGTTACTCAAATAGACCACCTGTTGACTGATACAAGAATACCTATCATCAAAAGCCCCAAACTCGAGCCACACTCCAAACACTGACCCATTTATGAAAATAGGACTGAACCTGTGTGGCATGGACTGATGCATGGTAGGTAGGTGACTAGACACTTGATGTTAGGGACTGATACTCAAGTATTTAGTCAAGTGACCTCAGGAACTGAACTCATATTCAATAGGGGACTGAACTAACCAATAAGCAATTTGGGGGCTGAATAATTGATTCAAAATTGATTTAAGGACAGGCTGGACATCTAAGTTGATAACTAATGTCGATGTGCAAGGGTAGAATGAACTAAAAAGGTAATCCTTCAACCAAACAATACCTAATCTATATGTCAGTCATGGGACTGAACAACTGAATACAAGACAAATAATAGGACTGGAACTAAATAAATGCCTGGACTGATATGAAAAGATAATATGGACTGCAATATGCCAAGCAAGACTGATACACATAGTTGATACCAAATGGATATGGGACTGAACATTACAATGTGGTAATCCCCCAAACTGGACTGTACAGTGGTAAATGCTAACATGTGGATCAAATGTGGACTGTTCAAAGCTCACTGACTGAACAAAGCTAAGGGATTGAATCGATATAAAGGCAATGGACTGACCTACTAAGAGACTAACAATGTATACATTCACACTTACAAACTTGAGTCTATATATATATATACAACGACTGGACAGTCATACATGGTTGATCACATATGGAATAAACAGCCCACACAAATACACACCCACAGTCCACTTAAACCACAAATCCCCCAATCAATATAACCACTTCTATTATACTCTTGTATGCTAGATTATCATACCAATGCTAAAGCTATAGCAAAGCACTCCTAAACTAAAGGTTAAAATTTGAATTTAGAGCATTGATGCTCTTTGAGTCATTTTGACAAACACTTGGCGTGCATATCAATGTCTGTGTCTGTGTGTGTGTGTGTATGTGTGTGTATGTGTGTGTGTCCGTGTGTGTCCGTGTCTGTGTGTGTGTGTGCGTGTGTGTCCGTGTCCGTGTGTGTCCGTGTGTGTCCGCGTGTGTGTCCGTAGGAGAGGAGGAGGAGGAAGGAGAGGAGTTAGGTTAGGATTTACCGGAGGAAGAGGAGGAGGAGGTCGGATTGGGGGAGAAGGAGCTCGAGGAGGAGGATCTCGAGGAGGAGGAGCTCGCCGGAGGGGGAGGGAGTCGCTGGGGGGGAGGGGGTCGCCGGGGGGGAGGGCACTGACAGAGGGGGAGGGAGTCGCCGGGGGGGGTTGGGGGTGAAAATTAAAATTTTTGGGGGTTTTCGAGTGAGAGTGAGGGGGAAAGAAGGCAGCGGCGTGCCCTAAGTAAAAAACTTAGCGACGTCACGTGTTGACGTCGCTAAACGTCGCAACCATGGCGACATATACTTATAATATGTCGTTGAACGTCGCTATTCAGCGACGTATTATACTCCTGTCGCAGAACGTCGCTAGCCAGCGACGTTTTGCGACGTGTTTATGAAGAAGTCGCTACTGGCGACGTAATTTCTTGCCGTCGCTACATTACGTCGCTATTTGATGATATTTTAGTAGTGTCTTATCGGTTTACCGAGGAGCTGGATGGGATCATTAGTACTATTGCCATTAATCCGAACTTGCCTGCTGATCGGTGAATTTGGGAGCCGACAGGAGCAACTCCGGGAACTGGGGAGTTCCAATTTCGGAGCTGCTACAACCTCATCCGGTGCACCATTCCTCAGAGTTCTGACTACGAGTTCGTATGATACAAAGGTCTGGCCAGGAGGATGCAGCTTTGTGTCTACAAGCTTTTACTGGGCCGTCTTCTGACTAAGGATCGTCTGAATTCGTTTGGAGTGTCGGTCCCAGATCCCAAGTGTGTGCTTTGCATTATTAAGAATAAATCTATAGACACATTTTCTTCAAGTGTGCCCTGGCATGGCAGATCTGGTCTGAGCAGAGTAGAGCGTTGGAGGGATGTGACTCCGGGAAGGGAATTGGAGACATCATCACTGTGCCCCGGGATAGCAGAGGTAGAGGGCAGGACTGGTTCCGGACCGCCAGAGTTCGACTGGCGGCCTCAGTTTGGCATATATGGCGGGAACAAAACTGTCGAATATTTGAGGGGCTGGTCACCCCTTCGGTAGGCATTCTCCATAACATAGAGTTTGATGTTAATGCTATGGAGATCTGAAGAGTGGGAGTCCCACTTTGATTGTATGTTGTAAGATTATTGCATTGCTTTTGGAATAAAATTTACCTTTTTTTAAAATATATATATATATATATATATATATATATATATATATATATATATATATATATATATATATATATATATATATATATTTATTTATATATATATATATATATAAATTATTTATATATATATATATATATATATATATATATATATATATATATATATATATCGCCACAATCTGAGCTGGCGTGGGACAGAATGGGGCGTCTCGTGCATGAAAACTCAACGGCGAGGGGTACCGTACGGGCGGTCGAGGACCGGCACCATTCTACCACGGGTATAAACGACGGCCGACCACGCGGCCCGTCGTGCGGCACCCAATGGGCGTTGGGAAAACGTAGTAAGGGCGTCGTGTGCATAGAACGGGTGGCTAGGCGGCATCGGCTGCCGTAGGCATCGCGAAGACGTCGGGGGCGCCTTCGGTATCGTGGGCGAAGCGATGCGTTGAGTTGCCAGCGTCGAAAGACGTCGACCGTCCCGTGAGGCTCGGGAGCGCGCGGAGTGCGCAAGGCGTACGTATGGAGAGATGATAAAAAAAAGCCAGTACAGACAAGATCCGCATGAAGAGTCCGAAGCGACATGACGACTGGCTAAAAATCGTGTGCGGGGAGACACGATTTAACTGAGCCCGCATGTGCTGGAAAAATAAAAATAAAAAAGTGCAAATAAGCCAAAATTAGGAATGTGGATCCCTCCTCGTATATATATATATATATATATATATATATATATATATATATATATATAGAGAGAGAGAGAGAGAGTAATACTATAGAGACACACTTTTTTTGACAAACTTCATAGCCACACTGATGTGGCACTACATTACAGGATGTCAATTATTACCTCCTTTTAATGCTTTTCTTGACATCCAATAATGCATCCAATAATGCAGTGCCACATCAGTGTGGCTAGGAAGTGTGTCAAAAAAAGTGTGTCTCCATAGTATTACTCCATAGCAAATTCGAACCCGAACCAAAATTAACCTAATGCTCAGTTTGCTTATTTTGGTTCGGGTTCGATTTTGCTTATTCGGGTTCGATTTTGCTTATTAATGGGCTATTTTGGTTCGGGTTCGATTTTGCTTATTAGGTTTTTGGTCCAATTCGATTTTCGGTTATTCGACTCAGTTTGAACCGAATTAACCTAATGCTCACCCCTAGTGCATACATCACAAATAACTAATTATTATATAAATAAGAGTAAAGTGCATTTAAACCCTCCTTAGATATTATGAAAATGCAAATAAAGACTCTCTGATTTGAAAAACCCAGTCCGTTACGAAAATGCTCAAATCACCCCCTTCCCCCACCCCCCCCCCCCCCCCCCCCCTCCCCCCGCCGTTAAAAACCGTTAAAAATCGTCTTAAAAGACAATTTTGCCCCTCCCCTCCCCCTGTAACGCCCCGTTTCGCACAAGACATTTGGTTGGCTTGTTGGATGCTATCAGGATGTTGGACCGTAACTTATGTTGGGAATCATGAGAATTGAGACTAATGCATATCTCTCTTAGCTAGCTAGACGGAATGGGTATTGGAACGTGGCTCGCCGGTGGAGCTACGCTTAGTGGAATTGTGTGTGATCGGAACAGGAAGATCCTTTTATGCAAGTGAGTGGAACTATCCTTCCTCCTCCTTACTCCTTCATGCTTAATAAAATAAAGTATTGAAATGCTATGAATTGTCCCTAAATGTCCTATGTTTTAGTTACGGAACAATAGAGATGCTTATGCTGAGAATTCTTGAAATGTACAAAATATTGAACTGCTAATGTGATTTGATGCCTGAGAATGAATTTATAACATTGTCCCTTATGTTTAATGCTGCTGAGACAGTGAAACACTTGAATAATGAGATGTCTTATAATGATAGAATAAGAAATGAACTAGCTATGCTATCGATCCAATTATCTGAATGAAACACTAGAATCATGTACTCTCTGTATAACTGTTGCAAGAATGTGAAATGTTGCCTGTCCCTTATAAGCAATGAAAGAATGAATAAATGTCCCTATAAAATAAATAAATGTTATATTCCTTGTCGAAAGGAACGATATGAGAAACGTTGCAATGAAGCAATGAATGAGAAATGATGAAGAATAGGATCCTTGAGATCACCAAATGAAATGATGGTAATGATGAAATGAATAAG
Organism: Iris pallida; assembly: GCA_029216955.1. NCBI lineage: Eukaryota > Viridiplantae > Streptophyta > Magnoliopsida > Asparagales > Iridaceae > Iris > Iris pallida. Next base: position 11,339,895 of record JANAVB010033814.1, read on the forward strand.
TCATTAAATATGACTAATGATGCACTGTTGCCTTTACTTTTCTTAATATATTTTACCATTATGTTCACAATCGAGTCGGACACGCATTCGCATGGTCATGGACAATTTGTATACAAGATTTGAGTTTGAATTTTCTCGAACGGAACCGGGGCATCGGGACCGATTCGGCCTAGGAGAAAATAATGATGAGTGTTGGAAGCGCGGGTAATGTGGGGTGGAATAGAGGCTCGCCACCTACTATGCTGACCGCATTATCTTGAAGTGAAATGAAATAAAAAGAGTCCATATGGTTTAACAACACCAGTGACCATGTAGTCAGGATGCACGCTAATGAATATTTTGTGCATGCAGAGTAAGTATATCTGATAACCTGTATTGGATGCAGGTATGAGAAGTCGGCTATCGTTAAGGAATCACATAATTGTGATATTGTATATGTTGGTTCAACTTGCCTGCTTAATATGCTAAATAAAATGATGCTGTGTTGTTGCCTTTAAAATGAGAAACTCTATAACATGCTCAACATGTTAGATGCGATTTGCTAATGCAATACCTTTTATAACATTGCCATAACCTATTGAATGATAACACCAAGTATGCTAAAACGATGCCTTCAGGAAGTATTTCCATAATATGCTCAACGTGTTAACTCAATGTTGCCTAGATGATGCCTTGTACAAAGAAATGCTATATCATGCTATGACATGTTTACTTACTTCAATGAATTCTGCTCAAGAACTGTAAACTGATGCTAGGCCCAAGTAGAGAGATTATTCTATTTATTGTTTGCTAAAATCGATCACTACATGTTGGTTTAGGCGAGTGGGCTGGATTCTGCTCGCCAGTACATAAATGATGTACTGACCCACGTTTTGTGGGCAGGTACTCGTGCTTGGAATGTTCTGCACACGCAGATTGGCTTGATTGGTCCCGCGGTATCGAAGATTTGTTGGGCATGCAGAAGCTCTCCTTGTATAAGATGATGTCTTCTGTTTATAAAGGGCATAATGTATGGAACATTGTAATCAGTTGTACCAGTGAGTTGTAAGCCAAGTCGGTATATCGAGTTGTAATCCAATATATCCAAGTATCAAATGTAAGCTGTATAGTATTGTTTAGTTGGTTTTCAATATAAAGTGAGATTGGTTGTAAGCATATTGTACTTCAATGCAAGTCTTGTACTCTTCTTCAATTATCAATAAAGAGAATAGTTCTATATATCTCTGTGTGACTTCAAGTTATCTTTTTTATCTCTGCTGCTATAAAGAAGTGATGTAATTCTATTCAATGAGAGAGATTGTCCTCACTAACATCAATTTATCTGCTTCTGCCGCTGCGATGTGTTCCTATTTGAAGATAATCAATTATGTACCATCTTTGCCTTGTACAAGTACAATCCTAGACTTGTACGGCATCATGCCCAAGCGAGGACGATCGATTCCAAGAGATAAAATATGTGAATAAATGACTCTACGAATCAGGGCGTGACAAATTGGTATCAGAGCACGGCTTTACGTCCTTGGTCTCTTCTTTGATTTGTTTCAAATCAAAGTTGCATCGACGATTAACCAAAGTTGCTTCCGCGATCACTCAACGTTGCTTCCGCGATTAAATCAAAGATTGCTTCCGCGATTATGCTGTTGTTGTTCTGTGATCATCCTATGTTATTTGTGTTTGAAAGTTCATTGACCCTCTTGGCTGCTCACTGGATGTTCCATACAATAAGTCTATATACATTGTGATGCCTCTGAATAAATGATTGTTGTTGGTTTGGACACAAATAACCCAACAACGACTCGATGCCATAGTATGCTATATTATGAATGTTGTTTGGAATTGTGGGAATAAAGAAAATTGGCTATGTATATTGTAACAAGTTGAGAAATTCATGTGATATTAGAAATGAATTGTGAATGGGGTAATTGATGGATGAGTTCAACGGAACTGGTGAGTTGACTCATGTGTACTGGCTAGTGCTTTTGAAACCCTAAGAATGTTGGCTTGTGATTGAGACCCTGAGATGTTGGCTAAGTGTTGTGATTATTATAGATCACGAATATCCGGAATAGATTGAGTTGGTCTGTTTAAGGATGGCTTCGTTTCTGAGTAGTATATTGCCTCTACCACCTCAAAACGAGATGTATGTTGACCCTTTCCATAGGATAGCAATGCGACTATCTGTGGGTACTAGGTAGTGCCGAAACTTAACTGGGAGTCATATATTGTTGCTAGATGACTTGAGTGTCCCTTGACGGTGATGTTATGTTAGGTAGCGAGATTGTCTGAAATTGTAACGGGTGGCTTGGTTAGAAATTGTTTAGTCGAGTGATGACTCAGACTAGTAAGACAGTTAGTATGCTATGGGTAAATGGATTTGGCTAGAGGATGTTGTGGCTTAGTACATCTGAATGTTGATTTCGATTGGTTGGATGCAAATTATATGTGGCTAAGACAAAGTTGGTTGCTAAGCTAAAAGTTTTAGAAATATTATCGGTGAACCAAAGGAATATTAGAGATCTGTGCCTTGACCCTAAGGTGTAATAGATGTTGATCCATCTTGATCACCAAAGGATAGTCGTTGCATATGTGCATGTATGCTGAAGAATTGAATTATACTAGAAGAGTAACAAGTAGCAACCCTGAATATTTGTGTTGCATAGAGAATGGTTAATTCATACATGAATTGTCAGATTGAATGGAATAAACTACTCGACCCTTGTTGCATGAGATTTAAGAATGCCCATAAGATAGTTTGATGATTGAAAAATGAATGGAAACGAGAAATTGCAAACGTGTTGGATAATGTCGGTATAGGTGACTGTTGGTTGGGATATAGATTGTTGGCTTACGACTTAGTGGTGCGACTCTGTCCTACAGATCGAATAGTATGATTTCATAGTTATGTTAAGACTATCGGAATCGATGACCCTTGAATAGTTAGCTTTGGCTTATGGGTTCGTGTGAGTACAAAGGAATTGGAATAGAAATTGGATTGTTGGAAATTTACTTGATGGATTATTAGAGCGATGAAAATCGTATGTCGGGTTGGGATTGACCATAATGTTGATAGATCGATCTTAATCGATCATTGGGTAAGTCTAGAATAATCCTCTGTGGGAATTATTTTCTTGAGGAAGACCCTGGATAGATAGACTTGACCCTGGCGACCAGTTGATAACTTACCAATTGTTGGCATAGCCGACAATGACGGTTAGTATTCAGACTGAGTTGATACCCATAGGTTTGGGTAGAGTTCCTTAGAAGTGTCGGTTGCTTGTTGGCCCTAAGAATAAGGAACTAGTATAACCCTAGTAGCCGTCCACTCTAGAAAAGTCACCTGAATGATTAAGTTTAGCTGTCAGTGGAGCTAACCTTAGAGATTGACTGAATAATAGGTGACCATTGGAGACCCATAGGATGACCTTGTGGCATTGAACGAGAGACGGTGATAATAAGTATTGACCTAAGGGAATGTATGCTTCAACTTGTGCCTTGGAGTATGATTGATCGGTATCTATAGTCGGGTAGCTGGGTTAACCTTGACTGTTCTATAAAATTATACCCTGACTCGAGTAATCGATAGTGGGTGACGTCGGATTGTATCTTTTAGAAAAGATGAATTGCCTTGGTGAGAAATATTGTTGGATTCGGAAAGGAATATGATTGCATGTTGTGAACTCTTGATATGATTGGCTCTAAGTTAGACTCTCGACCGAATGTTAGAAATATTATGCTTAGATAGATAGCTTACCCGAGTTGTCCCTGATGTTAAGTGTTGTGGCCTGGAAGATAGTGATTGTGGTAAGTGAATAAAGTAATAAGTCAATTGAAAGGATGCTAAGTCGGATTTGGAAAAGAGAGTTATATCGTGGCTGATCGAATCGTACTAACATGAAAGTTGGCTGAAGTACATATATTTTGGGGATGCCTAAAATATGTATATGGATCCAGCCGAAGTGATAGGTTGTGACTGAGATAACATTTTGGGAAGAATTTATCGTACTAGCGCGGACGTTGGCAGAAATGCATATGTTTTGGAGACGCCTAAAATATGTGTATGGATCCAAACGAAGTAATATGTTGCAACCAAGATAGGAATGCAAGGAAAATATTGGTGAATCAATGAGAAGTTACAAGTAATCGAAAAAGAGATAGACAGATCGAATCGTTGATGGATTTAAATGGTACAGTTGGATAGCTATTTTGAGATGATCGAGTGTGATGAAATGAATATTGAATTGAAGCTGAATGAGTAACTCATTGTGACTAAGTGAATCTAGTAGATGAGTTGTTTTCTTAAGTTTCGAGGACGAAACTTTTTCTGAGTGGTATATTATGTAATGCCCCGCTCCGCACGAGATATTTGGTTGGCTTGTTAGATGCTATCAGGATGTTGGACCGTGACTTGTGTTGGAAATCAGGAGAATTGAGACTGATGCATGTCCCTCTTAGCTGGCTAGACGGAATGGGTATTGGAACGTGGCTCGCTGGTGGAGCTACGCTTAGTGGAATTGTGTGTGATCGAAACAAGAAGACCCTTTTATACAAGTGAGTGGAACTATCCTTCCTCCTCCTTACTCCTTCATGCTTAATAAAATAAAGTATTGAAATGCTATGAATTGTCCCTAAATGTCCCATGTTTTAGTTGCTAAACAATAGAGATGCTTATGCTGAGAATTCTTGAAATGTACAAAACATTGAACTGCTAATGTGATTTGATGCCTGAGAATGAATTTATAACATTGTCCCTTATGTTTAATGCTGCTGAGACAGTGAAACACTTGAATAATGAGATGTCTTAGAATGATAGAATAAGAAATGAACTGGCTATGCTATCGACCCAATGAACTGAATGAAACACTAGAATCATGTACTCTCTGTATAACTGTTGCAAGAATGTGAAATGTTGCTTGTCCCTTATAAGCAATGAAAGAAAGAATAAATGTCCCTATGAAATGAATGAATGTTATATTCCTTGTCGAAAGGAATGGTATGAGAAACGTTGCAATGAAGCAATGAATGAGAAATGATGAAGTATGGGATCCTTGAGATCACCAAATGAAATGATGGTAATGATGAAATGAATAAGTCATTGAATATGATTAATGATGCAGTGTTGCCTTTACTTTCCTTAATATATTTTACCATGCAATTATGTTCACAATCGAGTCGGACACGCATTCGCATGGTCATGGACAACTTGTATACAAGGTTTGAGTTTTAATTTCCTCGAACGAAACCGGAGCGCCGGGACCGATTCGACCTAGGAGGAAATAATGATGAGTGATGTGGGAGCACGGGTAATGCGGGGTGGCATAGAGGCTCGCTACCTACTATGCTGACCGTATTATCTTGAAGTGAAATGAAATGAAAAGAGTCCATATGGTTTAACAATACCAGTGACCATGTAGTCAGGATACACGCTAATAAATATTTTGTGCAGGCAGAGTAAGTATATCTGATAACCTGTATTTGATGCAGGTACGAGAAGTCGGCTACCGGTAAAGAATCACATAATTGTGATATTGTATATGTTGGTTCAACTTGCCTGCTTAATATGCTAAACGAAATGATGCTGTGTTGTTGCCTTTAAAATGAGAAACTCTATAACATGGTCAACATGTTAAATACGATTTGCTAATGCAATGTCTTTTATAACATTGCCATAACCTATTGAATGATAACACCAAGTATGCTAAAACGATGCCTTCAGGAAGTATTTCCATAATATGCTCAACGTGTTAACTCAATGTTGCTTAGATGATGCCTTACACAAAGAAATGCTATACCATGCTATGACATGTTTACTTACTTCAATGAATTCTGCTCAAGAACTGTAAACTTATGTTAGGCCCAAGTACATCATTCTATTAGTTGTTTGCTAAAATCGATCACTACATGTTGGTTTAGGCGAGTGGGTTGGATTCTGCTCGCCTGTACATAGATGATGTACTGACCCACGTTTTGTGGACAGGTACTCGTGCTTGGAATGTTCTGCACACGCAGATTGGCTTGATTGGTCCCGCGGCATCGAAGATTTGTCGGGCATACAGAATCTCTCCTTGTACAAGATGATGTCTTCTGTTTATAAAGGACATAATCTATGGAATATTGTAATCAGTTGTACCAGTGAGTTGTAAGCCAAGTCGGTATATCGAGTTGTAATCCAATGTATCCAAGTATCAAATGTAAGCTGTATAGCATTGTTCAGTTGGTTTTTAATGTAAAGTGAGATTGGTTGTAAGCATTGTACTTCAATGCAAGTCTTGTACTCTTCTTCAATTATCAATAAAGAGAATAGTTCTATATATCTCTGTGTGACTTCAAGTTATCCTTTTATCTCCGCTGCTATAAAGAAGTGATATAATTCTATTCAATGAGAGAGATTGTCCTCACTAACTTCAATTTATCTGCTTCTGCCGCTGCGATATGTTCCTATTTGAAGATAATCAATTATGTACCATCTTTGCATTGTACAAGTGCAATCCCAGACTTGTACGACATCACGTCTAAGCGAGGACGATCGATTCCAAGAGATAAATGACTCTACGAATCGGGACGTGACACACCCCCCCCCCCTCCCCCTCTCCGATGGTGGGGGCGGGTCGGGAGAGGGGTCGGGGATGGCCGACGAAGGGAGGAGGGGGGCGGGAGGGGAGAGGGGGTCTGGGGGCGGGTCGCCGGCGGAGGGAGGAGAGGGGGAGGGGGGCTGGTCGCGGGGGGAGGAGGGGGGTAGGGCGGGTCGGGTCGCCGGCGGAGGGGGGGAGGGGGGGCGGGTCCGGGGCGGACTGGCGGAGGGAGGAGGGGGGCGGGTCGGGAGGCGAGGCTGGCTGGCGGAGGGAGGGGGGTGGGCGGGTCGGGAGGCGAGGCTGGCCGACGGAGGGGCTGGCCGGCGGTGGGAACGGAAGAGGGCTGGTGTAGGAATGGTAGGGAAGGGGGAAGGGTAGTTTAGATATTTTATTATTTTTTTTAACTTAAAAAATGCTGTTAACGGCCGTTTTTAACGGTTAATTGACGGTAAGGGCATTTTTGCTCGCGCGGGGAATCTAAGGAGGTGCAGACTGCTTAAGTTTTCTAAAAGGTCTTATTTTGCAAACGAGGCAAATCATGGGAGGGTTTAAATGCACTTTACCCTATAAATAATTGTTGATATATAATTTGATACAGGATGTATTGCAACGGTACAAAAAATACAAGGAACCTCTCACACTTCCCAACCCAACCCGCACCCTCACACCAACGACACATCCTTTAGAAGTTTGGAAGTACCAATTCACTCTCATCTAACTTTTTGTCAGTCAACACCAAAAATCATGCTTAAGATCTCCAAGAATCTTCGACATCAATCCTCTAATCTGTGAAAAGAAAGCCAATGAATTGGTTATTCAATGCCTCTCATGCTAGCAACCATATACAGGTAAAGTTTCAGAAAGCTTACCTGCTTTGAAGAAAGGCCCAGGTCTTTAAGATCATCTACCTGCAAAAGTATATACACCGAGTTAGTTACATTACTCTTTACAAATGGAGAATAGAAATTGGATGGATATTTGACGTTTGTCATATCACAAGCGGCCGGAGTCAAATATTGAATATCTTACATCCTTGAAGGGTTCTGGAGTTTCTTCTCGGAGCTCAAGTATATAGGTAGCTCTTTTCTCTCCAATTCCCTGAATTAAAAAAAAGAAAGAAAAAAAAGAAAATTGATTCACACGACACAAAGGTAAAATATCAATAGATAATATTAGTTTGGGAAGTAGAGTTGACCTTCAATGCTTTAAGCTCCTCCCTGAAATTATAAGCATAAAATACATGCATAAGGAATACTAGTATTTTTTTTTAGTAAAAAAAAGAAAAAGAAAAAGAGAAATATGAGAATATAACAATATTTTCCTATTGTAAGATTAACTTTTGATGCACTCATTCTGTAATTAATATATTAGCATCATTTTTGTCGAGCATTACTACAGTTTCACATTAAATATATAAAGGCTTACATATTACACACATCATATTATGCATAATTGTTATTGGTTCAAAAATTGACCTTGAAGGAAGAAACATATGACTACTTACTTGTTGGCACTATTTAGGTACGTTAAACACTCCTGAACAAGAGATTTCTGTAAAAAAAAAAAAGTGAGATAAATTAACCTTATCAAAAGATGGATGTCGAAAAAATAATATCAATCATAAAGATTTTCAAGTGGACCTTCAATCCAGTACTGCGTGTTCTCCATTTATCCTGAGGAGTTCCAACGTCCTCAAATCTTGAGTTGTAATCCAAGTGATGTAAGCCTACAGGAGTTTGTGGATCGACAGTATCTCCAGATAACTTCCTTTTGCATTGATCATCTTGTGGTGTGCTTATGCCTATGGGTTTGTTGCTCCAAAGTTTCAGTGAGTTTGATATCTCTCTCAATTTGTCAGTCAAGAGGGGAGTAGATGCAGCAACATCAAAAGCAGGGTTGTGGTTCAAGTTCTCCACGATGTCATCTGTAAAATGAAGACTTACTGTAAAAAGCAAGATTATATCATTGCAAGTTCAGATGTATAACTAAAGTACTAAACAGGTACCATGTTGATCACTAGAAAGCTTTGACTCAACTGCAGGTTCAATATCAACAGTGCCTTCAACACAATTGTGCTTATTCGCTGAAACAACATCCTTACAATGGCAAATCAAAATGTTATTCTCAGGGGCTGGATATTATATTTTCAAGGTGAAATGATCTTACATTTTAAATGTTAATTGAACTTACCACTTCGAGTGCAGGTCCAATACCAACAAGGCCTTCAACGCAGTTGTGCTCATTCACTGAAACAGCATCCTTACAATGGCAAACCAACTGTTATTGTTAGGGACTCGATTTTATAGTCAAAGTGACACAATCTTATATTTTCAATGTTAACTGAAACTTACCACTTCGAGTGCAGAAGGTCCACTATCATCAATTTTCGAGTGTTCATTTTCATTCACTATAGAAACATCCTTAAAAGACAAAAGTAGACAGTATTAAAGAAGTACATTGCTATGTAGAAGTATATCTTACACATAAACTTTAGAAAATAATAAAATTGTGCAGTAAAAACTGACCATATCAGACACAGAAGGCTCACGATTTATACCAACATCTGATGCACATATTTTCTGGATAAGAAATTTCTATCAGAAACAGAAATTAAAGTAAACTCTCGATGAATATGTCTTACACATAAACTTTAGAAAATAATAAAATTGTGCAGTAAAAACTGACCATATAATTAAAGTAAACTCTCGATGAATATGTTATCTACATGTTAGAAGTGTTAAGAAAAGGCACAAAAATATTACTGGTTTTCAAACTTGAAGCTCTAAAGAGAAATACAATGTTCTTTAAATTGATAATTAACTCTTCACATTTATTAGCTAATGATAAGAAACAATATAGTACTGGTTCTCGAACTTCTGAAACTCTAAAGAGAAATACAATGTTCTTTACATTGATAATTAACTCTCCACATTTATTATCTAAAAAGAAGCATGCTCAGTTCAATCCATCCCAAAGTTAGATTACTTAACTAAGTGGTCATGATAATAGATTAATGACATGATCATTGTGGGCAGTGGCGGAGATGGACAATATAATGGGTGGGGGGCAAACTTAAAAATAAATTACTCGAGTTAGAATTCATTCCATTATGCAGTAGGAAATAAAATAGTAATAATAAATAAAAATTGTATTAAAAAAGACAAATGATTAGACAATAATAGTCTTAATATAATCTTTTTTAGTACCTAACCAATCGAAATATTCAAATGTATATATACCAAGATCTAGACGATCAAATTACAATTAGATAAAGTATGGGAGAAGGAGGAGAGTTTTGTCAAAAAGTATTTTACTTTTAACCTTATAGAATAAATGGTATAGTTTTTAGTCTATAGCCTACCAAGTAGGGACAAATTGGGCTAGTGGGGTCAAAAGAGAATTTTATTAAGGACAATACTGGAAAATATATATAACTAAATTTTTTTTTTCAAAAAAAAAAAAAAATGAGTGGGGGCAATTGTCCCTACTCTGCCATGGTCATCTCCACCCCTGATTGTGGGGATGTATACATCATGCAATGGCCAAAATGCACAATTTTGGATCCTTAAAAGAAAGAAGATCCACTTTTTTTTTATCAAATTTATATGGTAGTGCATCATCTGTGGACAGTTGCAAAGCAAAGAGGTTAGAAGACTATACCCAACACAATGGACCATGTGGGAAGAATATTAAAATGTCGGTAATGGAAGCTGCCATGGAAATTTCTCATGTGGCCGCCTTGACATGGCTAAGTGTCGGCTTCATAGGTTTGTTTCCATGTTGGCCAACAAATCTGGTATATGAAAGCCAACATGAACCATTTCGGAATAATGGGTAAGATTTTTTATTATGTAACTTTTACTGATCGGTATAATATCCAACTAAAAGAATAATATCACATACCCTAAGTAATACCACTAAAAATCACGCATTCCTGTGTTCGGATTCTTCACTAACATTCACGGTTCTGCTGACTATGTGATCTAATTTGACCATCTACTGCTGCCATACCTTGCAATCGATGGTGATCCAACTATCTAATGGAGGAGCTAGACCTTATGCCAATGATGAAGGCCTTCTCCACTATGGCCCACCTAATACGATCCTAACCAAATAACCCCCATCAAACCACGTTCATTTACAAGCTTTCCATTTCACATTACATTAGCGACCAAGATGGTTATGGTACAAAATCAAATATTCTTGAAATCTCACTATAAACTTGCTTTTGCACAAGATTCATTGAATGGTCTATTATTTTGTATAATAGTTCCGACTCTTTTGACATCTTATTTTGTTTTATGGTTTATTCCATGTATTTTTAGTACCAGAATTTCTTCTCATTCTTTGTATGACTACGGAAAGACATTTTGTTCTTACTGAATGAAATGAATCAACGGTTTTGAATTTTATTATTTGTATGTTGCATGAATTATTTGTATGTTGCATGAATACATGCACAAATATGGGTAGGCACACGATACAGATACCTATGTGCATGAGTACGGACATCATTTTGCCATGTATGTACAATATAGATTATGTTCTATATAAGACTTATTTCATAGGAAGGACACAAATGTTGAATCAAATTTTGATGTAAATAAATCTTTGATCAGAAGATACCTTTAAAATTGAAAAATATATATGACGCAGTCGTGTTTTATGGATCGGAATCGTCGGATTGTTGGGTAATTAAGAAACATGTCCAGAAAATTAGTGTAACTGAAATGGGAATAGTAAGACAGATGAGTGGTAATATATTGAATGATAGTGATAGGAAATGAGTGTATCTGCAGAAAGTGCAACAAAGACCAATATATGGCCCGTTAAGGGGCTCCTAGGACTAGAGGTAGGCTTAATAAACATGGATTAAAGTTTTAAAGAAGGATATGATTTTATTAGTATTACAAAAGATATGGCCCTTACCAGAGTTGAATGGAAGAGAAGGATTCCAACAGACGACTCCAATAATTTGGGATAAATGATTTATTGTTCTTGTTGTTGTATTTTGAACTACATGACTAAACTTGACTCAAGTAGCATTTTAAATTGTACTACAAACCGAATTGGTAAACCAACTTGGCCTACCCCTCCCATACCGAAACTAAAGATAAAGTGACGTACCGATTTCCCAAACTCGTACCTAACCTGGGACATGCAACACACTCCATCTATCTATGATCTTGTACATTTTTCATTTCTTATTGCCTTTTCATTATTTTCCTTGTATGTCTGACCCTATCTCCTCCTTTAGAGATAATTTCATAATGTATTTTCTTTCTTTTTTCTTCTCATTGTAATTTCATGATTTCTAATAGTTTCCGTGTTAGTTCTTGCTAGTTGTATGGCATATTTTCTAATAGAACTTTTAGGAAATATTATCTATAATTGCATATAGGGTGTTGAAAGTTAAAGGGAACAGTTATATCAGTATGGTCAAGAGTTACAATAACAAAATAGACGACAGAATCTAGCAGCTGCAATTGTGTGTTGGTGGTTATATGGTAGAAAGGACCTGTAGGATGTTTGGAAATCATGTTAAAGAGACATGAACTTCTATTTGTCAAGCTTTTGTTGACACATAAAAATGTGTGAGCAGTTTGTGCATCAGCGGTCAGTAAAAAAATGACAAGCATGTTAAGAAGAACATGTGTGGGTGTTCAAACAAGTAGTGAACAGAGTTGGGGAAAAGCAGTTGAGAGAACTGGCTCATGACGCAGTCTCTAAACAAGTGGATTATCCCTTTTGGCCTAGGTCAATACAAAGTCCTTACATGCATTTCTTTCTGCATGCTTTATCTTTTTGATGGGTGAATTCAGGTGGGTTTTGGGTTATTTTTCCGAATTTAACAGGACTGTTGAGTATGATTTTTTACTTGACATGGTGTTGTCACCAAGCACAATTGTAACGCTTGTTGCTTGCATCCTAGAAGATGAAGGTTCAAGTCACGGAAACAGCCTCTCCATACATATGTGGGTAAGGCTGCGTAAATCTTGACCCTCCCAAGATCCTGCATAAGCAGGTGACTCGTGGCTCTGGGATACCCTTTTATGGTGTGGTCATGTGACCTCATATTAGTAAATGGGTTATGCCCTTTTTTCCATGGTTCAAGATAAATTTCTTTATTTCTTTATCTTTTTATATGCTTGATCTTTTTGATGAGTGTCTTCAGATGGGCTTTGGGTTATTTTTCCTAATTTAACAGGACTGTTGAAGTACGATTTTTTCATTGACATGGTTTTGTCATGTGATTCATACTAAGTGACCTTCATTTGTTTAACAGTTCTCTTCCGTATAACAGGGAGGAAGTGGGTCGGTGTTTGGGTGAAGGACTTCCCCACTTCTTATTCAAAAGAAGAGAAAAAAAAAAGTGAAAGAAACTATAAGAAACTGCAAGATTAGAAAAGAAAAACTCATTGAGTTATATATGACTGAAAGAAAAAGGAAACACAAATGTTTGATGTAACACTCCTTTATCTTCACCCACAGAATATATAAGATTACTAATTAAGCTTAGCAACTCGTCTGAACAGACTATAGAATGTATTGAAATAACTAATTTGACTGCCAGTTGGATATATTACCTTTTCAACCTTAATGCAGGGACTTTTAAGATTGAACAACTTCCTGAGAAAGGAAGAGAAGTAAAGTTATTTGAGTCTATGTAAAAGAGCACACTTCCGTAATCCAGAAAACAAACCTTCCTTTCATCATAGATGAGTTATTTATTTTCTCAATTGAGACATGTACGGATGATCCAGGTTTCCTCAAAGAATTGCCCAAGTGTTGAGGCCTTCAAGAAAAAGGTAAGTGAATTGATAAACATGAATATATTTTCAAAGTTCTATCTAAATTCCAAGGGACCTTCTATTTGTTTCAGATGTTGTTTCATACCCTTTCTTCTCAATTGAGCCCAATTGAGACATGTCAAGTTTCTTGAAAGAAGCATGTATGGCAGATCCAGGTTTCCTCGAAGAATTGCCCGAAGGTTGAAGCCTTCAAGAACAAGGTAAGAAAATTGAGAATATATATTGTCAAAGTTCTATTTAAATTCCAATAGAGTATACCTTCTATTTGTTTCAGACGGCGTTCCGTACCCTTTCTTCTCAATTGAGCCAAATTGAGATATGTCAAGTTTCTTGAGTGAAGCATCTAGTTCCCGGACTCTTCCCATGGGAGAACAAGATGGGACATTTCTTGAGGCATTTTTACTGCTTTTTATAGAATCATGATGGTGTTGGTTGACCATCTGGCATGACCTAGAAGCCAGATGAACTGCATGAACGGTATCTAGACATGCGACTGGACTCTACACAAAAAGTAATAGATCGTCCCTTCAGCATAAACACACAAAATAAACAAAACAAAAGCTCGAAACGCACGGTGATCTGACATCAACCCATCCACTAAAAAAGAAAAAGTTAAAAGGAAAGAAAGAGAAAGAATAACAGGGAAGAATAATATATAGTAATAATTAAGTGCCTCACCATGCATGTAACCAACACAGCACCAGTTGATCTAGATATGAAGTCCTGGAGCAAACGGGTTAGCTTGCTCTCTCTATATGAAACATAATTCTGGTTACTATTCACTGCTTGTACAACATTTAGTAGTGAGTAGAGTGATTTGTTTACTTTAGCACTCTCAGCCAAAGTACATTTAACATCATGCTTCTTTTTGATGTCCTCGTAACCTGATAACAAACAAAACATGTTAAAGTCTTGTAGTAGAACTTGAGAATGAGCTCAGTCCAAAAACAAAATTTACCTGCCAGATCGACAAAATTTATCTTGGCAACAAAGCTTTGTTTAGATTCTTTATCAACACAAGAAACATATATGATCACGCCTCTATGACTCTTAACCATAACATCATTTGCAATATTCTGTGAAGGTGTCTTCAAGTCACATCCATGAAGAAATAGATCCTTGAATTCTGAAATCGATTTCACTGGAACCTGCCAAATGGGATTAAACATTTATTTATAGTCTAAGGTTGTGCAAATTTCACACTATTATTATACCTGAGAAAGGCCCTTGAGCTGAATCCTCTGGTTGGCATCTTCCATTACAAGAACCTCTCCTTTTGGTTCTAGGAGATCATACACATGGTCCTGATATACTTCATAACATGATATATTTATCGAGCCACCGAGTTCCTCGACAACAGGAAATATATCAGTGACTGTCAGGAGTGCTAATCCAGGACTCTCCTCAGTTCCCTACATGCAGTCAAATTTATTAAACTATGAACATATTTAATAGTGAAATAAGATATAAAGTAAAGTAAGACAAAAAAAAACAAAAAAACTACTTGAATCAATTGAGTCTTCCCACTTCCTGGAGCACCATAGGCAATAACACAAGAATTGCGTCCTTCGAGAAGTTCTTGTAGAAGAGGCTTAACCTCGTTAGAGAAGACATCATTCACACCCTCTTCTGGCCCATAGCACCAATCTAACTTGGAAGAACCTTTGCTCCTAAGAGAAAAGGAGTCCGAGTAATTTTAAAATATTAAGGATATAAAATCAGCAGATATGTCAGGTGGAGAAGAAAAACAACAAAATCATATGACATAAACATAACAAAAACACTAAAGTCTATATCCCCATATTTGGGGATCAATTAGATGCATATTTTTCTTCCATCTACTCTATCATTTGTCATCTCATCCCCAATATTAAATGTGGTATTCTCTTTTACATTGGTCTAAGTTTAATTTTATTAGTTTATTTTAACTCTAAGATTTAGTGCTCCTCCTAAACGGTGCACCTATTGTTATCCCTTGGACATTAGAAATAGTTCCATTTCCTGCACATTATTACTTTAATTGGTTAACAACTATTAGTTCTAAAAAAAATTAATTGAATAAAAAAATAGCTTTATAAGGCTATTCATGCAAATATTTCTTTCTTAAAATTTAATATGGATGAGGATTATAATGGAAAAAAGAAGAATCGATATGCTCAAGTTTACATACAAATTTATCTTCTTTAATTTTATGGGTATGTATGTTGTACATAGAGGAAAAAGTTTTAAAATTATACATAGAAAGTTGTATAGTTTAGAATTTTATTATTTAATATTATTATTTAAAATTAAGACTATTAGGTGATATTTCTCATGGAGAGAAGCTTGAATTGATTTGCTGCAGATGAGAAAAGTTCAATTTTAATAGTGTGAACTATCAGGATATCCCTACCGCATTCATCTCACATTAAAAAACAACTAAACCAACATGTTCATCAAACTGCACTACTACTAGGTGTGAACCGAAACGTCAAGTTGATTCTGACTGTGCATACCAAACACGTGTTAACACAATTTGTCTCGAATCAACTGAGGTGCTCAATTAGTCCAACTTGTAATCTTGATCTTTGATACAAATTTGTCTGGTGTGACCCGAATTGGAGTTGATCAATGAGGTATGTGATATTGGACTTGACCCATATGACTTTAAAGGAAATTTTTTTTGTTAAGTCCGGGACCAATCCTAATTATCTATACCTCATTATTTCACTTTCTATCCGATGTAGGACTAGACTTTCTATACATCTCCTGATATAGTCAAATTTGAGCGTTTAACCGAATGTGAGATCAACCCACCAATCTCCATCTTAGCTTGTGTACAGATAAGTTTGTCATCTCGCATTCAAAGCAACTAAACCAACATGTTCATCAAACCGTACCACTACTAGGTGTGAATCGCACGCCTTGCTCCACCTTAAGTCCCAGCTATACCTATATTTGAAGCCAAACCACACTATTACTAGGTGTGAACTCGACTACATCTTATTTCACTTGGATGCAACTTCGGAGGAGTCGAGTTGTTTCTAATTATATGTAGTAGACATGTGTTAACACATTCTGTTTCAAAGCAACTGACTCAATTAGTTCGAGTTGTAATTTTGGTCTTTGATACCACTTTGTTACTGATTCAGTGTGACCTGAATCAAAGTTGATCCATAAGATATATTTTGAATTGGGCCCATATGATTTAAAAGAAAATTTTCTTGTTAAATAAAAGACCAATCCCAATTATATATATCTCATTCTTCTAATTTCTATCCAATGTGGGACTGAACTTACTATACATCTTTTATATTATCAAACTTGAGCGCTTAACCGGACGAAATACAAACCAACACTTATGTCGTAAACAGAATGGCCATTAGGTAAGTAATCGAGACATGGTACCATTGCATTTACTACCTTATTGACGTTGTGGTTAGTCAAATGTTGAGCTCCAGGCCTGGTGATAACAAATTCGACCTAAAGAGGGGGTGAGGGCCCAAGTTCGCTAGAGTGAATGGTACAAGCCAACTATCAATGAGACTGGGGAGAATATCCATGAGTACATTGCACAAGGATCCGATCGAGGGACCACTGAACTAGAAGTCCATTAGGATTGTACCAACAATAAATATAATTGTGGGTTAGTTCAGGAAGTATCGATTTAAGAATTATTTCCAACATGTATCGAAATCAACTATAACATGCGTTGTAATTTTATCCAATATTTTCCTTGACATATTTAATAATTATTGCTTTGATACAATTTAGGATCTATTTCTTCCTATAACTATTTAAGCCTACAAAAAGCCATTGCAACAAGTAGCTTATAATGTTTTTGAACCAAAATAAAAAAGGGTTTTCCTGCGTGTTCACAAGACCGGTGTTTCTTCAATTTCTTTTCCTGCAAGCTTGCATACCAAGCAACCCACCTTGGATCTGCATCACTTCTCGCCACCAGCTCCTATGTCGGACTCCTCCTCGAACCCTATCCTCCTTTGTCCTCTAACCCAACAAAACCCAAATCCATAGTCCACCCTCCAAAATAACCTCTAGTCCCCTCCTTCCTTGGCCACTCCTCACTCCATCCGCTTCTTTCTCCTCCCCAACTCTCCCCTCCCTTCCCTCCATCCTCTTTCATTCGTCTACCAAACCCAACTCCTTCATCCTCCCCCATTCTCTACCATAGACCACAGCCTGGGGACACAAAGGTCAACTTATCCATTATGGTTAAATTTAGCCCTGGTGTTAGTTTCGCTAATGGCGGCCTTAAGTCTCATAATCTTGATGAATATAATAGCAAGATTAGGGGGGGAATTATGATGAAATTGGAAAATTTTAAGGGGATTATATATTTTAAAACCTCAAAAAGATGAAAATAAGCAAATATAAAACCAGAATGAAAGATTGCATCCAACACGAATTAAACCCTAAGTAGACAAAGCCAGTGCTCAAAACATAGAAATCAAGAAAAAAGAGCAAAGAGAACCGAACCCTCTGTTCTGATCGCCAAAGAATACCGACGCATGCCCATCACCAGATCTCCCCATCAAAATCGGACAAGAACGAGCAGCTTCCGATTCAAGAAAAGGCCGGATCTTCCCCACAACACGGACGCCATGGCGGGGGTTGGGATGGGATCTGGACACCGGAGTCTCCATTATCCCTAGAAATCCAATGAAATTGTGACAAAGAATGGTCCAACAATTCGAAGAAACGAGAGCTGCTGGAGTGAGAAAGAAGTGAAGATATGGGGATTTTTCTAGGGTTCTCTGCTTTCTAAATTGGGAACAACTAGCCGTTTGCGAAGAGGGGACGGGGGAATTTGAATCGGGTCGAATCAGGTGTCTCGCGGAACTGGATAATATGGTCCCTTTTCGGGGAGCGGGTGGAGGTGTCCGTTTTGTCTCTTTCGGGTTGAGAGTGTCTCATTAAATAGTTCTGGAGGGATATGTTATTGTGGTTTTAAGTGAGTGAAATGAATAAATAAATATAAGCATGCGCGCCACCAGGACCCAGTTTTAGTGGGTCACTATCTTGCCCTAGAAGGAGGAGGAAATATGAGATTAATTTTAAATGGGTTTATGTAAAGATCCATTATTTGATGAATCGAACCAAACAAGAGATTCAGTTAGATTTGAAAAAAGATTGGTTGGGATTCGAGTTTAGAAGTATTATAATTTTTAATTCGATTTTGGTTCAATTTTAGATTTTGATTTTAATTCAAAACCGAAAATTAAATAAGACTTATATAATTATTAAATACTCTCAAATTTATGCATATTTTATGATAAAAAATGTATATATATTTTAAAAACAACAATGTCTTTTAAAGTCCAACTTTGATAATATCAACTAGTTCAATTTGAACAAAATTTTAAAATATAACAAAAATATGTATAAAAATTACTAAATTTTAAATCTATACTACTGTATAATAAGAAAAGTTGGCTTCACCGTAAAAAAATTTCCCTTCAAATATACCCTTATCTAACTTTAGTAATTAAAATTGTTTATTGAATTTAATGAGGGCATGCAGGCAATTATGTTTAGAATCTTTTTAAGGAAATGTAGTTTGCTCTTGGTGCCTTTTGTTCTTCCCAGGTATAGAAAAAGTTAATTACAAGACACATAAAATACATGCAACGCAAGTGTATACATACTAGTATAATTTAATCACAATTTCAAACTTGGACAGTCTATTAACCAATAAAAAATATTCCAACTAAACAAAACGAATCAATAAAACAATTGAATCGGTTCGGTTCGGTTCGGTTCAGGTTCGGTCAATACCAGAATAAGTCATATTAGCGACACCGATCAACGTCGCTAAAAATATTTAGCGATGTTTTCTACCGACGAATTCTTGATGTCGCGTAATCAATGGTCCCTAACAAAAATGTTAATATTCGTCTCTATAGCGATGTCACACAGCGACGAAGTAACGTCGCTGATTTAACGGACGTACCGACGTGCCATTGTTAATCAGCGACATCAAACTTCGTTGCTAAATGTCATCAATTTAGTGACAAATATAGCAACGTTTGCTATGCCAATGCTGACGTGGCAAGCATTTCCATGTCAGGTAAATAGCGACGTTCAGCGATGGAGTTAGCGAAGTTTCGCTACGACAATGCTCACGTGGCAAGACTTTGCCATGTCAGCAAGGTAATGACGTGTACCAACATTTAGCGACGGCACCGATATAGCTTACCGACGTTCGGATACACATTTTACGACATCATCTTTCGTCGCTAAACGTCAGTAAACGTCGTTAAACTGAAAAAAAGAAAATCGAAAAAAGAACAAAAAAACAATGTTATAATTTTTGAGATAACATATAGAGGGAATGCATGTAATTACCTAAATTTGAATTTCCTAATTTGAAAAACAATGTTATAATTTTTGAGAATTTATAAAATTATTTTCAGAATTAAATATGGACTTATTTCTAATTTTAATTATTAACATTAACTTTAGAATTATTTTATTGATTATTGATTATTGATTATTGAGAGCCTACCAAGGCTTGGACTTGAATTATGGATTAGCTATTCAATTATCTACCAAATTTTGGGCTTGGATTATGGGCATATGTGTTTAGGCTTGAGAGTAGTAAATGGTGTAGTTAGCTTAATTATTGGTTAGCCCTAAGGAATAGATTAGTTACTAATTACTGTATTAGTTAGGGGTTAGTTGTTAGTTAGTTAGAGCTGTTAGTAATCTTTACTAAGTACCCCTAGATCTATTACATATTACAAGATTGTCACTTAGGCTTGGAGAGTACACTACTATTTCCTATTTAAATATTAGGGACTTTCTAATATTTAATACAGAATATCACTCACTCACTCACTCTCACTCTCTCTCCTGCCACTCTCTCTCTCTCTACCCAACCTCTGTCCGTCGACCCTCCGTCGTGCGTCATCGAACTCCGGCGATCCTCGTCGCCGCAGAACGCCATCGATCCTTCTATCTCTCCTCTCCTATTCTCCTCGACCAACCCCCGACCACCGTAGTGCCCCCACGCTCGTCACCACCACCACCTCACCGACCTAGCTCCACCACTATCCCGACTAACTTCGTCGAACCGTGCCTAGCCTCCATCACCAGAACGCCCAACTACCACACAACATCACTACTCCGACCCCTGTCTCCTTCACCCTTCACCACCACTCACTAGCCATCGACAACATGACCACCCTCAGTTGCCAGATCTGACAAGTCTACTATGTCAACGAACAGATCTAGGCCTCCGCCCCTCTATCTAAGTGCCACCGACGACCCGTGTTCCTGCATGTCTCGCCGGTTGAGTACTTCTCCTCCGTCGTCTAGCCTCGACGACCGCCAATGACCTGATCCCGAGCTCTCCGCCGTCGATCATTGCTAGATCGCCTCGTTTACTATCATCTAGATTCGGCGTGCGCCGTGCCGCCTTCACCAATCATCCGCCACCCACGGGGAGCCACCGCTCCTTTCACGAACTCTCGAGCTCACTGCTCCTCTTGATCCTCTCTCATTTCTCATTCTTCTTCCTCCGTTCTTTTTTCTCTTCTTCTAGATTTTGTGTGCAGCCATTTGTTTCCTCTCTCCAATAGAGAGAGAAAACTTAGGGATTTAAAACCCTAATGGTTATTGGGCTTTCAACTCATTTATAGATGTTAATATGTTAATATCTCCCTGTGGACTTTAAGGATGGTTAAATTAAATTGGTTGTTTAATTAGTATTTTTACTATGGGCTTAATAGCTACTAATTTTAGGTTTGGGCTTCAAGCCCAGACTCTGAATTAGGCTATGATTGTTTTATTGAATAATGGGATAGCAGGCCGGGCTTAAGGCCAAGGTTACTTTTAATAAAAAGCACATGTATTGTATGTATAAGTATTTCATAGTATTTTATGATTATAACAATATTTTGGCAAATGTATGAATTAATATTATTAATGTACCTTATTTATTTAATTTTTTTATAGTTAATTTAGTTAAAGGATAGTTTTCCAAATGTTTTATAACAAAGCTCTATTTAGAAATCTAAAATGGATTATCTATATTATCAAATACTACTTTCTAAAATATTATTTAACTAATACAACTATTTCAAAATGTTATAAAATATATTACATATTAATTGTATGATTATTAATGCTTTCTGTCACGACCCGGTCCCAATTTTTTGGGTCGGATCGGATCATGCCCAGCCTGCACCGTTGTTGAGACGGCGGCAGTAAGCTGTTTCCACTTGCAGGTAATTCAACAACACAGTATAATTTGCCACAACTTAAATATTTCGAATAGTTTAAAACTTTTACAATAGAATGAAAGATACAACTGAAATCCATACAAATATCATGAAAAAGAAAATCTAGGTAACCAGCTCATCAGTCTCGAGATCATCGTCTTCTAATTGGGACCTCGAAAAATACTGCAGAACAAAGCATCATCGATGATACCTAAAAATGTTGGGTCTCCAGTCAGGAGTGAGCAAAGTACAATTCATGCTAATTTAACAATTGAAATAATAATAGAATTATGCACTTTTAAACAGTTTTGAAATCAACAAATTAAGCAGTTACAGTTTTAAAACAGTTACAGTTCTGTGATGTGAATAGGTAAAGAAATATGACCGGCTTGGGTTTGTTACAGTAAATGATATGGGATTTGTTACAGTAAAGGATATGAGATTTGTTACAGTAAAGGATATGGTCATACTCATTACAATATTCCCCCAGTCCCCAATAGTTACAGTAGTTACAGTCAGTGCTCTCAGAGAGAGTTCCGTGCTGCATCGTGGTTTAAACTTGCAATAAAACGATTACTAAATTGTAAACTAACACAAAATGTACTTGCCTTTGATTATGACTAGATTTGGAATGTCTCCGGAATTGAATTCAGACTTGTCCTCGAAATCCTACAATCGAGAAGTCTGCCTTAGATTTCCAAAATTGCCATGCTAGATGTACTAGTTATAATCTCTAAAATTGATCCTAGTCCAGTTTTATGTTATTTACAATTATACTTCTGAAACACGCTTATCGATACAATTTACTATTAATTTATTTGCGAAGGAAAAGTCAATTTAATATTTTATTAGAAAAATGGTATTTACATGTTATTTGGCAAAACTTGGTATTTTTTATATAATATATATATAACTAGTTTTTTTCTTTAAATGAGAAAATGTGAGTTTGTTTAAATAATACAAACTTATACTTTATTGTTAACTTAATGTGAGAAAACTAAAAATATTTAATTTATTATTCTACGCATTTATCGATAACTAACAAAACCAGAAAACCAAAAGAACCTAAACTACACTACAAAACCACCGAGAAAGAAAAGAAAACTGGGCTTATGCCCTTACAGACCATTTTACATGAATTTAAATAAGACAAAAACTTTTGTTAGTCTCTAAAAATTTTCCTACGAATTAATCAAAAAATGAAATTAGTAATTAATTTAAATTAATTTCGAGTCTCAGACTTTGGTCCAAAAATCAAAAATTGCTAATGCCTCAACGTCCGGGTAAAACCGGTTTCGTTTGCATTTTGCTAAGAGCCCATTGACCAATAAGGTCGTCGCCCAAAAATCCACTTTATAAAATATTTCCGAAATCTGATTTAAAATATTCCTTTATAAATTTTTATAAAAATTTTGGCAGCATTCCCTCTATTTTCGGGACAACCCAAAACTGAAAAAATGTGCCACACTCACCAAATATAAGTCCCATACTCAAGAAATTATTCCCACCATTTAAAACCCGAAAATAATATCGAACCCGAAAATACGTTTCCGGTATTCATAAACCGAAAATACTCAAAACCCGAAAATACCATAAAACCAATCTCCAGAATATATCCGAACATAACTCGGAATTTTCGAGAAACCCAGGAAAAACCACAAAATATAATAGTTTCAAAAATCCGAAACTAATCAACAGAACTAAAATTCTCCAATCACAGCACAACCCAAAGAGGATTTCGGAATTTTTCCCGAAATCGAACTCATCTAAACCGAATCCCGCAACGGGATCGGAAAACCAATATCATCATCGACTCGGGACGGAAACGGGGAAGCAATTATACCTGGGTTGCTCGGCTAGAGCTCTCAGATGTATAAAAATAGAGGAAAGATACCGCGCGGACCGCAAAATTGGCTCGGGACGGCACGAACGGAAATGCGGAACAACAAAATGGGAACGCTTGGAAAGAGGACAGAGGCAACGTCTCCGCGGAGCCACGAAAACAACGGGTCGAAGGGGCACAGCGGTCGGATCGGGGCACGAAAAGTGCTGCGGTTCGGGACAGCAAACCGAAACACGAGACGACCACGGAATCGGGGAGCACGCCGGGAGATGAACGCACGGGACAGCGCCTGAGAGAGGCTTACCGCACGGGTCGGTCGAGAGGGGCGCGGGTCAGGGGCGTTGACCTGGGCGACGGCCTGGGGTGGTCGGCGGAGCACGGGGCCGCGCCTGGCGGTCGGGTGGCGCTCGGTCAGTTCTCCGAGGTGAGGCGGAGCTCCGGCTGGCTAGGGCACGATTGGGGTTGGGAAAAATGGAGGAGAATGGAGAATGGTGAATGGAGAGATGAGGAGAGGGGAGAAGTTATATAGGGTGGTGGAGGAGGTTACGGAAGAGGAGGGGGTGCACGGCCGGCGGAGAGGCGAAAAGCCGGTGGCGGCGGTTCGGGGCGCCAGCTCTCCAGGAGAATTACAGAGAGAGTGAGAAAGAGAGTTAAAGAATGAGAAATGAATGGAAATAATATTTCCATAACTGGTGTTTAATATATATAATATATATAAAATAACTTAAAGAATATTATACGAAACCGAGTTCGGTTTCGGAATTCGGTTTCGGGAAGTAAGAACGGATTCGGGTTTGGGTTCGGGACACAACAAAAATCCATTTATATATATTTTTTTATAAAAATAGTAATTTTTTTCACCAACTAATAATATAATAATACTATTAATTATAATAATAATAATAATAATAATAATAATAACAATAACTACTATAATAATACAGGCAATAATAATAATAATAAGCTAAATAAAAAAACTAAATAATTATATTAACAATAATGTTAATAACCTAGTTTAACTAATTATCATCTAATAAATCCACCAAAAAATTCTATAATAATAATAAAAATAATTAAACCAGATTTTATGGGTTTCACAACCTTCCCTCCTTAGAAAATTTCGTCCTCGAAATTTAAAGGATAGGGTAGGATAGGATTACTTCAAATTAAGCAGGTGCGGGTACTGCCCCCGTAACTCAGGTCCAATAATAAGAATTGCCAAAGCAGTCGTGGATGAGACATTTTGGGACAAGTTTTAACTATGTCACAACCACGTAGAAAATAAGATATAAAAACGAACCCAAGTGTACAAGGTTGATCAGACCATCATGCACCGGTTCTGATTAGACAATATATTAGTGGAGGCCTCCAATAAAATACTGTCATAATCAAGCTCGATAAAAATAAGCCTGCAAAACTTGGCTAACTTAGCAGCATAAGTCAAATTTAGTCCAAAAATATCAGAACGAAAGATAATGCTTGCAAGAAAATAGGAGAATTCTACCAAATGCAAGTGATCTTTCCAATATCCTGCACAAGCTCTCAGCATGTCTTCTAGTGTCTGAATCGTCCCCTCAGATTGTCCGTCAGTCTAGGAATGTTAGGCGGTGCTGAACTTCAGTTGCGTTCCCAAACTCTCATGCAAACTCTTCCAGAAGTGAGAGGTGAACCTGGCATCTCTTTCAGATACAATACTTACTGGTACTCCATGAATCTGGTAAATGTGCCACATGTACAAAGCCGCCAACTACTCGATGGATAGACCAACCTTGAAGGGAATAAAGTGATCTGACTTCGTCAGTCGGTCCACGATAACCCAAATAGCGTCCTTCCCTCCTTGGGATCGAGGCAGTCTTGACACAAAGTCCATTGTTATGTGTTCCTACTTCCATTCCGAAATGTCAAGCGACTGCAACAATCATGCTGGTCTATGTCTGCTAGCTTTCACTTGTTGACAAATCAAGCATCTAGCCACAAAACTGGATACATCTTTCTTCATTCCGTATTACCACACTACAGTTCACATATCCCGATACATCTTATTAGCTCCTGGATGTACGACTGGTGTGCTTCTTGCATTAGCTCATTCCTCAGTTGGCCAGTCGGTACGCAAAGCCTCGTACCATTCTTCAGTGCTCCGTTACTGGCGATTGAAAATCCTTTAAGTGTTCCTGCCAACACCTGATCTCTGAGTTTGCAAAGCGTCTCGTCCTGGAATTGTGTCTCCTTGACTTTGTCTATCAGACTTGAACGTACTTGCAACTGCATCATCGATGAATCAACTCCTGGTACACTGGCTTCTTGTCCCAGTTTCTTCATTTTTTTCCTCAGGTAGTACAATCTCCAGTCCAAGCTTCTCTATGTCTTCCAGCAAATGTCGCTCCTCGACTAAGTACATCTACAATAACATTAGCCTTACCCGGGTGGTACTGCAGGTCGATATCAAAATCCTTCATCATCTCCAGCCATCGTCTTTGTCGTATGTTCAGCTCCTTCTGAGTGAAACATATTTGAGATTTTTATGGTCTGTAAATATTTCCACTCTCTTTCCATAGAGATAATGCTTCCATAGCTTCAAAGAAAAGATGACTGCAGCAAGCTCCAGATCATGTGAGGAATAGTTCTTCTCATGAGTCCGTAATTGCCTAGATGCGTAAGCAATTACTTTCCCGTGTTGTTGAAGAACGCAACCCAGTCCTTTTCCAGAGACATTACTGTATATTGAGAAACCTCCGGTACCTGCGGGTAGCGCAAGTATCGGTGCTGTTGTAAGTCTCTTCTTCAGTTCCTCAAATGCTAACTGGCAATCTTCAGTCCACACAATTTCTTCATTCTTCCTTGTGAGCTTTGTCATTGGCTCATCAATCCTGACAAAGTCCTTCACAAACTTCTGTAGATATGCCAGCTATGTCCAATAACCTTCTTATTTTAGCAACTGATCTTGGGGTGCTCCACTTCTCGATAACAACATTCTTCTTAGGATCTACCGAAATTCTTTCTTCTGTGACAACATGGCCTAGAAAATCACCTTTGTCTAATAAAAATTCACTTTTAGATATCTTACTATACAACTTCTCCTTCTTCAACTTTCCTTAGGTGCTCTTCATGCTCTTCTTCAGTCTTCGAGTATATCAGTATTTCACCAATGAAGATGACAACAAAACTGATCCAAATACTCATGAAAGACTCTGTTTATAAGATTCATGAACACAGTAGGAGCATTCGTCAGTCCAAACGACATGACCAAGAATTCAAACTACCCATACTTGGTGTTGAATGCCGTCTTGGGAATGTCCTCTTTCCTGACCTTGATCTAATGGTGATCAGGTCAATCTTCGAAAACACCTTAACTCCACTCAAATTGATCAAACAGATCATCCATCCAGAAAAAGGTACTTGTTCTTTAGTGCCTGATAGTCGACGCACATCCGTATTGTTCCATCCTTCTTGGGCACAAACAAGATAGGTGTTCCCTAGGGTGAAGTTCCATCTTGGATAAATCCTAGAGCCTTCATTGATCTGGTCCTTCATCTTCTTGGCCTCCTTCGGGTTGACTCTATAGCGTCCCTTAGAGATAGGGGAGAGCCGGGGACTAGGTCAATGATGAATTCTATGCCTCGAACTGTGGTAATTCGGGAAGACTATCGGGAAAAACATCTACCATAAAGGTATAACTAAAAATTTTATTCATATTGGAGAATTACAGCAACACTCTCATGATTGTTCTAAGGACATCCTATTACAACTTCTTACAATAATAGATAATGCTATTCAGCAGTCCTAAGTATTAATCTTCATGGCTCTGGATCTTGCATGAGCATCTCCAACTTCTTCATCTTCTATGATCCTCGAGTCTGCATCATGCCTTCCTGCAGTGGGTGTAGAAGGCAAGGTCTGCTGGATGGGAAGAGGGTCCCTAGATTGCGGTATAACATGTGTAACTGGGATAGGTACTCTGGTATGATGGAAAGATAAGGGGCAATCCTTTACCCGATGTTCAGCAGATCCACATACCAAACATTTCCCCAATCTCTTGCGACAAATATTGGCTTGGTGACCAGGCCTTTTACAGTAGTCCAATAGCTTCTTATGATATGACTGCCGGATAGTAGGGCTCCAACATCTTCTATATTCAGGGGCATCCCTCCTAGGACGAGGTTCCGCTCCAACTCGGTTTAAGATAGCTAAGGCTACATCATTGACGTTCTTCATGACTTCTATCGTGATATCCATCTGTTCCTGCTGGGCTTCAGCTTGAGCCTTCTGGGACTCTATGATTTTTTGAAATAGGGCAACCATTTGGGAGGTATTTGCTGGTACTGGTGGAGCAACAGGAATGGGTACTTTCCCAAAGAAATGCAACTCAGTTTGAGAAGAGGTAGGAATCGCCAGTGTAGTGAAAACTTCACTGGATGCATTATGGGGACGGTCAATCAGCTGTGAGGAAAATAACCCTGGACTTGGTTGAGGAGGTGGGGTGTGATCCGGAGATGATACCTCATCGCCAGCAGGATTGGTCTTGTCAGTGGCCATTCTCTGGACGGTTTAGGATGCACACATAAGCAAGGTAGCCTATCAGTCTATAATCAAACAAAAATATTTAACATATATATATATATATATCGGTCCTATGTTGTGGCAATTTGATGTTCTAGTATTCTAATTATTTCTAAGTTGGTTCTTCTAAGTTGTTGATTCGACCTGCATGGGCCACCACTAAAAACATGTTACGACCCGGTCCCAATTTCTTGGGTCAAATCAGATCATGCCCAGCCTGCACCGTTGTTGAGACGGCAGCAGTAAGCTGTTTCCACTTGCAGGTGATCCGGAGATGATACCTCATCGCCAGCAGGATTGGTCTTGTCAGTGGCCATTCTCTCGACAGTTTAGGATGCACACATAAGCAAGGTAGCCTATCAGTCTATAATCAAACAAAAATATTTAACATATATATATATATATATATATATATATATATATATATATATATATATCGGTCCTATGTTAAGGCAATTTGATGTTCTAGTGTTCTAATTGTTTCTAAGTTGGTTCTTCTAAGTTGTTGATTCGACCTGCATGGGCCACCACTAAAAACATGTCACGACCTGGTCCCAATTTCTTGGGTCGAATCGAATCATGCCCAGCCTGCACCGTTGTTGAGACGGCGACAGTAAGCTGTTTCCACTTGCAGGTAATTCAACAACACAGCATAATTTGCCACAACTTAAATATTTTGAATAGTTTAAAACTTTTGCAACAAAATGAAAGATACAACTGAAATCCATATAAATATCATGAAAAAGAAAATCTAGGCAACCAGCTCATCAGTCTCGAGATCATCGTCTTCTAATTGGGACCTCGAAAAATATGTTGGGTCTCCAGTCAGGAGTGAGCAAAGTACAATTTATGCTAATTTAACAATTGAAATAATAATAGAATTATGCACTTTTAAACAGTTTTGAAATCAACAATTTAAGCAGTTACAGTTTTAAAACAGTTACAGTTCTGTGATATGAATAGGCAATGAAATATGACCGGCTTGGGTTTGTTACAGTAAAGGATATGGGATTTGTTACAGTAAAGGATATGAGATTTGTTACAGTAAAGGATATGAGATTGGTTATAGTAAAGGATATGGTCATACTCATTACACTATTCCTCCAGTCCCCAATAGTTACAGTAGTTACAGTCAGTGCTCTCAGAGAGAGTTCCGTGCTGTATCGTGGTTTAAACTTGCAATAAAACGATTACTAAATAATTGTAAACTAACACAAAATGTACTTGCCTTTGATTATGACTGGATTTGGAATGTCTCCGGAATTGAATTCAGACTTGTCCTCGAATTCCTACAATCGAGAAGTCTGCCTTAGATTTCCAAAATTGCCATGCTAGATGTGCTAGTTACAATCTCTAAAATTGATCCTAGTCCAGTTTTATGTTATTTACAATTATACTTCTGAAACACGCTTATCGATACAATTTACTATTAATTTATTTACGAAGAAAAAGTCAATTTAATATTTTATTGGAAAAATGGTATTTACATGTTATTTGGCAAAACTTGGTATTTTTTATATAATATATATAAAACTAGTTTTTTTTTCTTTAAATGAGAAAATGTGAGTTTGTTTAAATAATACAAACTTATACTTTATTGTTAACTTAATGTGAGAAAACTAAAAATATTTAATTTATTATTCTACGCGTTTATCGATAACTAACAAAACCAGAAAACCAAAAGAACCTAAACTACACTATAAAACCACCGAGAAAGAAAAGAAAACTGGGCTTATGCCCTTACAGACCATTTTAAATGAATTTAAATAAGATAAAAACTTTTGTTAGTCTCTAAAAATTTTCCTACGAATTAATCACAAAATGAAATTAGTAATTAATTTAAATTAATTTCGAGTCTCAGACTTTGGTCCAAAAATCAAAAATAGCTAATGCCTCAACGTCCGGATAAAACCGGTTTCGTTTGCATTTTGCTAAGAGCCCATTGACCAATAAGGTCGTCGCCCAAAAATCTACTTTATAAAATATTTCCGAAATCTGATTTAAAATATTCCTTTATAAATTTTTATAAAAATTTTGGCAGCATTCCCTCTATTTTTGGGACAACCCAAAACTGGAAAAATGTGCCACACTCACCAAATATAAGTCCCATACTCAAGAAATTATTCCCACCATTTAAAACCCGAAAATAATATCGAACCCGAAAATACGTTTTCGGTATTCATAAACCGAAAATACTCAAAACCCGAAAATACCATAAAACCAATCTCCAGAATATATCCGAACATAACTCGGAATTTCCGAGAAACCCAGGAAAAACCACAGAACATAATAGTTTCGAAAATTCGAAACTAATCAACAGAACTAAAATTCTCCAATCACAGCACAACCCAAAGAGGATTTCGGAATTTTTCCCAAAATCGAACTCATCTAAACTGAATCCCGTAACGGGATCGGAAAAAACAATATCATCATCGATTCGGGACGAAAACGAAGAAGCAATTATACCTGGGTTGCTCAGCTAGGGCTCTCAGATGTATAAAAATAGAGGAAAGATACCGCGCGGACCACAGAATCGGCTCGGGACAGCACGAACGGAAACGCGGAACAGCAAAATGGGAACGCTTGGAAAGAGGACAGAGGCAGCGTCTCCGCGGAGCCACGGAAACAACGGGTCAAAGGGGCACAGCGGTCGGATCGGGGCACGGAAAGTGCTGCGGTTCGGGACAGCAAACCGAAACACGAGATGACCACGAAATCGAGGAGCACGCCGGGAGATGAACGCACGGGGCAGCGCCTGAGAGAGGCTGGCCGCACGGGTCGGTCGAGAGGGGCGTGGGTCAGGGGCGCTGACCTGGGCGGCGGCCTGGGGTGGTCGGCGGAGCACGGGGCCGCGTCTGGCGTTCCGGTGGCGCTGGTCAGTTCTCCGAGGTGAGGCGGAGCTCCGGCTGGCTAGGGCACGATTGGGGTTGGGAAAAGTGGGGGAGAATGGAGAATGGTGAATGGAGAGATGAGGAGAGGGGAGAAGTTATATAGGGTGGTGGAGGAGGTTACGGAAGAGGAGGGGGTGCACGGCCGGCGGGGAGGCGAAAAGCCGGCGGCGGCGGTTCGGGGCGCCAGCTCTCCAGGAGAATTACAGAGAGAGTGAGAAAGAGAGTTAAAGAATGAGAAATGAATAGAAATAATGTTTCCATAAAGGGTGTTTAATATATATATAATATATATAAAATAACTTAAAGAATATTATACGAAACCGAGTTCGGTTTCGGAATTCGGTTTCGGAAAATAAGAACGGATTCGGGTTTGGGTTCGGGACACAACAAAAATCTATTTATATATTTTTTTTTATAAAAATAGTAATTTTTCTCACCAACTAATAATATAATAATACTATTAATTATAATAATAATAATAATAATAATAATAATAATAATAATAACAATAACTACTATAATAATACAGGCAATAATAATAATAATAAGCTAAATAAAAAAACTAAATAATTATATTAACAATAATGTTAATAACCTAGTTTAACTAATTATCATCTAATAAATCCACCAAAAAATTCTATAATAATAATAAAAATAATTAAACCAGATTTTATGGGTTTCATACTTTCCTTTGATTATCATTAATCATTCTAATCGTGTTTCCTATGTTGTGACTTTGTGTTCGATCTCTTAAATCAATTATCGGCTTCATGGACTTATCAAAATATTTGGGCATCGGATTTGATCTTGGATTTCTACTGGACATTATGAACTATGATGACTTATTTGGGATTATTATTCTGGACTTTAGACTGTGATACTTTCTATGTCGACATATTTGTGTCGTGCACCTCGACGTCCGAGACCCGAGGCAAGTACTCATGATGATCACTTTTATTTACTGATACTTACTCTATTTCATGCTTTTAGATGTATATTTCTGGTTATTGATACGACTCTTACACGAGATTAGTATTGTGGATTCTATATCATGATTTTCATATTTTTTATGCTTCCGTGTTTTCCTCGTTCATATTATGATTTAAATCCATAATTATTAGTCGGATGCGAAATACCTTAGTATATATGTAATCAAAACCTGTTACGTTTTGTGATTCTGTGCCTGACAGCTAATTAAATACTACACGTATGATTGAGCCTGACCATGTAGATCCCTCAGCCTGATCACATATAAAACATGGTATTTTAAATGCACTTAGCATAGTGATGACTTATGCATTCATATTATTTATGTCACATGCTTGATTTCATGCCATGATTAGTCTTACTCTTGTTTCCATATTCGTCAAATCATAATTATTGTTATTTCAGTTTTGTTCTCTACTCTATTACATGTTATACAGTTTCTGTCATGTCATGAATAGTAGATCATGAATTGTACTTGTTTCAATCCTGACTGGATAACCACATTTTTAGGCGAGGACTTAGGGAACTGGTGTACCACTTACTATAGCACACCTGAGACAGATCATGGCTTAGCTGAGGATAAAGGAGATGGCATAACAGATGTGCAACTGGAGGATGCTTAGTTTAGCTTAGTCTTTATTTTATGTCATTTAGACTTCTGTTATCAGAACATTTGGTGAGTTGTACTATTTTATTTGAGGATTACTGTACTTGGCTATCAGATTTGTACTTTATGAATTCATTTTTCCATTATATATCTACCTGCTAGTACTTATGATTTAGTTATTATGATCTCTGTTACATTGCTGGATTTAGGATTTTGGATATCTTGAGGATTAGATAACTTATTACCGCTGACTCTGCGGCATAGGCTGGACGTGGTTCCATGCACTCATGCTCGAACTTTTGGGCACGGGTCGTGACACATCTTTATGGTGGCCCATGCAAGTCGGTCTTCGCAATTAGTACGATGTCATAGTGGTACTTAGGATTAGAGTATCACTATGAGCCTGCAACAGAAATGATATGAAAATGATTACATAGGAAAACTCAATCACAAAATAGGAATTCCATTCTGATTTGAATTTGATTATTCTGGTCTATTCTGATTAATTTCTATCTTGAATTGTTGTCCTTCTTGAATAAACTTGTCGGTATTATATTTAGGATTTATGTTACTCTGTCCTATCATATTTTCCAGAATGCCTCCGAAGACCCGATCTTATGGTTAGGAGCTGTCGTAGCTTCTGAGCGATCGGCATCATCGTCCTCTTGATCTTTTAAGAAGTGAGCGGGTGAGACTGTAAGGGCCCTGATTTTTGAAATTTTTTATTATTATTTTAGATGATTTAATTTTTATTAGATTAGATTTTATATTTAATTATGACTATAGACGTACTTTTTTGTATCTTTAATTTTTGAAGAACAAGAAATGTCAATCTTTCAAAACGTCCTTTATTAGTTTTGAAGTAGGCAAGTCCATATTCAACTTGATATATTATGTCCCATCCAAACTTGTCCCTTAGCATTCTTTTGACTTCGCACAACTTCGGGTCAAATTTAGGTCATTTGATTATTTACCGTAATTTAGACCTAACTTCCAACTTGAGTTCATGACTCGACGTTGATCAAAACCATTTGAACCAATATATGGTTTTGACCCATTTTGACTCTACGACACACATGCCAAGGGTGTGCCATTCAATCGAGTTCACATGTGCTATTTATTTACGAATGGCACAAGAGACTCATGGGTTGACCTTTCGAGTTCAATTTGATTGGAAAATATATTCGGACCCAAACTTAGCCAACCCTACTGGATAGAATCGTATTAGGTTGCCATGACTTAGCAAAATTATTTTGAATCTATTTGGGCCAAATAGATTTAGATACAATTTTGTGTATATATGATTATATTAATAATAGCCTTATATATATATATATATATATATATATATATATATATATATATATATATATATATATATATATATATATATATATAAGGCTATTATTAATATAATAGCCTTATATAAAAAAAAATATATATATATATATATATATATATATATATATATATATATATATATATATATATATATATATATATATATATATATATATATATATATATATATATGGCTTAGTCATGTTTAAGTTTGAGATACATATCGATTAGAAATTTTGGCATGGCTAGTGTAGTTTTGTACTTTGACTAGTATTTTAGCTATGATAGGAAAGGCCGAGCCATCTGCGTCACAACTAGGAAAACCAGTCAAAGTTGTGACTTGAGCCCTATAAAGGATTTAGTTAATTAATTATTAAAATTATGACTTTTAGGAGACCCGGTTGTACCAATTTAGTTCGGAATTGACCCGAACCAAATCCAAACTCAGGTAGTTAGGTAGTGCGTCTAAGGACGTCCATGTAGATGTATGATTGGCATTTTATTTTATTTTAGTGATTTAGTGGGCAATTTTAGAAATGAGTGTTATGTATGTTCTTAAGTTAGTATTTTATTTTAAGATATGGTAAATAACTTCCTTAGAATATCCTTATGGATTTTTGTGGAATTTTTGGCTAGACATATACTTGTGTGAGTACCTATAAAATAAATACATCAAAATATATTACTCTTATTGAAGATTTGGTATGTATATGTATATATTATATATATGTAGAAATATATAGGTTATCAAATTTAAGAAATAGTTTCTAGAATTATTATTATATACAAAGATAATTTTGAATGAACATAATATATATATATATATATATATATATATATATATATATATATATATATATATATAATGTTCATTCAAAGAAATAGTTTCTAGAATTATTATTATATACAAAGATATTTTTGAATGAATATAAGATTGTTTCTTTTATATATATATATATATATATATATATATATATATATATATATATATATATATATATATATATATATATATATATATATAATATTTTGAAAGATTCAATAAGATTGTTTCTTTTATATTAACAATTATAGAGTATGTATATATAATCTTTCAAAATATTTTATCTATATCTATATATATATATAATACATAAAGGGGAAAAAAGAGAAAAAAAACCCACGGGTTACTATTCCCCAAAGGGAATAGTAGCCGTGTCGAACGAGCGACCCCCCCCATAAAACCATTGACACAAATTAGAAAGGGAAGAAACCTATCTCTAGCCGCGACACCCAGGCGCCCATGTCCCATACACGCAACGCCGCCGCCGCGGGCCACCGTTAGCCGACAGACACACGGCCGTGCACGACAAAAGTAGCAGCAGCATAGCATAACAGCAGTAGTAGCAGCCTGCAGACCTATTTCATGGTCGATTTTTCTATCCGTCGGTTCGTCGTTTTGTGAACCGATTGAACATGTATGTAGAAAACTTATACACCTTCTACTCCCTTCAAGTAGAATAATTTAATTCGCATCATGTGCGACAAAAATTGAGTCCCAAAATTGAAAAAAAACGTGATTTTCTGAACGTTAGAAACTGTCCCAATGTCCCATGTTTGTGATTGATTTGCAATCAGGATATCGTAAATTTTGGAAAACTTCTTGAATAGAGTTTTAAACAACCTAATTGAGATCAAAACCCTATTTTTAGTTTTATTTTTAGATGTCTAGATTCTGTTTAAAATTAGTTCCAAATTGGTGAAAAATTGATTTTTAAAATGTTGAAAACCCCTGATACGGAGTCCGTCCTGATAATCCGGACGACTTGGTCGTGAACCATTTGCATCGAAAGGTACGTATGGACTTTATGCACGTGTTGATTTTGACGGAACTCGAATTTGTTGCGTGTGCACGACGAATTTGAGACGTATCCGTCAAATTTCCCCGTATCGGCCTCTTTGC
Source organism: Iris pallida (assembly GCA_029216955.1). Taxonomy (NCBI): domain Eukaryota; kingdom Viridiplantae; phylum Streptophyta; class Magnoliopsida; order Asparagales; family Iridaceae; genus Iris; species Iris pallida. Next base: position 11,375,666 of record JANAVB010033814.1, read on the forward strand.
AAAAACTCTAATTACTTTGTGTACTTCGTCATCTTGAGACAAAACTTGTGCCAACAGGACCGTGCTATTTTTATGGTCATGTATGCTAAGTTTGGTCCGATTATAGGAAGGTCGACCAGAACGCTATTTTGGCGGGCCCATGACCCGATCCACCGTTACACGGCCCACCGGAATCCAACTTTGGACAAACCGTTGGATTTGTCTCGTCAAACCGGACCCGTAGACATGTAGTTTGGTGACTTTAGAGACCATAGGCTCTGGTACATTTTTTGGTGCAAAGCCAGTCCAACGACGGATACCGTTTTGATCCAAAATTATCGTTTTACCCCTGTATCCAGAATTTGACTTATGGATAGGCTATCCTAGCTCATTTGACTATTTTGAACACGTTGCTCATGTATGTTTTAGCGTCCAAAGACCGTTTCTAGAGTTTGACTTTTGTGGTTCACTAGGTTGTTGGATTGTTGGTTCTACACGCTACACCAGATAAGTACACCTTGCCAAACTTTGTACAGTTATTTATATGCATGCTTTATTATTCTTTCTTGTTCATGTCTTCTTTTAATTTTTTTCATATTTGCTATCTGCCATGATTTGTTTCTATGTCTCTTATTTGTTATCACTTATTGACATCATTAGTTATATTTTCACACATAACTTCGATAGTGTTATTTACTTGAGCGTCTTGACTTGACTTGACTTGATCTCGTATTTTATGTTACCTTGACTTGACCCTCTATCGATACTAGGATTGACTACTTAACCACTCTCGACTCGGGAGACCCACGACAGGGCTACGATAGAGACTCACTATAGTTAGGGAGTACCACGACAGGGCTACTAGCTATAGGACCGGGAGTACTACAGCAGGGCTACGGCCATTTCGATTCATTTGTAGTCATACTTAGTATTATTTTCATATGACATGTCATAATTTATAAAGTCTTTCATATGTTCTTCATTCTTGATCTAGAAGTCATTTTTTATGTTTTCCTTGCATGTTATTTACTGTACAGTAGGCATGTATATTATGTGCCTTGCTAGTCCCCTGAGGACCTGGTGATCTCTCCATGTATTAGATGAAGGTATGATACATTGATGGAGGATGGTTGCTACACCAAATCTGCAGGTATATTTAGTTGATGTTTTTTTATCTTTCTCTTCCGTATTTAGATTTTTTTATACTACAAAAATTTGTCAGATTAGCGACGTTACAAAACGTTGCTAAACTCGATGAAAGCGTCGCTACGTGAATTTAGCGACGTTTTGGGCGACATTTTGGAAACGACGGAAAAAAATGTGTCGCTAAATGAGAAAACGTCGTAAAACGTCGCTAGGGCGGCGTTATTTGGCGACGTTATCAACATCGCTAATTAGCGACGTTATTTGCGACGTTTGATCGTTGACGCTAATTAGCGACGTATAAGGCGACGTTATCGTGTGGTCGCCATTTAGCGACACTGTTGCGACGTTTTGGCGACGACGAGCTGACATCAGATTATGGTGCCATGTGTTGCCACATCAGCATTTAGCGATGCTTTTAATGACTTTTACTAACGTCGCTAAAATTTAGCGACGAATAGTAACGTCGCTAACAACATCGCTAAGGTAAAAAAATATAAAAAAAGGATCCAGAATGCAAATGGAGCTGGAGCCTGAGCCAAAATACAGAATACAAAACACAAAATACAGAATCCAATCCCTGGGTTTGCCGACCGCCTCGGTGGAACACTCAACACCGGCACGCACAATACATTTCAGAATATACAAAAAATATAAAGAAAAAATACTATCCGTAACAAACAATGTCAATATATAATATCCTGAACAAACCAAATCAATATTCGCGAACATGTACAAACTCAATATCCTCAACGAAAAAACTGAATATCCCCAAATACGTACAAAGTGAAAAATATAGTACAGTCCAAAAATATAAAAACAAAACTACTGATCGCCTGGAGCTGGACCCGGTGCTGGAGGAAGAGCGCCACCAGATGACTGTCGTCGCAACGTCAGGATCGTCTAATACTCCTCCGGTGACAACAGGTGGACGAGCATGTCCTTCCGTACACCGTCGGATGTAGACAATGCTCTCGGCGTACCAGCAGACGGTCGCTCCGCTGCCATCTCCTGGAAAAGCTGCATCTGTTCGAACAACCGCTGCGTAGCCTCCTGCGTAGCACAGGTCATCTGTTGCAGCGCCTCCGTAGTATCCTCCTGCCTCTCGAAGCGTGGGATAAGCACAGAATCATCTGTATGGGACGCCTCTATTCTCTGCAGCATCTCGTCACGCAGAGCTGCCAAGGACGTCACTCTGCTGCTGGCGGAGCGTCTCCTTAGTCTGTGCGGGACCGGGCATACTAGTGGCGGTCGCAAAGGCCTGTGATGCAATGAAGGCACCAGAGGAGCCTGTACCATAGTACGTACCCCTGTGCATGCCACCAACGGCCCTCATCCACAGCTCGTCATCTGACTGAGCTGCGGCGGCCGGGGACTGCTGGAAAGTGCTAGCACCAACCTTCTCTGGCTGTGTCGGCCCCGGCGTCCCTAAGCCTCAAAAACTTGGCCTAGAAATAACATCTATATGAATTCTCACGTGGTCGCTAAAAATTAATACTAATGCACTAGCATTAAGTAAAACTTCTAAAACTCGGCCTAGAAATAACATCTATATGAATTTTCTACGTAACTAAAAATTAATATTAATGAACTAGCATTAAGTAAAACTTACGTAGGTGTCTCGGGCCTTGTCATCTATGAACCGCTCCCCCTTCGTGTGCGTGGCGAGGAACAAGGTCACCATATTCGGGTCTTCTCCCGATTCAACATGTTATGAAATTATTATATGATTTGTCAGTTAAGTTGAAAGAAATATATTACTATAAAGTATTAATTATGGGTATATGGCGAGATATGTACCATATGGGTAAAGAAATCTATGATGGACCTTGATCCACCACACCACTGCGACCCCGCCTGTCATGCTCTTTTAGACTTCGTGGACTTCTCCTTGTAGGCTTCCTCCTCGAATCTTCTCTTCATTACCGCCCAGTCGACGGCAGAGATCCAACCCTGAATAGGCTCTCCCCGGCGGTCGCGATCCTTTTGGTCGATAATCATGTCCCTAATGAGCTTGCTGGCGATGCCGAAAAATATAGCCTCGACAGCAACGGCGCGATGGGGAGGAAAGAAGTAAGTCTGCTGAAAAAATCTTAAAAGTACATAAGTTATAACATAACATACTAAATGTTAAAAGGAAATAAACTTTTACGTACCGAAAAGTGCTCAAACCATAAGGCCTTCCTGTCGGCCGGGACATCCCTCCAGTTGATCCAGGGCCCCCGTAGTTCTGTCGCAGGAATGTACCCAGCGACCGGTGTACGGAGGAGGAATAATACCTGTAAAATGAAAATTAAAATTTATTAAACAAGTTTATAATAAATTTAAACAAACTAAATGTAACAATTTTACTTACCGCCTGGTTCGAGTACAGGCCCAAATCTCCAACCTCAGATCCCCCTCCGGGCGACACGGAGGATCTGTCTCAAATGGGAGCTGCACTATGCCCCTGCCCCGTCCCCTGCCCCTGCCCCTGCCCCTGCCCATGCCCGCAACCTGCCCCTCGGTCTCGGCCTCGCCCTCGTCCTCGCCCTCGGCGTGGGCCTCGTCATCGCCCTCGACCTCAACGTGGGCCTCGGCCTCGGCCTGCTCCTCAATAGTGGGGTCGACCTCTGGAATACCCGACGGTACTGGCTGCCTAGAAGAAGAAGGTCCTAGCCTCGAACTGCTAGAGCCGGGTATGGAGGCATTGCCGGCGACTAGACCGCTAGTGTATACTGGAGTGCGGAGGGATGAGGAGTCGGTACTATCGGTGCCCCTGACCTAGCTCCCCCGCACCCCTCCCACCTCCCTCCTATACCACCCCTAACCCTAACCCGAACCCTATCCCCCTCCCCTCTCCAGCTCCCACCAGTCCCCCCTCCCCTCTCCAGCTCCCCCAACCCCTATACCACCCCTAACCCTAACCCGAACCCTATCCCCAACCCCTCCCCCACCATCCCCCCTCCCCTCCCAAGCCCCCCTGCCCTCACCCCCCAGCCGCCCTCACCCCCCCCGCCCCTCCCCCCTAACCCGAACCCTAACCCTCCCCTTCCCCGAGCCCCCCTCCTCACCCCTAGCCGCCCTCACCCCCGTCCCACCCCCCAACCATTCCTCACCCCAAACCACCCGCACCCCCCTGCCCCTCCCCCCGAGCCACCAGCACCCCCCCAACCACCAACAACAAATAGAGAGAGAGAGAGAGGGAGTCACGTACCAGAGGAGAGTCGTCGGAGAGAGTGAAGTCGCCGGAGAGAATGAGAGCGAGAGCGCCGGAGAGAGTGAGAGCGAGAGCGCCGGAGGAAGAGAGTGAGAGAGTAAAATGGATGGGGGGAAATGAATCGGGGGGAATTTAATTTAGTTAGAAATTTAGCGACGTTATTATTAACGTCGCTAAATCAGTCGCAACTAGCGACATTGTAGCGACATTTCGCGATGACTAGCTCACGTAACTAGTATACGTCATTGTCATGTAGCTATTTGCGTCCCTAGTAGCGACGGTTATCGACATTTCATTTATACGTCGCTAATGTCCATAATTTTGCAACATTTTTGTAACGTCGCTAAATTTACGTTGCCAATTTAGCAGATTTTAGTAGTGTCATATATTTGATTCTCGCTTATAGCCTAGTCTTTTACAAGCTTAAATTCTCTTCTAGCTTGTTCATGATAAATATGTTATTGGGGATCCACTCTAACATATTTATCCATTCTAGAATTAATATATTATGGTCTGATCAGCCTTACTGCACTTGATTCATTATTGTTACTGATATTTAGTGGATTGAGATGTAGCTGATTCTAGAACAAAAAAATAGCTTATTCATATTCGAGCTGGGCTGGAGTCCTCTCGTTGCGTATCTGGCATATAGACGTATTCTAGTCCTACGTATTTTGGGACTGGGGTATTACAGAGACTCTTCCTCCATCTCCTGTTATTCCTATAGTTCAGGAGGTGATATCAGCTGCATCAGAGAGTCTTCCACCTCCTCCATCTCAGCGAGGACACGTTTATCCTTATTCTATAAGAGTGTGCCTGCTGATGATGCACAGATATTTGGCTTCCTTTATGAGATTTTGGAGTCTCAACATATTCAGGCTTAGTCCCATCGGATTCAGGCTGAGGCTCAGAGGGAGCAGAATGCCGCTATGCAGGAGGGCGTCGAGAAGGCACATTAGCTAGCCCTTGATGCACTTGAGAGGTTTGCTCCTCCACCCTAGTCCCAGCAGACTTTACAGCAGCATCAGTCCTCTAACTTGAAGGAGGGAGATATTATGGACTTTAAGAAGATGGCTCCTCGAATTTTTAAGGGCACTGAGGGAATCTTGTATGCTGATGAGTGGCTCGAGGACATCAAACGTATCATGAGACTTGCTAGAATCCCTAAGGATCTGCAGATTGAGGCTGTTGGTCTACAACTCCAGGACATTGCCCGCATTTGGTTCCAAAATGAGCCTCATTTAGCGGTTCCAGATTTGACTTTGGACCAGTTCAAGGACCTCTTTAAAAAGAAGTTCTATCCGAAGATTGCAAAATAAGCTCTGGAGGTGCAGTTCTAGAATTTGGTGTAGGGCATGCTTCAGTTGATGAGTATGATGCAGAATTCGACAGGCTGAGCCGATTTACAGATTATATAGTCCAGGAGCCGAATGTCAAAGCACGCAGATTCCATCACGGTTTGGCCAGAGAGATTCGAGTTCATATCTCATCGAGTATCATTACTTTCGTTGGGATATTAGCAGAGGCACAGAGGATTGAGATTGATCTTGATCTTAGGACCAAGAGGGACAGGGGGTAGTCATAACCCTAGGCTGGCGAAGCATTCTCAATTTTAGTAGAGGACATTCTAGCCCCAACAGCCATTCAAAGTCCCTATGCAGCAACAACCTCATAAGAAGAATCACAACGGCCAACCATGTGGCTACTGCAAGAAGCCGAGACACATCTGGAAGCATTGTAGGAAGAGGCTGGGGATGTGCTTATATTATGGTTCTGATATGCTTCAGCTGAGAGAGTGTCTACTACCTCGTCCAATTCCAGGGACAGCTCCTACCCAGCCAGCTAGGCTACCAGTAGCGCAGCAGCAGAGATGACCACTTCCTACTCAAATCAGCATTTTGTCCAACATCAGCAGAGGGGAGCACCTCAAAAAGGCAAGGTCTTCACTGTGACTACTATCGAGAAGACTAAGGCACCTGGAGATGTGATTGAGGTTCTATTCTCCTTAACTCATATCCAGCTATCATACTATTTGATTCAGGAGCTACACATAGTTTTATATATTTAGCATTTGTGTTCAAACACATTATTATAGCATCACCTTTAGATGGAAACTGTAAGATCATGACTGGCGGAGGAAATCTTTTAGTAAAAGTTCTCTGTGTCCAGTGCCCCATAACCCTAGGTGGAAGGGAATTACAAGTTGATATAATCGTAATACCACTTTCGAGTTTCGATATCATGCTCGAGATGGATTGGTTGAGTAGCAATTATGTTTCCATTGATTATCATAAAGGACGTATAATATTCAACCCTTTGGGGGAGCCTATATTTGAATTTGCTAGAGGAGCTGTGGAGCAAAAGCATGATATTCTATGTGCATCCATGATAAAAGACAAGGGGTTGCCTCACCCTATCATTGTGAAATTCTTTGATGTTTTTCTAGAAGAATTACCTGGATTTTCGCTTGATATGGATGTTGAATTCTCTATAGACTTAGTTTCAGAAGCTAAACCGGTAGCTAGGAATGTCTACAGAGTTAATAATCATGAGGTAGTAGAGCTGAAGAAGCAAGTGGATGAATTACTTGAGAAGAGATTTATCAGATCGAGTTTATCACCCTAGGGTGCTCCGATATTATTTATGCAAAAGAAGGATGGGTCAGTGTGTATGTGCATTGATTACAGGGCTTTGAATATCCTCACTATCAAGAACAAATATCCACTATCGAGGATCGATGACTTATTCGATCAACTGAGTGGCGCCAAGGTATTCTCGGAGATAGATTTGAGGTCTAACTGTTATCAAGTGAGAGTAAAGAAGAAAGATATTCAGAAGTCTACTTTTCAGACAAAGTATGACCAGTACAAGTTCTTGGTGATGCCATTTGGGTTGACTAATGCACCTATTATTTTTTATGAACTTGATGAATAAGGTATTCTACCAATACCTCAACAAGTTCGTAGTAGTATTCATTAATGACATCCTTATATACTTGAAGACCGCTGAGGAGCATAAAAAGCATCTGAGGGTCATGTTAGAGACACTCCAGAAGGAACAACTTTATGAAAAACTTTCAAAATGAGAGTTTTTCTTGGACAAAGTGGAGTTTCTAGGATATGTGGTAACTGGTGAAGGTATTTCAGTAGATCCGAAGAAGATTACTGTCGTTGAGCCTTGGACCACTCTGAGTTAGTAGCAGAGATTCGGAGCTTTTACTATATACAGTGATCCCTCAGAAAAAGGGTTAGATTGTGTACTGGAGCAGAACAAGAAAGTTATTACTTATGCTTCAAGATAACTACGACCCCATGAGCAGAATTATCCCACTCATGACTTAGAGCTTACAGCAGTGATCTTTGCGCTAAAGTTGTGGAAACACTACCTTTGTGGTGAACGGGTGGAAATATTCACATACCACGAAAGTCTGAAGTATGTTTTCACCCAGAAGGATTTGGATATGAGGCAACATAGATGGCTGGAGCTGATGAAAGTCTTTGATATCTCATTACAGTATCATCCTAGGAAAGGTAATATGGTAGCGGATGCTCTTAGCCGTTATCCCGTAGCTATGTTCCTGACTAAGGATCGACATTTGTTAGAAGATCTGGAGAGTCTGGTTATAGAGATTGTGATTCCTGGGATCGAGATACAGATGATGGGCATGCAAATTCAGTTTAGGATGATGGACAAAATCAGGGAGGCTCAGTACAATAATGTAGGTTTGAAGAGTCTTCAAGTTCAGGTGCAGGCTGGATTACTTGATGATTTCTCTATTGCAGAAGATGGTTCTTTGAGGCATAGGACTAGGCTTTGTGTGCCGAGTGGTGATCTGCGAGAGGAAGTGATGAAAGAAGCTCATCGCTCTCAGTATTCTATACATCCTGGAGCTACCAAGATGTACAAGGATTTGAAAGATCATGTCTGGTGGTATAGAATAAAGTGGAAAGTGGCACGCTTCTGTTCTAGATGCTTAGTGTGCCAGCAGGTCAAAGCCGAAAGGCAGAGACCAGATGGGTTGCTTCAACCATTACCAATTTCGGAGTGGAAGTAGGAACATATCACTATAGATTTTGTTTTCGAACTTTCACATACTCCTGGAGGAAAGGATACGATTTGGGTCATTGTTGATAGATTGACCAAATCGGTCCACTTCATACCATTCAAAGTGGGACTATCAATATTGTAAGCCCACTTCCCTATTTTTTATTTTTTATTATTTTTATTTGATTACGATTTACTTTTATGGTCATTAGGAGTCGTACCTAAGCTCATAAGGGAGATATAATCATATTATGGTCATTTGGACCTTAGTAAGCATTGTTTTGCTATTTTATAGCTTACTATAATTTTTAGATATTTTTAGATAATTTTTAGATAATTATTTTATTTAGTTTTATATAGTTTAAAGTCTTCCATTATTTATTATGAGGTCATTTGGGGATAATTTGAGGTAAAGTATTTTTAATTATATTTTAGAATGTTAAATATATTTTCTATAATTTTTATAATTTTTTTGGAATTATTTTGATAATTTTAATCTTGGAAAACCGATTTTCTAGGACCTCTAGAATTTATTGTTCTAGCATATGAGCAAATATTGGCCCCAAATATTTTTCTAGGGTTTATTATACTATTTTATATTTTCTAAAAATTTTCCATAATTTTTGGGAATTTTTAAGTATTTATTTATTAAGGTTTTTATATTTTTAAAGGCTTCCAATATTTATTATGAGGCCATTTGGGACTAATATGAGGTAAAGCATTTTTATTTATATTCTAGAAGGTTAAATATTTTTCTTCTTTTTTTAAAAGAATTTTTAGGATTTTATTTGAGTTTATTTGGACTTAAAATAATTTTTTTAATTAAATAAATATTTATCCAGTCATCCACCTAGGGGGGCACCTGTCGGCGCCAACTGCTACAGTAACCGCCTTTTTCTCTCTCCTATATATATCTTAAAGTATTTCGTAAACCATAATTATTTCCTGGCCGACTTTGAGTTTTAGTCACTTGGAGACCCCCGACTTCCCGAGGCGATTGCCGTCAACTCCGACCTCGCATTCGTGCGCCATTTTTTTATTGGATTCGTCTCGAGGTAAAATTTTTGAATATGTAAATTATTTTCGTATAGTTTGTTCCTAAATTTCTGGAGAATTCGTAGAGTGTCAGTTGTCCCAAACTTGACACGTTTTGGCATTTTCGAGATTTCGGGAGGACCGAAAATCGAAATCATGAACCGTTTGGAGTTTCGGAAGCTAACACAGAGCTCTACGACATATATTTTTTCCAGAAATTAGTTCTTTCATCTAGTATTTTAGTTATTCTGTTGAACTCAGAATTGATCGGTGAATCACAGTTTTGGTCACGATTAACCATAACGGCGATGTCTTTTGACCAAAACGTGAATTTGTGGCACGGTTGATTCCAGCGAACTTGTGACGCTGAAATCTACCAAGGTGCATTTTCAAAATCTAGAGTTCACGACATTTGACTAGATAGTCAATGACACGCCTTGATTTGCGTGACATGGTTTCCAAAATTGGAAACATGACTTTTTATGGCCAAACTTTCATGTTTAGATTATATTCAGATTATTATTAGGTTAAATTAGGTTTTTGAGTAATTTATTCCAGAGTTAACTATTATTAGATTAGTCAACCCATTAGCCACTTATTTTATGAATTTAGAACTAGAACTTAGAATTGACTTGTAGTTTTCGTGCATAGTTTGTGGTACGTTGTACGTTATAGGTTGACAGCTTCTAGATTGGCAATCCCCTCATCCTCGACTTGTGACTACGGTTTATGCAAGGATTCAGGCAAGTGCACTTTCTGATTGCTTTCGTTTCATAGTAGTCTTTCCATTTCATGTTTATGCATATACTCTCTTGCTTGTTGACACATGCATTGTTACACGGATTAGTGTCATGGATCTCTACATACTTTATTTCGTGATTGTCGTGTTTCGTGACTTGTTCGAGTCCATGAGTACTAGTCGGGAGGAAAAATATCTTAGTAGACATGTGGACTCCCTAGAACTATCTCTCGTGTCTTTCGTGGAGAATAGCAGTTGCACACGACACGTACAGGGTGCTTGATTTACTCCCTAGCCGTTCACATGTCGAAACTGGTATTTTAAAACACATAGATAGTTGTCTTTACTTGTTTTTCTCGTTTTCTTTACCACTTGCCATGTCATCCTAGTTACATGTTCCTTTTCTAGCTGATATATCATGTTGTAGAGTTATCTACTTTTTTTCATGATTTATCATGATATTGGTCCTATTTTCTAGATCATCTCACATATGTTATTTTTATGTCTTGTGAATTCTATTGTGTTTTTGATTTGTCGTCGGTTTGTGTACTTGTTCCATTCCTGGCTAGAAACTAATATTTTTCAGGTTTAGCTATGGCTTCACTTTGCATGGGAAGATACGGGTGTACTTGCAGGCAGAAACCTAGAAATTAGATAGAAGTGGTATCATTTTCATTAATTGTATGAACCTTGTATTTTTTTTAAATATAAATGTTGTAAAAGTTGTAATCAAGTTAGAAATGTGAATTTGCAATAAATGTTGTATTTTATGATTTTGAGCATCTTGGCCGTGACAGCGTTCTACCGTCGACTCTGCGACGTAGGCTAGCTTGGACACGTCTCGTATCTGAAAAGCGGGTGCGGGTCGTGACACATATAGAGGCTTGTAGAGCTGTATTTGAGATAAATTATTCGATTGCATGGGGTACCTGTGAGCATCGTATCTGATCGAGATAACAGATTTACTTCTCACTTCTAGAGGAGCTTCCTGGCTAGTTTGGGCACTTAGCTCAAATTTAGTACCGCTTATCATCCTCAGACTGTTGGACAGTCGAAAAAGACTATTCAGACTCTAGATGACATACTTCGGACGTGTATGCTAGATTTCGGAGGCTCTTAGGAGGATTACCTTCACTTGGTAGAGTTTTCATACAATAATAGCTACCAAGCCAGTATTGAGATGACTCATTTCGAAGCTTTATATAGACTAAGGTGTCGCATTGTATTGTCTTGGAATAACGTGGAAGAGCGAGCTTTATTGGGACCCGAGATGGTTATAGATGCTGTAGAGAAAGTGAATGTAAGCCCACTATTTGAATTTTAAATTTTTTAATTTATTTGATTATGATTGATTTTATGATTATTGGTAGTCATACTGAAGCTTGTAGGTGGGATATGACCATATTAAGGTCGTATGACATCTAGGTAGCTTATATATGTATTATTTAGCTATATTTTTTTTTTGTAATTTTTGGATATTTTAGGTATTTAATATTTAAGGATTTATTATTTTAAGGACTTTTAGGATTTACTGTAAGGTCATTCGGGGGTTTTTTGGGACCAAATATTTTTATTTGGGTTCTAAATGACTAGAAATATTTTCTAAATATTTTAGGATTTTTTGGATTTATCGAGAATTTTAGAAATTTTAGATAAGTAAAACCTATAGAATTTATTTTTCATAGGCTTTTGGAATTTATTGTAGGGTCACATGATGATGTTTTGAGTTAAGCTAGTTTTATTTAGGTTCTAGACACTTAGAAATGTTTCCTAAAAATTTCTAGGAATTTTCTTGGTTTTTTTGCAATTTATTTGGAGTTAAAATATTTTTAAAATACTTTTCTAAATTTAAATTAGCATTTACACAGTTAGTAGCCCAGTCAGCCACACTCGGGCCATATGTCGGCGCCAAACTGCCTCTCTCTTCCTACATATATGTATATTCAATAAACCCTAGTTTATTATTTCAGCCTCCTTTGTGGTTCGATCTTGGAGATCCTCCAACTTCACGAGGCGATTGCGATCAACTTTGATGTCCATTTTGATTGCCCCTTTTTGTTACAAGCGTATCGAGGTTAACTTTCCAAAAATAAGTTTTATTTTCAGTAATTAATTACGTGATTTTCTGGATATTCATTTGAGTGCCGGTTGTCCAAAAATTGATATGTCGTACTGTTTTTGAGATTCCGGAAGATCTTGAACTCCGATTCGCGAGCCTTTTGAAGTTTTGGAGAGTTGACATGACGATCTACAATATATAAATTTTCCAAAAATTTAGAAATTTGTTTATTACTTTATTTATTACGTTGAACTCAGATTGATCGGTAAATCACCGATTTGGTCACGGTTAGCCATAACGGGGATAACTTTTGACCAAATTATGATTTTACAGCATGGTCAGTTCTAATGCACTCATGGCACTGAAATCTACCAAGATGCACTTTTAAATCTTTGCGTTCATAATGTTTGACTAGTTAGTCAGCGGTATATCTCGATTTGTATGCCATGGTTTCCAAAATTAAAAATATGACTTTCTATGGCCAAATTTTTTTATTTGAATTATATTTTAGAGTATCATTAGGTTAAATTAGATTTTTAATTAATTTATTCCAGAATTAAATAATATTAGATAAGTTAACCTAATAGCCACTTATTGCATGATTTTAGAATTAGAATCCTAGAATTGACTTATGGCTTTCGTGTACGGTTCGTGGTATGATGGTACGATATGGGATGATAGCTTCTAAGTTAGCGTTCCTCTTATCCTCGACTTGTGATTATGGTTTGTTCAGAAATTCAGGAAAAAAGTACAATATTGTATTATATTTTTAGTACATTATAATGCTTTCTTTATTGTTTTCTTGTTTGATATCCCATTGAAACACGATGGTGACAAGGTAAGCTTATTGTATCATTGGCCGTTATTGTTGTAAGTGAGTCGGGAGGGAAAATACTCGGTAGGTACATGAACAAACCCAAATAATGTTCAATAAATGATATCTAAGTCATACACTTCACGTATGGGTTAGCCGTACCAAAATGTATGATAGCCATCGTATGATGTATTGTATTAGCCTAGCCATTCGCGTATCAAAAGGTATTTCACACACACTATTGTTTTCATTGTTCATGAACATAGTTTAGTTCTTATCTACATGTTTCTTTTCCAATGGCTTACTTGTTCATGGTTATTATTTCTTATATATAGTTCATATCCTACTAGATCTTTACATGTTCTTTACCGTTACTATTTTTTTGCTGTTCTAGCTTATTTTGTGCTAACTACATTAAATGTAATATGGTTGTACTTTGCTCCTTTTTTGACTGGATCGTTGTAGGTGACTTGGCATGTTTTCTACCTTCGTGCTATGGACCATACGGGTGGAGATAGAGATCTTGGAGGTCGTCCTTAGATTCTAGATAAAATAATTAGTATCTTTTATTTAAAATTTTAGCGGGATTGTTCCCAAGAATTATTTTGTTGTATTATTGGATTTGTAAATAAAATAGTTATTGTGAATGAGCAATTAGATATGATTTTCTTGTATTTAAGATTGATATCGAGAGCTAGACAGTGTACTACCGTCGATGCTGTGACGTAGGCTGGACTTGACTGCGTACTCGATCCTAAAAAATGGGTACGGGTCGTGACATAAAGCAGATCAGGGAGAGACTTCGTGTGGCTCTGTACATGCAGAGACACTGGACTGATAGCCACCGAAGATCGTTAGAGTTTAAGGTAATAAGTTTGGATTTTAATTTTGTTCTAGTGAATTGATTAAGGTTTATATTCTAAGTTTTGTTTTAATTCTAGGTAGGATATTTGGTTTTCCTGAGGATTTCCCCGACACGTAGCACTATCCGTTTTGGTCAAGGCGGTAAGCTTAGCCCTAGATTCATTGGGTTTTCAGCATTCTTGAGAGGATCGGGACCATCGCCAACTGACTTGACCTACCAGCTACTTTAGAGGGTGTGCACAACGTGTTTCACATATCGTAGCTGAGACGTTACATTTTTGACCCGACTCATGTGATTGACCATTCAGAGGGCAGAATGGATCCTAGCCTCACATATCAGGAGGAGCTTGTTGGGATTATTGACCATCGGGAGAAGATCTGGGCAACCAGACGATTTTTCTTGTCCGAGTGGCGTGGAATCATTACTCTCCGGGCGAGTCGACTTAGGAATGCGAAGATGAGATGGAAAAGCATTTTCCTAGTCTATTTGTTTGAATGATTGTATTCATGTTGTTTTGGAATAAATGTTTTAAATTTCGAGGACAAAATTTCTTTTAAGGTGTGTAGACTTGTAACTACCTAAATTTGAATTTCCTAATTTAAAAACAATGTTATAATTTTGAGAATTTATAAAATTATTTTCAAAATTAAATATGGATTTGTTTCTAATTTTAATTATTAATATTACTTTTAGAATTATTTTATTGACTATTAATTATTAGGAGCCTACCAAACTTTGGGCTTGGATTGTGGGCCTATGGGTTTGGGATAGAGAGTAGTAAATGGTTTAATTAGCTTAATTATTGGTTAGCCCTAAGGAATAGATTAGTTACTAATTATTGGATTAGTTAGGGGTTAGTTAGTTAGAGTTGTCAGTAGTCTTTACTAAGTACCCCTAGATCTATTACATATTACAAGATTGCCACTTAGGCTTGGAGAACACACTACTAATTCCTATTTAAATATTAGGAACTCTCTAATATTTTAATACAAAATATTCACTCACTCTCTCTCTCCTGCCACTCTTTTTCTACCCGGCCTCTGTCCGACGACCCACCGTCGTGTGCCACCGTACTCCGGCTGAGCTCCGGCGATCGTTTGGAACGCCATCAATCCTTTTCTTTCTCCTCTCCTGTTCTTCCCGACCAACCCCCGACCATCGTAGTGCCCCCACGCCCGTCACCACCACCACCTCACCGACCTAGCTCCACCACTATCCCGACTAACTCCGTCGAACCACCCCTAGCCTCCATCACCAGAACCCCCAACCGCCACTCAATATGACTACTCCGACCCCCGTCTCCTCCACCCTTCACCACCATTCACCATCCGTCGACGACATCACCGCCCTCAGTCGCCAGATATGATAGATCTGCTCTGTCGGTGACCGAATCCAGGCCTTCGACCCTCTGTCTGAGTGTCGTCGTTGACCCGTGTCCCTGTACATCTCGCCGGTTGAGTACGATTCCTCTGCCGTCTAGCCTTGATGACCGCCACTGACCTGATCCCGAGCTCTTCGCCACCGATCGCTGCTAGATCGCCTCGTTGACCATCGTCTAGATCCGTCGTGTGTCGCGATTCCTTCACCGATCATCCTCCACCCACCGTGATCCACCACTCCTTCCACGAACTCTCGAGGTCACTGCTCTCGATCCTCTCTCCTTGCTCACTCTTCTTCTTCCTCCGTTCTTTTTTCTCATCTTCTGGATTTTGTGTGCAGCCGTTTGTTTCCTCTCTCTAATGGAGAAAGGAAACTCAGGGATTTAAAACCTTAATGGTTATTGGGCTTTCAGCCCGTTTGTAGATGTTAATCCGCTAATATCTGCATGTGGGCTTTATGGATGGTTAATTTAAATTGGTTGTTTAATTAGTATTTTTACTGTAGGTTTAATAGCTATTGATTTTAGGTTTAGGCTTTAAGCCCAGACTTTGAATTGGCTACGATTGTATTACTGAATAATGGGATAGTAGGCCGGGCATAAGGCCCAGGTTATTTTTAATAATAAGTATATGTATTGTATATATATATATATATATATATATATATATATATATATGTATGTATGTATGTATGTATGTATGTATGTATGTATAAGTATTTTGTATTATTTTATGATTATAATAATATTTTGGCAAATATATTAATTAATATAATTAGTGTACCTTATTTATTTTGTTTTTTCTATAGTCAATTTAGTTAAAGGATAGTATTCCAAATGTTTTGTAACAAAGTTCTATTTAGAAATCTAAAATGGATTATCTATATTATCAAATATTACTTTCTAAAATATTATTTGACTAATACAACTATTTTCAAAATGTTATAAAATATATTCCAAATCAATTGTATGATTATTAATGCTTTCATTCGATTATCATTAATCATTCTAATCGTGCTTCCTATGTTGTGACTTTGTGTTTGATCTCTTAAATCTTATCGGCTTCATGGACTTATCGGAATATTTGGACATCAGATTTGATCTTGGATTTCTACTGGACATTATGAACTACGATGACTTATTTGGGATTATTATTCTGGATTTTAGACTGTGATACTTTCCGTGTCGACACGTTCCGGTCGCACACATCGATGTCAGATACCCGAGGCAAGTACTCACGATGATCACTTTCATTACTGATAGTTACTCTATTTCATTCTTTTAGATGTACATTCCTGATTATCGACAAGACTCTTACACGAGATTAGTATTATGGATTCTATATCATGATTTCTGTGTTTTCTATGCTTCTTTCTTTACCTTGTTCACATTATGATTTAAATCCATGATTATTAGTCCGTCGCGAAATACCTTAGTATATATGTGATCAAAACCATGTACATTCCGCGATTCCGTGTCTGACAGCTAATCATACACTACACGTATGATTGAGCCTGACCATATAGATCCCTCAGCCCGACCACATATAGAACGTGCTATTTCAAATTCACTTAGCGTAGTGATGACTTATGTATTCATATTATTTACGTCACTTGCTTGATTTTATGCGTTGATTAGTCTTACTCATGTTTTCATATTCATCAGATTATTATTATCGTTATTTCAGTTTTGTTCTCTACTCTTTTACATGTTATACAGTTTCTATCATGTCATTAATAGTCGATCATGAATTGTACTTGCTCCAATCCTGATTGGATAACCACATTTTAGGCGAAGACTTAGAGAACTGTTGTACCAGTTACTATGGCACACGTGAGGCAGATTATGGCTTAGCTGAGGATACAGAAGATGACATAGTCGATGTGCCACTGAAGGATGCTTAGCGTATCTTAGTCTTTACTTTTTGTCATTTAGACTTATGTTATCAGAACATTTGCTAAGTTGTACTATTTCATTTGAGGATTACTGTACTTGACTATCAGATTTGTACTTTGTAAGTTTATCTTTCCATTACATATCTACCTGCTAGTACTTGTGATTGAGTCAGACTCTGGTTATTATGATCTATGGTATATTGCTGGATTTAGAATTTGGATATACTTGAGGATTAGACAGCTTACTACCGCCAACTCTGCGGCGTAGGCTGGTCGTGCTTCCATGCACTCGTACTTGAACTTTCGGGTGCGAGTTGTGATAATGCATAAAATAAAAATACATAAATTTGTACTACATTAAATAAATAGAATAGAATGTAAATACATAAGACCCAAGAATAGAACAATCAACACTACACATCAAATACTGTTCAATAAAGACCCAATAATGGGCCAGCACATCACATAAAGTACAAAAATCAAATAATGTAACTAAAAGTTTGAAATAAATACATAAAACCCAAGAATGGGCGAACACAAAAATAAATAAACACAAGCTGTCCAACGAAGGACTACGACTGATCAAGAGGAGGAGCACCACCGCACATTTGGGATAGCATGAGCTCCTACTACTCCTATATAAGCGTTACCGATGATGTTGAAGGAGGCAGTGTAATCGATAGAGTCGATGTCGATGCTGGCGGACCAGGAGGATATATCTGCTCCAATGCGTCAAATCTAGCATTATATATATATCCAAGGCAGATGCCAGTCTTGTACTGCTCTGAGCCAGATTATCATGTAGCCTCAAAAGTTGATCATCCATGTCCATTTGTGTCCTCTGCAGTGTTGTAACGCTACAATATGTCCTCGTATCTGTTCTATGATGGCGCTCGAGCATATCCAATCGTACATTGAGCATCGCATCGTCCATCTGTGGCTGAAACTTGGGCTACTCCCCAATCCTCTTCAGCATCTCGTCACCCAGTTCAACAACCAGTCGGGCAACGCTCTCCTCGACTCAGGACGACTCCTGTAAGGGCTATGGAACACTGATAGAGGGCAGTCGGATGACTGCGTCACAACAAAGGTGTCATAAGATCCCGTACCATAGTATGTACCCCTCTAAAAACCACCAATGGTGGTCATCCAGATCTCGTCCGCCGACAGAGCTGGCGAGGGCTGCGATGAAGTACCAGCCCCCTCTGCAGGTGCACTAGAACTCGCCCGCTCACGTAGCCTAAGATACTCATCCTAGAAAAGTACGCATCTCTTTATAGTTTCTACTATTCAATCGTTATAGTTTCTAATGTCTAAGGTACTTATTACTAATTATATGGATATCTATTTGTATATTTTCTAAGTTATATTAAAGTTAACGAAACATAAAGTAATACTTACATAGCTCTATGTGACCCTCTCATCGATGAGATTTTTGCCCTTCCGATGGGTAGTCAGGAAGATGGTCACCATGTTGGTGTCCTCACCCCTCTGTACATGTTAAAAGTATTTCGTTTGTGACTAAAATTAAACATTTTATCCTACAATCTCTAAAATAATATATATTAATAAAATACATACCAGATGAGGAAAATGTTCTGTCATGGGAATCAACCCACTACACCTCTTTCACTACAAGAAAAATAGCTTTTCCTGACATTTTATTTCTTGACGGTCGTGAAAACCCATTAAGAAAATGGGTTATCTGACGGTTTTAGCCTTACGTCAAGAAATACATTATTTTATGTCAGTTTAGAAATTTTATAGCACAATAGTTGACGGTTTTGGAGGATCCATCATGAAATGCCATTTCTTTATTAACGAATTGGTGATAACCGTTAACTAATATACGTGAGAAAAGATCGGCGCAATTTTTTCGGCTATTATTATGGTGCTTTTTAAAACTTTTATATTTGTTGACAGTCGATGGTTCTTTTTAATCTACTAACCCAGTAAACTTTCTTCCGATATCTAAAAAGTCCTCTCTCAGAACTAGCCTTAATTAAGAACTCTGCTTTCTTTCCTCTTGCTTTTTTTTTCTCCTCCTCCTCCTCCTCTTCTCCTTCTCCGCCATATTCCTCTACTCCTACCACTATAATTCTTCTCTCCACCTCTCCTCTCAAAATCTTAACCCTGATCTTAACCCTTTCACCTTCACCATTAAGCTCCTTACCTTCGACCGCATCGACTCCCTCCGCCGTTGACTCCTCTCCCTCTCCACCACCGACTATGGCATCGTCCCCGTCCACCTCCACATCTTTCTTGACCACTTCTTCGACCACTTCTCCTCCCTCTCCTCTACTTATGGCTAGCCTGGCCTCTCCTCCATCGTTGCTGCTCATGGGGATCTGTCATGACCCGCACCCGCTTTTCGGGATACAAGTGCGTGAGCAAGCCAGCTACGTATCAAGCGGACTCCAGCCCGACTCGAGTACGTATAAGCTGTCAAGATCATGGTATCATGGCTAATATGATAATCTACAGTGTATCTCAATCCCCAAGAATATATAAGACAAGAATGAATAAGTATGGGTTGTGGTCTGCAGCCCACTAGCATATATGTCCGATTAGACTCCAAGAATAATATGAGTCTATAAAGCTAAGTTGATAAACAGGATATATCATAAAAGCACGAGAAAGATAGTAAACCAATAACACTAACAAAATACCTGAATCATGCGATTGAAGTCAACTACCACATGCTCAGCTAACTAACTCCGTGCAATCAGCTACCTGAAGAGATCATCAGGTCCTTAGAGGACTAGCAAGATACATAAAACATGCCTACTAATATGATATTAAATAACATGTATGGAGGATAAGAACACTGCAAGAAGAACATCTAAGGACGACGAGCCGTATGGAAATATAATACTAAACTTGGCTAACTATCAATCAGAACTCCTATAGCTTGTAGTACAATGTAAGATACTCCCAATCTATAGTGTTTCAATTGACGTACAAAGCAGGATACTCTCAGTCGAGATTAGCCAATTCTAGTATCTATCTCCTCTCTTAAAGGATACAAGGTCAAGTAGACTCCTATAAATCGTAGTACAATGCAAGATACTCCTAATTTATAGTGTCGCAAAACAAGTCACTCAATCATTCAATATATGCTATAGGTCATAGTACAATGTAAGATACTTCCAATCTATAGTACTTCTCAAGTCAAGTCAATCAAGCAATATCAAGATAAAAGAATCAGCTATAGGTCATAGTATAATGTAAGATACTCCCAATCTATAGTATATCTCAACTGTAGTACAATGCAAGATACTCCCAGTCAAGAATGGTCAAGTCAAGAGCAAGATATAGAAACTGACAACTCAATCACGAGACAAGGTAACACGAAAAGACCAATAATCAAGCAATATCGAATATTCTATACGTACACGTAAATCTAGAAACAAGAAAAAGAGTCGATGACAAACAAATCACAATATGAGAAACAAGTAACCATATAGAAGAAGTACAATAGAAAGAAAATAATATAAATACTGCATATGTTCGACAAGGTATACTTGCCGGGTGGTAATACGAAGAACTGACAATATACCGTCAACTGGTAAGCCAGTGAGTCCAAATCTCACAACTGTCTCCGAAAGATGAAAGAGACATTACCAACATTCTCAGAATAGTCAAATTAGCTAGGATTGCCTATCCTTAAGTCCAATTCTGGACACAGGGGCAAAACGGTAATTTTGGGCAAAAATGATGTCCGTCGTTGGACCCGTTTTGCACCGAAAAGCGTATCAGAGTCAATGGTCTCTAAAGTCTTTAAACTATATATCTACGGATTTTGTTTTGATGATACAAACCCAACCGTATGTCCAAAGTTGGATTTCGGCAGGCCGTGCACAAAATCATCCGTTAAATCGGATCGTGGGGCCCACGAAACGGTGATCCGATCAACTGTCTCAGAATTGGACCAAACTTGGCATACAGGACCAGAAAAATGATATGGTCCTGTTGGCGTAAGTTTCGTCTTGATCTGACGAACGTGCACAAAGTAATTGAGAAATTTGCACAGAGGCCGATACGGTAAATTTTGACGGATACGCATCAAATTCGTCGCGTATACGCATTGAATTGGCATTAGTAAGCATGACAAGACATTGACATTAGGGGTAGTGTCGAACTTTAAAATTTGGGGCTTGAAGTGAAATATAAAAGTGATACCCCCAAAAGCTTAATGTTCATATTATATATTTTTTTGCTCTAGACAATTTTTTTTATAGGAGGCATGTTTGCTTCTCTAGTCTATTAGTGTTATGTAAACAAAAAAATCATCAAATTATTTTATTATAGGAGGCATGTTTGTTTCTCTAATCTAATTTGCATCATATCACATTTCCAAATGAATAATCTAGACACGAACAATATGCAATCAAATAACATTGTCATAATTTTCCAACAAAAAATAGTAATTAATGACAAATAAACAATTAATAACAATTATAAAAATATTTTCTTTCTTAGTTTCTCTATTAGTTGATTTCAATCTCAATAAGAATAACTATGCAACATATTTTTCAAATAAATTAGTCATACGCAAATAAATATAATCAACAACATTTTTTTAGTCAAGAACATATTTTCCAATAAATTATAATTTATAAATCTACCGCAATTTCAGACTTCACTTACTTGTGGTTGTAAAAAATAATTAGGAGGCTTTGCTGATAATGTAAGTGACTCCTCAAAATGTGTCACGACCCGCACCCTAGAGTTAGGGCACGAGAACGTAACAACGCCCAGCCTACGCCGCAGTGTTGGCAGTAGAACGCTCTCCTAGGTCTCAATGCATCTAACAGTATAAGACTAAACAGTTTATACTCCCCGAATGGGGGTGACATAGCAGAATGTAAACTCAATCACATCTAAGGTAGAGCATATTGGAAGATAGATAAAACATGAAAACCAAAGAGATACAACAGATAGAAGTCTAAGTGTCTAAGATACATAAGCTCAGAAATACATCTCAAATCTCAAATACAGTAATCCATAAATAAATACAACTCAAGACGACTGAAATAAGCTATAAGAAACCCTAGCTATCTATGCAACCTCTACTGTCTCCTCTAGGCTAGCAGGCAACCTCCAGGCTATCTGTAAAATTTATCAACGAGTCCAGTCAGGACTGGAGCGAGCACAGTACATCTCAACAGATCATAGCAGGTTAGAAAATATAATCATGTAGTAAAGTAAGATACAGGATCTGAAGGAAATACAGTATGTAAACAGAGAAAGAGAACTGTAATAGAAATATCTACTATAAGTAGAGAGCTAACAGTGGCTAGTGAGTCAGAGTACAATATAAACATGTGAATGGCATAGGAGATTCTGGGAACTATACTATGGAGTGATTCTGGGAACTGCACTACTTGGATATTATTCACATGTTTACTTCTACTCCCCCGTACCCCCAATCAATACACAAGGATCCAACCAGGTTATGTTATGATTCCATGCAAAGGCCCACAAGGGGTGTTACATGGATAGCCCATAAATGGGTGATTCTGGAAATGCCCACAATGGGGTGATTCTGGAAATGCCCATAAATGGGTGATTCTGGGAAGACTCTGTGATCATGAGAGTACATGTCACAAGTGATCGAAGAACCGTGAAGCATAGTGATACACCATGTAAGTGAAACGCACAGAACATGTAGTATACGATGCTCCCTGAGGGGATAACATCTCAAGAATGGGTCCATATAGTACTAATCCGTGTTACCAACGTGACAGCATCAAGTATAGTAATCTAAAGCAGGAAAATAATTCTAACAAGATATGAAATGATCAGAGAATGTACTCGCTTGATAACCTGAACAACTGATAGGTATAGGGGTCCAACTGAAGCCACAGAGTCCTATTTAAAGCAACACATGTTACAAGATGTTCAAGTTGTAATAAATGAAACTCTACAAGCAATCTATATTATTCTAGGTTCTTCTAAGTCAAAACAACTCTAGGTCAACTTCGGTCAATAATCTAGTCAAACTAGGTCAAGTGTTGACTTATAGTTGACTTTGGGTCAACTGGTCAACTCTGGTCAACATGGTAAATTCTAGTCTAATTATTAAGATATAAAGTGTACTTCGTTATTCGTACGTCAAAACTTACGACACGCAAATCAAGATAAGAAGATCAATGGTAAGGTTGATAATCTTATTATAGTGATCCATGTGTCCATCTTGTCAATTTCAGCGATGTGAGATCACTGGAATTGACTGAGCTCAGTTTCGTTGTACTAATCCTGAAATACGAACATTATAAGAATTAATTATTAATTAATTATAAAAAGGGTTAACTTAGAGAAATTATCAACAAACATTGTCGGACGATGAAATAAACATCGCCAACGTGTCCAGAATAGTCAAATTAGCTAGGATAGCCTACCCATCGGTCCAATTTGGACACAAGGGCAAAAATGTAATTCGGGTCAAAATGGTATCCGTGTCGGAGCCGTTTGCACCGAAAAATGTGCAAAAAAATAAGTCTATAAAATATAACAAATTATATGTCCACGAAACCAGAATGACGATACGAACCCAACGGTATCTCCAGAATTGGATTCCGTTGACCCGATCTCAATTTGGTCAGTTGACCAGAACTTGGAATTCCGGTTTGTACGGAAATGCGTGTCGGAGCCAATGTTCTCAAAACTCAGCAAACTACATGTCAACGAGTCCAGAATGACGATACGAACTCAACGGTATATCCGGAATTGGATTTCGATAAGCAGATCTCAAAATGACCCGTTGACCCGGATATTGGTATCCGACTTGCACCGAAATGCGTGTCGGATCCAATGTCCACCAAAACCTAGCAAATTATATGTCAACGAGTCCAGAACGACGATACGAAGTCAACGGTATATCCGGAATTAGATTTCGATGAGCCGATCTCAAAATGACCCGTTGATCCGGAATGTGGGACCGACTTTTCACCGAAAAATGTGCCATGGCCCACGTTCTCCAAAACTAACAAATTTTATATGAAAACATGCCAGAATGACGCCACGAGTCTAATGGTGGTGTCAGAAATGAAATCTGGAGTCCCGTGTTCAAAAATAGAATTTTACAAGTTGAAAATTATGAATTCGGATGGCCAACTTTGGCATCGAATTCAACCAATCAAACAAGCTCACAATGAAACGAAACTGGAGGGGTAGTAAGAGGGTTATACCAGCTTCGCATAGGAACTGGTAGCACGCCAAAAGGAGCTGCGGTGGAGGAGATACAAGCTGACGAAGTTGGCCCCGCGAAACTGTCCAAATTTAATGCAATTTAAACGGTCAACTTGGTGGCCGGTTTTGATCTATCAAACGATAAAATTAACGGACGAAAATTGACAGGGATGAAGGTGGATATACCGAAATTGTGACGGAGTGAAGAAATTGTCGATCCAACGATCGAATTTCTGGAAAAATGCGTGCGAAGTTGCTGCGACGGAACGCGATTACAGTCTCGTTCCCGAGCTCGTCACGACGGGACGTCGTGCAAAACGCACGAATCGCCTCGACGGCGCATCCCGGAGGACGGTGGCCGTCAGGGGGCTGCACGTCGGAGTTAGCCGGAGGATGGGGGGTGCCCACGGCTGTGCGTGGCCGGCCACGGCGGCGCTGCACCGCCCGTGCGCGCGCGCAAGGGGCGCTGCTATACGCGTACGGCTGTGCTGTGCGCTGGCCGGGGCTCGCGCGGCCTAGCCTGGCCAGCGACGGTGCGGCATGGACGTCCAGCCTGGCCACGACGAAGGTCTGGGCGACGCGGCCACACGACGATGGGGGTGGGGCGGCCGGAATGGTGTAGTGGTGGTTGGTGGTCGCGGTTTTGATAGGGGGAGAGGAGGAGAGAAAGAGGAGTGGTGGGGAGTGGTCGGCGGTGGCCGACGGTGAGGTGGGAGGAGGCTGGGGTCGTCCAGCCAAGGAGGAGGTGGTCGGTTGGTGAAGGGTTCGGGTGATGATGGCGGTGGTGTAGTATTGCTGTTGTTGTTTTAATTGTGTGGAGAGAATAAGTGAGAGAGAGAAAGAGAGATAATGTTGTGCAATTAATGAGAGAGAGAATAGGAGAAAAGTTCTCCTCATTCTTAGGGCCGACTGTGTGAGAGGTTGTGTGGGTGTTTGGAATTGAATGGTGATGATTTAATTAAGGAAAAATCAATGGCTACGATGGAATATAGGGAAAATAGGTAATTCCAATTGGGATTTAAATCAACAGAATTTTCCAATAAATATAACAAAATAGGTAGAAGAGTACTTGATATTTTTGGGCAAGAAAATATGAGGGTGTCATGATAGAGAATAACATGGAGCTGGGCTGAACTCGGTGGAGCCGGATTGGATCAAAATCAGACATTGTGCAAAAATCGAATTAAAATTAGAAAATCGATGATCATGGGTAAATAAGTAGCACATGGGGATTCCAATAAATGGGACACAAGTGGCAGGCGGATAGTAGGCTCAATGTGGGCCATGTCCATAGTTGGGGCTGACAGGTTTTGGTCGACAGGGGACCCACAAATCAAGTTGGAAAACGAATGTGACACCGTGGGGTGAAATAAAATCGGATCACGTGTCAGGAAAGTTGTGCAAAGCAAATGGAGTAAAATGGCGTGTCTGAGTGGGACACGAAGGTCATGGGTGACGAGCGTCTCGAGTAGATCATGCATGAGAAGTTGGTTTCAAGAAACTGACTGGTCTTGTGCTCCCAAATTAAAAGTCACGGCAACGTGCTAATAATGATCAAGGAAAAGAGTGGGAAAATTAATTAATGATCAAATGGTCTAAATCGACCTGAAGTTCAGCGAAGCAAAAAGAGCACAAGGGAGCAAGTTTGAGTGGGACACTATATACCATCATGAAGGTAATCCTGTCCACTCCAAAACTCGTGAAGAAGATTTCCAAAGTTGAACATCCCTGACACTCCAAATATCAATGGCACTAGAAAGTACACTTAAAGATAAATAAACAAAAAAATTATTTATTGAAACTAAATCAATCAGAAAAAAATAAAAAATAAAAAAATCAACCCGAAATTCAGGGTGCTCACATCCTACCCACCTTATAAAAATTTCATCCTCGAAATTAAAATGTCCGTACTCCTTCTAGGTCAAACCCCCACAATCAAGTCCCAGAACTCAAACAAATCATACCATCAAAAGGACGACATACAGGGTCTTGGCATATGGTGGCAGTGAAAGTCTCATCTAGGTATACTAGTCATGCTAAACCAAAACGGTCATAAGGTATCAAAACACACAAGCAGTCTAGGGTGTTAAACCGGAAAAGACACTGAATAACAATCATCAAAACTGTAAGGCAGCCTACCATCCTATATGGAACTGGTACTTATCATAAAAATAAGGAAAGGTAACAACCAATTATCTATAAGGGTTCAAAAAAATCAAAATCAAAGTTAAAGAATGAAAGCCAATTTCATGGAAAATTCCAATCGTAATACATATTAAGAATATTTAGTCTCGATACGACCTAAGTTGACCAAATTGGGGAAATCAAGATTTGGGCAATATGGAGGACAGGTTCAACAAAGTCTGAGAATGAGCATACAAGGATGGAGATTCAGGTCACAATCAAATTTAATTCAATTGAGTACAACCCAAGATATTAATATGAAAAGAAAAGAAAATCGGAGTCGATTTGGTCGCGATTAAGGAAACTAGAGTTCAATGATATTGAAAAACCCTTTTAGAGAAAAACAGGAAAGATTTCATACGATGCCAGTTAATCATCTCTCTCTGAAACTATCAGTTTACCATTTGCCAATCATATTTTCTCACAAACCTCAATATAAAATCAACCTTCATATGACTACCCTCAAAAATTCTTTAACCTTTAGTCATCTAAATTTTTACCATGATCACCATAGACAAAATTTCAAACTTCTGTAACATTTTCCACGAAGCGTACCCCTCTTAATTATGTATCAACACTTATTCATTTAATCAAATTTCCAAATTCCTTCACCTTGTTCTAATTAAATCCGAAACCTCTAAATCCAGTTTATGAAATCCTTGTACTTGTTTAAGTCAAGTCTCGTATTTACTAAACTCTAATACCACTATGTCACACAAAATTTATTCTTGTTTATAAATCAACCTTCATATTTTTCTCAACGTTCACCTTCAAACATTATCCTTTTGAATTCTACAATTTTTTTCTCCAATCATCTAAAAATAATTCCTATAACTTAAAATCCTTGTGTTCTCTCTGTCTCTAGTCACCCTCTTACAATATCTAGTTCAACTTCGCAAAATTATTGAATTCAATTAAATTCTCCTTTCTATCTCTAAATTTCTACATAGCCTTGTAATAGTTCCCAAGAATCAATAACCAAGATTTTCTAGTCCTCAAAACTAGGTTGACCTTTGATATCCTCATTAGTTTTTTTTAATACATCCATGAATTTCTCGTAGCCCAATTTTCTGCGATTGTTTCTAAATTGATAACATTTATCACTCGATTCCATTCTAACCTTTACTACATCTCCCTCTCAATTTTTTTTTCATAATTGACATCCAACGTTCTGATTCCTACAAATTATTCTATGATAACCATTTACATCATTTCCACACTAGATGATTTACGTCACTTTCTCAACATTTCTCAGGCAAAATGATATGAAGATTCAAGGTTTTCAAGGTATAGCTGACAGAATTATATACGAGACAGGGAATTGATGTAATCATGACAGTTATATAAGACAAGAATGATGGAAATAAAATATTGGCAGGAAGAGAATGATAAAAGAATCTGTTCTGCTCATTGTTTAAAAGAGGAACCCATTTTGAAATCAGGGCTATAATATCAAATCCAAATAAGGTCTAGCAAAATCATCGATTTATTGCATTAAGAAGAAATTTGTAAGAAGTTACACAAGGGTTTATAAAAACAGCTAAAGCTACTACTAAGTTAAATAATGAGAAACAAAACAAAACAAAATTTTTTTTTGAAAGACTGAACAAAAGTAGTGAAAACATGTTCAAAAACATTTAAGGTACAATCTGATAATCATATGCGTCTATCCAAAATCATGGTGCTCTAAATCCTTGTCATACTACTAAGCAAGGCTACGATAATCACAAAGTCCTCGACTTAGGCACATACATCTAGAATCGTGGTATTTAACATTTTCGCGATGCCGCTAGCTTGGCTGGGAAAACCTTAAATTCCTACACCCGAGAAATATATCCAAAATCAGACTATATGTCCTCACCATGCTGGCTAATGTGACTATAGAAGACTAGATTCCAAAACTTAGATGACCTAGCCCATATAATTTCATCTTGACAAAAATTAATTAAATCAACTATGAATACCCAAAAATCAAATTTATCAACGAACATCAAGATTCAAAAATGAACAAAAATCCTTCAAATCATATAGCTACAACTCGGATGCTACAGCTAACATCAAGATTCAAAATTTAATAATCATTCATCAAAATCAATAAAAACAAACTCAAATTCAACAATAATCCATCAAAATCAAATTCAACAACAGAAAGTAAAGATAAATCAAATTAAGGAAAAAAAGAGTTTTCAAATCGAAGTTAAATAAGATTCTCAAGGGTCGTCCCAGGAATCTCTCAAGGGATCCTAACTGTGATTGAGTATCTTCAAAAATATATCCTATTTCTACTGCAGGCTGTAGTAGTACTCTAGTTCGAATACCACTACACAAACTCGACCTGCATGGGCCACCACTAAAAATGTGTCACGACCCGCACCCTAGAGTTAGGACACGAGAACGTAACAACGCCCAGCCTACGCCGCAGTATCGACGGTAGAACGCTGTCCTAGGTCTCAATGCATCTAACAGTATAAGACTAAACAGTTTATACTCCCCGAATGGGGGTGACATAGCAGAATGTAAACTCAATCACATCTAAGGTAGAGCATATTGGAAGATAGATAAAACATGAAATCCAAAAAGATACAACAGATAGAAGTCTAAGTATCTAAGATACATAAACTCAGAAATACATCTCAAATCTCAAATACAGTAATCCATAAATAAATACAACTCAAGACGACTGAAATAAGCTATAAGAAACCCTAGCTATCTATGCAACCTCTAATGTCTCCTCTAGGCTAGCAGGCAACCTCCAGGCTATTTGTAAAATTTATCAACGGGTCCAGTCAGGACTGTAGCGAGCACAGTACATCTCAACAGATCATAGCAGGTTAGAAAATATAATCATGCAGTAAAGTAAGATACAGGATCTGAAGAAAATACCGTATGTAAACAGAGAAAGAGAACTGTAATAGAAATATCTACTATAAGTAGAGAGCTAACAGTGGCTAGTGAGTCAGAGTACAATATAAACATGTGAATGGCATAGGAGATTCTGGGAACTATACTATGGAGTGATTCTGGGAACTGCACTACTTGGATATTATTCACATGTTTACTTCTACTCCCCCGTACCCCCAATCAATACACAAGGATCCAACCAGGTTATGTTATGATTCCATGCAAAGGCCCACAAGGGGTGATACATGGATAGCCCATAAATGGATGATTCTGGAAATGCCCACAATGGGGTGATTCTGGGAATGCCCATAAATGGGTGATTCTGGGAAGACTCTGTGATCATGAGAGTACATGTCACAAGTGATCGAAGAACCGTGAAGCATAGTGATACACTATGTAAGTGAAACGCACAGAACATGTAGTATACGATGCTCCCTGAGGGGATAACATCTCAAGAATGGATCCATATAGTACTAATCCGTGTTACCAACGTGACAGCATCAAGTATAGTAATCTAAAGCAGGAAAATAATTCTAACAGGATATGAAATGATCAGAGAATGTACTCGCCTGATAACCTGAACAGCTGATAGGTATAGGGGTCCAACTGAAACCACAGAGTCCTATTTAAAACAACACAGGTTACAAGGTGTTCAAGTTGTAATAAATGAAACTCTACAAGCAATCTATATTATTCTAGGTTCTTCTAAGTCAAAACAACTCTAGGTCAACTTCGGTCAATAATCTAGTCAAACTAGGTCAAGTGTTGACTTATAGTTGACTTTGGGTCAACTGGTCAACTCTGGTCAACAGGGTAAATTCTAGTCTAATTATTAAGATATAAAGTGTACTTCGTTATTCGTACGTCGAAACTTACGATACGCAAATCGAGATAAGAAGATCAATGGTAAGGTTGATAATCTTATTATAGTTATCCACGTGCCCATCTTGTCAATTTCAGCGATGTGAGATCACTGGAATTGACTGAGCTCAGTTTCGTTGTACTAATCCCGAAATACGAACATTATAAGAATTAATTATTAATTAATTATAAAAAGGGTTAACTTAGAGAAATTATCAACAAACATTGTCGGAAGATGAAATAAACATCGCCAACGTGTCCAGAATAGTCAAATTAGCTAGGATAGCCTACCCATCGGTCCAATTTGGACACAAGGGCAAAAAGGTAATTTTGGGTCAAAACGGTGTCCGTGTCGGAGCCTTTGCACCGAAAAATGTGCAAGAAAATAAGTCTATAAAATATAACAAATTATATGTCCATGAAACCAGAATGACGATACGAACCCAACGGTATCTCCAGAATTGGATTCCGTTGACCCGATCTCAATTTGGTCAGTTGACCAGAACTTGGAATTCCGGTTTGCACGAAAATATGTGCCGGAGCCAATATTCTCAAAACTCAGCAAACTACATGTCAACGAGTCCAGAATGACGATACGAACTCAACGGTATATCCGAAATTGGATTCCGATGATCCAATCTCAAAATGACCCGTTGATCCGGATATTGGTATTCGACTTGCACCGAAATGCGTGCCGGATCCAATGTCCACCAAAACCTAGCAAATTATATGTCAACGAGTCCAGAATGACGATACGAACTCAACGGTATATCCAAAATTGGATTCCGATAAGTCGATCTCAAAATGACCCGTTGACCCGGAATGTGGGACCTATTTTACACGGAAAACGTGCCAGGGCCCACGTTCTCCAAAACTAACAAATTTTATATGAAAACATGCCAGAACGACGCCACGAGTCTAATGGTGGTGTCAGAAATGAAATCTGGAGTCCCGTGTTCAAAAATAGAATTTTATAAGTTGGAAATTACGAATTTGGACGGCCAACTTTGGCGTCGAATTCAACCAATCAAACAAGCTCACAATGAAACGAAACTAGAGGGGGTAGTAAGAGGGTTATACCAGCTTCGCACAGGAACTGGTAGCACGCCAAAAGGAGCTACGGTGGAGGAGATACAAGCTGACGAAGTTGGCCCCGCGAAACTGTCCAAATTTAATACAATTTAAACGGTCAACTTGGTGGCCGGTTTTGATGTATCAAACGATAAAATTAACGGACTAAAATTGACAGGGATGAAGGCGGATGTACCAAGATTGTGACGGAGTAAAGAAATTGCCGATCCAACGGTCGGATATCCAGAAAAATGCGTGCGAAGTTGCTGCGACGGAACACGATTTCAATCTCGTTCCCGAGCTCGTCACGACGGGACGTCGTGCAAAACGCACGAATCGCCTCGACGGCGCGTCCCGGAGGACGGTGGCCATCAGGGGGCTGCGCGTCGGAGTTCACCGGAGGATGGGGGGGTGCCCATGGCGGTGCGTGGCCGGCCACGGCGACGCTGCACCGCCCGTGTGCGCGCGCAAGGGGTGCACCTACACGCGTGCGACTGTGCTGTGCGCTGGCCGGGGCTCGCGCGGCCTAGCCTGGTCGACGGCGGCACGGCGAGGACGTCCAGCCTGGCCACGGCGACGGTCTGGGCGACGCGGCCACACGACGATGGGGATGGGGCGGCCGGAATGGTGTAGTGGTGGTTGGTGGTCGCGGTTTTGATAGGGGGAGAGGAGGAGAGAAAGAGGAGTGGTGGGGAGTGGTCGGCGGTAGTCGACGGTGAGGTGGAAGGAGGCTGGGGTCGGCCAGCCAAGAAGGAGGTGGTCGGTTTGTGAAGGGTTCGGGTGATGATGGCGGTGGTGTAGTATTGCTGTTGTTGTTTTAGTTGTGTGGAGAGAATAAGTGAGAGAGAGAGAAAGAGAGATAATGTTGTACAATTAATGAAAGAGAGAATGGGAGAAAAGTTCTCCTCATTCTTAGGGCCGGCTGTGTGAGAGTTTGTGTGGGTGTTTGGAATTGAATGGTGATGATTTAATTAAGGGAAATTCAATGGCTACGATGGAATATAGGGAAAATAGGTAATTCCAATAGGGATTTAAATCAACAGAATTTTCCAATAAATATAGCAAAATAGGTAGAAGAGTACTTGATATTTTTGGGCAAGAAAATATGAGGGTGTCATGATGGAGAATAACATGGAGCTGGGCTGGACTCGGTGGAGCCGGATTGGATCAAACTCAGACATTGTGCAAAAATCGAATTAAAATTAGAAAATCGATGATCATGGGTAAATAAGTAGCACATGGGGATTCCAATAAATGGGATACAAGTGGCAGGCGGGTAGTAGGCTCAATGTGGGCCATGTCCATAGTTGGGGTTGACAGGTTTTGGTCGACAGGGGACCCACAAATCAAGTTAGAAAATGAATGTGACACCGTGGGGTGAAATAAAATTGGATCACGTGTCAGAAAAGTTGTGTGAAGCAAATAGAGCACAAAATGGCGTGTCTGAGTGGGACACGAAGGTCATGGGTGACGAGCGTCTCGAGTAGATCATGCATGAGAAGTTGGTTTCAAGAAACTGACTGGTCTTGTGCTCCCAAATTAAAAGTCACGGCAACGTGCTAATAATGATCAAGGAAAAGAGTGGAAAATTTAATTAATGATCAAATGGTCTAAATCGACCCGAATTCAGCAAAGCAAAAAGAGCACAAGGGAGCAAGTTTGAGTGGGACACTATATACCATCATGAAGGTAATCCTGTCCACTCCAAAACTCGTGAAGAAGATTTCCAAAGTTGAACATTCCTGACACTCCAAATATCAATGGCACGGGAAAGTACACTTAAAGATAAATAAACAGAAAAATTATTTATTGAAACTAAATCAATCAGAAAAAAATAAAAAAATAAAAAATAAAAAATTAACACAAAATTTAGGGTGCTCACAAAATGTAATATGACAACGGGAAGGCATCATTGACACAACAATTAAGAAATAGACCAAAATATGAGTGCATCAAGCAAAATCTAAAAATTAACAACAATTTATATTATTATAAATTAAAGAATCAAAGTTTTACATGTTGAAACATGTAGAAATAAAGGGGGCTGACTGATTCGTGGCTTCTAAAAAGAATTATCCCACAGTCGACCATAAACAAGAGTCTCTCTGTAAAAAAAAATTCCTAAAAAATAACTCAGTCAGCAGCCACAAGACTCTCTTCTGATATTTGTCTCTTCAAATCCGGACCATAAGAGTAGTTACAAATCTGGGTCATTTTAGTATCATGGTGGACATGCCACTTGTCTATTCAACTCAAATCTGGTAAGTATATAAAGTCCATATTATACTTACTACATGTCTCTTCAGTCGATCGGCCTTTTTAGTTGCTATAGCCACAACAAGCTCTCTAAAATTTCAAATCCAAGCCTTTTTAGTTTGACTTATATAGACTTTTTTTGTGCCCTCCAGAGTTTTAGGCCAGAGGCAACTGCCTCATATGGACCTCATATTAAGTCCGGGCCTAATTAGGGGATCCAAATAGGACAATATCTCGTACGTAATACCAATACAAATAAGACACATAAATGGTTATTATATAAGATTGTCTCTCTTTTCTTTTTCTATTGATCACCAGTGAGTGGTCAACAATGGTGCCATGAACATGAGGTTAAAAATTTTACATGAACGTGAGGTAAGTTATTAGTGAGGCATGTCAGTTAGAAGCAAATCTCATTATTATTGTATACTCCATAATTATAGCATAGGAATATTGCACATTTCCTAATCTTACCATAAGAATATTGCATATTATTACTTATCTAAAATAGCTTCTTGTATCACTATACCTTGTAAATATTTAATAAATATTAAATATTTTCCCAAATAATCTTTTTGTCTAAATTTAATATGTTATCAAAGCCGAAAAACAACATGTCGCGATATAGTTGACAATGACAAAATATGGGTCAGCCAAGCTACCATGCTAAACATGCGGCAACTACACGACACCTATTTCCCCACTCCACATGGGCATGGTGTTGTTTTCTCTTCTCATGGCCCCACAAGTACTTCTATCCGTCCCAATTGTAGGATATTTGTCTCGGGATATCAACCGAACGATATCAGCAATGAACTCCTGCGATGGATAATATGACACACTTGTCTAAGGATAGTAATGATGTTTATGCAAACACAATAGATCTGTATATTTAATCCTCCCTCTATTAGTTCTTTTTTGTTGAATTGTAAAATTTTAAATAGTGGTGCCACTGATTATATTGCTTATGATTCATCTTTTTGTTTGTTCAATCACATCCACCAAGCACACACTTCGTTAATTTATCCACTGGTTCCACCATACCCATTGAATCTACTAGCACAATATATTTCAATAAAGATATTATTTTAAAAGATGTTCTCCATGTGCTTTCTTTTCGATTGAATCTTTATCTGCAATAAAATCACCAAGTCCTTGAATTGTTGTGTGATTCTGTGTTTGAATTGCAGGACTTGGCTACGAGGAAGATGATTGGTTAGGGTAAGTAAATTGCAGGCCTCTACTTTGTGTCACTGGTCCACAAGTCACGTATTGCATGCCATACCACCACTTCCAATACCCCCTGGCACCTTCGTCTTGGTCACTCATCTCCCGTGTGTCTACGTGTAGCATATGAGCTTGTTTCCTCTTTTAATGAACCTTTTGAGAATAATTGTGACATATGTCCATCAGCAAAACAAACTCGTTTACCTTTTTCGTCCTGTAGTATTTTCTCTTAATTACCTTTTCAATTATGACATTGTGATATTTAGGGTCCCCACAAACATCCAACGCATTCATGTGCTCAATTTTGTTCTAACCATTATTGATGATTTTACTCGTTATTATTTCTTATGGCACATAAACTGTCACGCCCCGATTCCGTCGAATCGATAGTCGGCCCCGGGCGTGATGCCGTGCGAACCTAATTTGCGATCGCACAAGGCCTAGTCATAAGGTAATCCGAGACACGAGATCTAAGAGAGTACGCAGACAAATTGATACACACAATAATTAAAGGAAACTTGATCTTTATTGATAATGAACATCTTTTTACAGACTCTGATACAAGACACTTTGCCGCGCGGGCTACAACATGACTCGATTACAAAAGAGTGCCGATGAGATGGCCGTTCCATACATTGCACACATCCCTCAATATTCACAAGTACTCCATTGACCTGGATGGGAGGGATGCTGAGTCATTTTCCTTGGACTGTCGAGAGCCTTCAAAAGTAGAGTCGCTGAAAGAGAGTCTTCGACGCACGGCCGAAGCTTCAAAAGTCACGAACGCCGCCGAGCTAGCTGGCGCGTCCTTCCTGGTTCGCGGGACCTGCAAAGAGCGAGGATCAGCACGAAACACGTGTACTGGCGAATGGCTAATTAAATCCAAGCTCTGCATTTGATTCAAGAAGTTTCGTAAACATGTTAGCTAGCTATTTCAATGATCTTTCTAACCATCCTGTTCGATTTGCATGTTAACATGTTTTGAGGCAAGCATATGAACTTGTATATCATTAAGTAATTATCATGTTCATCTCATGTCCCGTGCACCTGTTAAGCAGTGAAAAGGGGTATTAAGGCCACTGGCAATGTCAAGCCATCGCGGACTATAGCATTTGGTTAGACGACGTCCCTTTCACGTCGAGTAGCTAGCCCTGTACGAAAGTGCCCGCATAACTCGTGCCGATGAAGGGTTGGCGCTGCTACACTCGTTCCTCCCGGGCCGAATCAGTCCCTTGGCCTAGGCAACCGTTCGAGGAAACTTCACCTTGTCGACAAGTTGTCCAATGACCGTTTTCCTTTGGACTTAGTTGATTTCCTTACTTAGCCGTATCGTTGCGATAAACGTTAATCGATTCATTCATTGTTTGCATAGGCTAAGTGGATTTGTATAAGAAAGCTCATTTTCTATTTTCAAAACCGGCAGTTTGATAGCAGGTGTTTCGTGAAAAATCGTGCCATGATTTCT
Organism: Iris pallida; assembly: GCA_029216955.1. Taxonomy (NCBI): domain Eukaryota; kingdom Viridiplantae; phylum Streptophyta; class Magnoliopsida; order Asparagales; family Iridaceae; genus Iris; species Iris pallida. The sequence goes on from JANAVB010033814.1 coordinate 11,411,975, forward strand.
TTGATTCTACACTATTATGACAAGCATTTATTTACTTCACATGTTGAGTTTGAAATAGAGGGACGAGACGAAGGAGGTTAGCCACTCGCCTTAGTCTTTGCTTCAAGCGAGCGACCTGTTGGCTGCGCTGACGTCGCCTACGCGATCACCTGCAATCGCATAAGCAACTGATTAGAACACTGTATAATTCAAGGATATTCGATATGAATGCGAAGCTCGAAAACGCATCACGAAAACCCATCGAAAACATTCACGAAAAACGCATTCACGAAATCCAAAGCCAAAGCCAAATCAAGTGCGGCATGAAAACCAGAGCAACGGGAGGTCTCTCCCGACTCAGCCGCAGAGCCAATCCTCGAGGCGCAACCCGCTGAATATGGGACTTGGTACCGAAGAAGCCATTCCATAACGTGGAATGGATCTTAATTCAACCGTTCCCGTTCGATCGACTCGACCGATTCCGACCTATCGGTCTCGACCGAATCGATAGCGACAGTGTTCCTTTCTCGTGCACCCCGTGGACGGAGACGGGGCACGATGTAGGGACGGGGCACTACACCATAACCAACTAATAAAAAGTTTCGTCCTCGAAACTTAAAGATGAAACCTACCTCTCGAGAACAATGAAGGGAATTTATCCTTCATCTCCGATTCAAGCTCCCACGTCGACTCTTCGATCGAGTGGTTCTTCCAGAGGACGCGAATGAGAGGGATCGCTCGATTTCGCAGAAACTTAAACTTGCGTTCTAAGATTTGAACTGGCTCTTCGACGTAGGATAAGTCTGACTTTAGCTCCAGCTGGCCAAAATCTACCACGTGGCTAGGGTCGTGCACGTACTTCCGCAACTGAGAGACGTGGAAGACGTTGTGTACACCATCAAGCGCCGACGGTAGGGCAATTTTGTAGGCCACTGGCGCGACCCGTTCAAGTATTTTGAACGGCCCAACGAATCTCGGACTCAACTTTTCTTTCGCGCCGAACCGAGTAACTCCCCGCATGGGCGACACTTTGAGAAATACGTGATCGCCTACTTGAAACTTGAGCGGTCGACGATGAATGTCTGCATAGCTTTTCTGACGACTCTGCGCGGTCTTTAATCTTTCCCGAATGAGCTTGACCTTTTCCACAGTCTGTTCCACCAGCTCCGGGCCGAGTATCTGCCGTTCCCCGACTTCATCCCAGCAAATGGGCGATCTGCACTTCCGGCCGTACAAAGCTTCATACGGCGCCATTTGGATGCTGGATTGGTTGCTATTGTTGTATGCAAATTCTGCCAGCGGTAGGTGGACGTCCTAACTTGATTTGAAGTCAATTGCGCAGAGCCGTAGTATGTCTTCGAGAATCTGGTTGACGCGCTCCGTTTGGCCGTCGGTCTGAGGATGGTAAGCTGAGCTGAACTGCAACTTGGTTCCCAGCACCGACTGAAGGCTACTCCAGAATTGCGACATAAATCGTAAATCCCGATCAGAGACGATGGATACTGGAACTCCGTGCAGCCGAACTATCTCGTCAAGATAAATCTGTGCCAGGCGATCAATGCTCCAAGTAACTTTGATGGCGATAAAGTGCGCTGACTTGGTTAATCGATCGACGATGACCCAGATGGCGTCGTTCCCCCGTGGTGTCTTCGGCAGGCCAACAATAAAATCCATAGTGACATGATCCCATTTCCACTCGGGAATAGCGAGGTTCTGCATCTCCCGCCCGGTCGCTGATGCTCAGCTTTCACCTGCTGACAGGCCATGCATTACGACACGAAGAGCGCCACATCTCTCTTCATCCCGTGCTACCAAAAGGTCGTACGGAGGTCCTTATACATCTTGGTACTGCCTGGATGCAAAGTGTATTTCGCATAGTGCGCCTCCGACAGGATCTCCTTTCTGAGTTCTGAATCGTCCGAAACGCATAGCCTACCCTTCAATCGAAGCACGCCGGTTTCGTCTTCCACAAAGTCGGTCGTCCTGTCTATCGAAATTAGCTCTCGTACTTTCTTCAGGTACGGATCGTTCGTCTGAGCGGTCTTGATCTTTTCAAGCAAGCTCGGCTCTAACTGCAGCTTTGCCAACTGCACATTCCGAAATCTGACTCGGAGCTCGATGCCCATCTCTTCTAGGTCGCGTAGCAATCTGGGGTCGATGGATAACGAGGCAATGTACTTCCGACTCAAAGCGTCTGCCACAACATTTTCCTTTCCCGGCGTATAGTCGATAGTCAAGTCGTAGTCCTTGATCAGTTCAAGCCAGCGCCTCTGCCGCAAGTTCAGTTCCCTCTGTGTGAATAGATACTTGAGGCTCTTGTGATCGGTATAGATCGTGTACGCCATGCCATAGAGGTAGTGATGCCACAATTTCAACGCGAATACAATCGCCGCTAACTCCAGGTCGTGCGTGGGATAATTCTTCTCGTGCGGCTTTAGCTGTCGGGAAGCAAAAGATATCACCTTGTTCCGCTGCATCAGCACACACCCCAAGCCCTGGCCGGACGCATCGTTGAATATCTGGAAACCCTCAGTCCCTTCTGAAAGTGCGAGTATCGGGGCCGAGACGAGCCGTTGCTTTAATTCTTGGAATGAAGCTTCACAATCGTCTGACCATTCGAAGGTGACTCCTTTCTGGGTGAGGCGAGTCAGAGGCGATGCCATCTTCGCGAAGTCTTTCACGAAGCGTCGATAGTATCCCGCTAAGCCAAGGAAACTTCGAATCTCGCTGACGGACGTTGGCCGCTTCCAATCAACGACGGCTTCAACTTTCTTTGGGTCGACCGCGATGCCTTCAGCAGAAATGATGTGTTCGAGGAATGCGACGCTGCTAAGCCAGAATTCACATTTGCTTTGCTTCGCATACAATTGATTTTCTCGAAGGGTCTGAAGCACGGTCCGCGGATGCTCAGTGTGTTGCTGCCGATTCTTCGAGTAGACGAGTATATCGTCGATAAAGACTACTACGAACTTGTCGAGGAATGGTCGAAACACCCGATTAATTAAATCCATGAAAGCAGCAGGGGTATTCGTTAGGCCGAACGACATTACCAGGAACTCGTAATGGCCGTAACGAGTGCGAAATGCAGACTTTGGCACATCGTCCGGCTTGATCTTGAGTTGATGGTAACCCGAACGCAGATCAATTTTAGAGAACACCGTGGCTCCTTGGAGCTGGTCAAACAGATCATCTATGCGGGTAGGGGGTATTTGTTCCGGACGGTGGCTTTATTCAGCTCGCGGTAGTCGATACAAAGACGCATAGAGCCATCCTTCTTCTTGACAAACAGTACGGGCGCTCCCCACGGCGAGACGCTGGGTCGGATAAATCCCTTGTCGAGCAATTCCTGTAACTGCACCTTGAGTTCTTTCAGCTCTGCAGGGGCCATCCTGTATGGGGTCTTCGAGATCGGTCGAGTGTCGGGGAAGGTATCGATAGTGAACTCAATCTCTCGATCGGGCGGCATGCCGGGCAACTCGTCCGGGAACACATCGGAGAATTCTGCCACAACGTCAGTCTGACCCGCGTTTGCACCATCCAGTCGCATGTCTCGAACGGAAGCTAGATAGCCTTCGCACCCGGAATACAGCATCCGTCGAGCAGATATTGCAGAGATCACCATGCAGGTCGGCGACGTCTCACCACACGAGTAGCAGAATTCGGGCACTCCCGGTATGCGGAATGTGACCTTCTTTTAGCGCAGTCTATGGTTGCGTTGCACGGACCGAGCCAATCCATCCCCAGAATGATATCGTAGTCCTTAATATTTAGAACTATCGCATCGAGACTGACCTTTTGACCACCTATACAGATGATTCCGTCTTCGCAGACTAAACTCGCAGCTAGTGGCATGCCCGACGGAATGTTAACAGTGAGCTCGAGACCGAGCGGTGTCAGAAGAAATTTGTGCTCGACGGCAAAGTCCGCCGATATGAAACTATGCGTAGCACCTGAATCAAACAATACACGAGCATGTTTATTATTGAATTGCAGTATACCTGTCACGACTGTGTCAGATACGAACACTTCATCTCGGGTCATGGCGTAGACACGGCCCTGAGCATTGGGGCGACGGTCTTGGCCATTCTGTTGTGCGGTCGGTGGAGCCCGAGGTGCTTGGCCTCGGTTTTATTGATGTTGGGGCGGGCGTTGGGTCGACGCAGCTTCCGGACAGTCCCTTACGAGGTGATCCCTCTTGCCGCATGCGAAACAGACTCTGTTCTTAAGTCGGCAGTCGGTGTCCAGATGCCCGTCCTTGTGGCAGAAATTACAGACCATCCGTTCCTTCGTCTGGTTGCCGCGATGTTGACGCTTATGTGCGTTGTTGCCTCCCGCATTACTATGGCGTTTGTTATTAAAGTTAACAGCGCCGGTAGTAGTAGGAGGATACTCGGACTCCAGACGGATGGCATGGTTGAGTGCCTCGCCCACAGTTTTGTATTCCGGCACCGAGACATGAGCACGGATAGAGCAATGCAGGCCCACTATAAATCGTTTTGCTCGACTTGCAGTGGTAGGTAAATAGTCCCCGACGAACTTGGCCAGTTTGTTGAATTTAGCCGCATATTGTCGTACAGTCATATTCCCTTGCGTCAACTGCATGAACTCATTTTCTTTTTCCTGTCGCACGGCTGCAGAAAGATATTCGTTCTCGAACACATTTCTGAATGTCGCCCATGAGATCGCCGCCGGCTCGTCTTCATGTCGAATAGCCCGCTTCTGCACAGCCCACCAATCGTGCGCGTTCATTCGAAGTAAAAGTTGAGCACACGCGACTTTCTTCGAGTCCTCGACACCCAGAAGCTCGAACTTGTCTTCCAGCTCCTCCAACCAGTCGATCGCCATGGATGGATCTTCTGTGCCGTTGAAGGAAGTACGACAGCTTTTCGTGAATTTAGACACGTCGAAGTTAGAACTTCTCGGTGCTGCAGGTGAGAGCGCGGGCGCCTCTGGTTCAGCTTCGTTGGATCGAACCGCAGGCTGGGTCACGGCAGGTGTCATCATTGAGTTGTTGTTGTTGCCGACGACCGACTGTACGATCTGTTGGAGGGTATTCAGCTGCTGTTGTTGCAGCTTGAATTGAGCCTCGAACCGACTCTCAAATTGGGTCTGACGAGCCTCCGCTTGCTGACGATAGAGCTCGTTCTGACGTTGCTGTATTTCAAGCATCTGCAGCATACGTTGCATCGGGTCGCCGGAAGGTCCGGCTACAGTAGGCGTCATTCCCGTTGGGTTAACGGAATGCTCGGGCCTAGAAGCACTCGAGCCGCTGGAAGCGCTCGTCTCGTCTTCCGCCTGAGCTCCCGTAACTGCAGGAAAAAGGAAGGCAACTCTCGTTAGTTTCAGAAAATGTCTTGGGTTCAGCGTATGGAACAACTCTTCTCATCGACACGAGGTCAACGGTTGGAGACTAAAACTCGACACTGGAGGCCAAGGACGTAAAGCCGTGCTCTGATACCATTTTGTCACGCCCCGATTCCGTCGAATCGATAGTCGTCCCCCGGGCGTGATACCGTGCGAACCTAATTTGCGATCGCACAAGGCCTAGTCATAAGGTAATCCGAGACACGAGATCTAAGAGAGTACGCAGACAAATTGATACACACAATAATTAAAGGAAACTTAATCTTTATTGATAATGAACATCTTTTTACAGACTCTGATACAAGACTCTTTGTCGCGCGGGCAAAAACATGACTCGATTACAAAAGAGTACCGATGAGATGGCCGTTCCATACATTGCACACATCCCTCAATATTCACAAGTACTCCATTGACCTGGATGGGAGGGACGCTGAGTCATTTTCCTTGGACTGTCGAGAGCCTTCAAAAGTAGAGTCGCTGAAAGAGAGTCTTCGACGCACGGCCGAAGCTTCAAAAGTCATGAACGCCGCCGAGCTAGCTGGCACGTCCTTCCTGGTTCGCGGGACCTGCAAAGAGCGAGGATCAGCACGAAACACGTGTACTGGCGAATGGCTAATTAAATCCAAGCTCTGCATTTGATTCAAGAAGTTTCGTAAACATGTTAGCTATGAAGAACAGTTTGGCAACTCTAGAGGGGGGTGAATAGAGTTTATATAGAAAAATAGCCAATTAAAAATAACTCTTTCACCAATAATAAATAATCAGAGTAAAGTGCGGAAAATAAATGAAGAGCATAAGAGCATGCGCAAACACAGCAATTTTAACCTGGTTTCCCTCGTGGAGGACTAGTCCAGGCCTGAGAACTCTAGCTCAGGATTAAATCCACTATTTATGAAATAGTAGTTTACAACCCGTGCCTTTTCTTCAGAAGAGCACGTCAACTTCTAACAGAGGATCGCAGTGGCGATTTGCTTGGAATTGTCCAAGCGACTTCTTCGACTCTTGCACAAGAATCCTAACTGAGAGATGCTGAGCACTCGAGACTTAGGAGGCTTGTGGCTAGTAGATGGGAAGGGTATGGCTTATTGAGCTTATAAGAGAGAAGAGAAGAGAAGATTGGATGAATTGAAATGAGAGAATTCATGCCCTATTTATAGTATTTTTATAGGCAGAATTCGGCCAGAATTCGGGTAGGAAAATTCAAAAATTTGGCCGTTGGACAACTAGCAACCAGCTAACCCTAAAATTAGGGTTCCTGATTTCTAGGGGACAGAGTTCGGCCCGAACTCTGTGTGGAGGCAGAGTTCGGCCCGAACTCTGTCTCCAGAGCACAGAGTGGTTCAAAGGGGCTTTTTGGGCAGTGTTTGGTTCAGTGGAGCTAGGGATTTTGGGTAGGTTATAGACTAAGTTCCAAGAGCTCAGCATGACTCAGAGTACACAGGTCTAGACTCAATAAAATTATAAAATACAGACTCCAGAACACACTGAGAGCCGGAGACTGAGCTGTCATCTGTCTTGAACTGAATGCAGTCGTCGTGTGTCGTATTGAATTAATACAAATATTATTTAGTCAATGTAGTCAATATTTGGTTGACTGTGACTTTGTGTCAACAATCTCCCCCATATTGATAATTGACAAAATAATATATGTATATTTCAATATTCATACCTGGACACAGTTGATTGTAACATAGCTCCCCCATAAACGATGCCTGAGCTAAAAGAAGATAGCTCCCCCGTAAACCATGAACGGTGTCGAGCTAGAAGCTATAGCTCTCCCCTGTACAAAATGCATAGAACCTGTGACCTGATAGATAATATTTTCCCAGAGCAAGAACAAGCACAGATATACACAGATATACGAATGCATAGAACCTGTGGCCTGATAGATAATATCTCCCAAAAGCAAAACAAGCACAAAACTATAAAAATATACATATTTCTCCCCCTTTTGGCAGTTAGCAATATAAAGAAGCAATGAATAGTAATGCAACCACACCAAGCAGAGAAGAAACAGTGAAATACTAAGCAAAATAAGTCACTGACATAAAGTAAAACTATGATAAAGGACAGATAATGTCATCCACCAAACCAAGTGGCCAACTCATAAACAGAGTACATAAAACCAGCTACATAAAACCATAATAAACTAAATAACTGAAAGCAAAAAGTAACTAAGATCATCAGCAGTAGCAGCAGCAGATCGAGCCAATCTCCATCACGGAGCACGAGAAGGTCCTGGAACATCTGAAGGACCAGGGAAGGAGCGACGAGGGTCCACAAAAGCATCATCCGGATCCATGTAACGCATAACCCACGGATCATCAATGCGATGACCCGCGCGCGCTGGATCCCTCTCCATGGGAATGTGCAGATGCTGAGACAGAGAGTACCGGATATCATGCAGAGAGTTGCCGAGAGCACTCATCTGCAGAGTGGTACGATAGTCTAGCTGTGTCCAGCGATCGTCCTCAAGAGTAAAACGATCCCGGAGCATGGTCTGAATGGACTCAAGAGTGGCAGGTGGAGGAGGTGCATCCTGACCAAAAGAAGGGGCGTCAGGCTCCTCATCATCAGAATGCTTAGAGGCCTCAGGAGAGGCGACAACTGCCTGAGTACGGCATGCCTTGGACAGAAAAGCAGGAGCAGGCAAGAACTGACAGTCATGAATAGGAATGATGAATGCACGAAAAACCATAGGAAGGTATAAAGGATAAACCAACGCTCTTGGTTTCTTCCTACAATTTATCATCCAATCCATCATTGTCCTAGGAAGATTGAATGGGATACGATAATGGAGGTGATATAAGGCAGAAATCTCAAAGTAGGTAACTTCATCAGTTGAGCCAGCTTTTGGTAAGATGGTGTTAAAAATCATTCGATGAAGCTCATAGAAGTAGGGGTTGAGATGCTTGGCCATAAGTTTGCGAGGACTTATGTTAGGAGCACATAATTCCTCCTTGAATCCTTCAAGAGAAGTATCGCCAACAAATTGAAATTGACGTGCTTCCACAAGTTTATCCCAAGCATCAAGATTAACAAGATCAAGAAAATCCCCCAACTCAGAATCATTGAAAACTATGTCAATACCGGCAACCCGGGAATAGATGTGGGTTGCATCGAAAGTTAAATTGCAATAAAATATTTGGATTGCACTACGGTAGATGACAAAATTTGAAGCAACTAAAGCATCCAAACATAGATCACGAAACAGAGATTCAAATTGAACAAAGATTGTAAAATTTATCGGATGTCCCCCGAACACCGGACGAGTACAAAAATCGCTAAACCATGCATTAGACGCGTCTAGCGACACAAATAGGCGTTCGTCATATGTATTCGGATCTTGGGGACTAGGCGGGTTGAACAACGGATGAATGGGTTGTTGTTCACCTACTTGCTCAATTGGAGGAGGAGGATTCGAAGAGGAAGCTCCCTCAGTTCGAACCCTTTTCCCACGATTGGGCAAGCGAGGAGCCATTTACAAAAAAATGGAGAACTTGAAAATGGATAGAAGGAGAGAGATATACCTGAAAATAATACCAAACAGTGGAAGAGAATGATGAGAAACCCTTTTTCCTTGATTTTGAGGAGCAATGGAGCACTCTAGATCAAAAACTAGGGTTAGGGTTTGAAGGAAGGAGTTTGGAGAGGTGAGGAAGGAGGCAATGGTGAAGGAGAGAGAAGGAATCCCGAAATAAAATAGGGGTTTGTCTTTGGTCGGATGAAATATTGACCATAGGATCTAAATTGATCCAACGGCAGAGCCAGATCCCGACGCTGGAACTTAGGGACCGAACTCGGCCCGAACTCTGTTAGGGGCAGAGTTCGGCCCGAGTTCTGGATCAGTGGTCCAGAACTAAAAGCAGGCTGAAAAGATAGAAAAATTGATTAAGTGTTGAACAAAAGAGATTTTGAGGATAAAAGTTTGATGAAAACAATAAAGTACAAAAAGAGGTACACAAAGGTCAGAATGAACTTTAGGAAAGATCAATTAGGCAATAATAAATCAGAACAAACCATATAATAAACAAGGAAATATATTGTAATTCAGTATTTCAAATTTGCCATGGGTTAGCTGCAGGGGCCGGATCCAAGCTAGCGGTAGTCCTGAGGACTAGTGCACCGTGTCGCTTAGGCTTTTACGCCTTTTTGTCAGAAGGACCCTTTCGGCTTGTACCCATAATAAATTTGTCATAAAAGAATCAAAATATACTCGACATTTACGCAAGTAAGTCTCAACTTATAACTGCTTCATCCAAAATTCCGAGTTCACGACAAAGATAATTGAAGCGCTCTTCGGATAATGGCTTAGTAAAGAAATCTGCTAGCTGATGATCAGTGTCAATAAATTCTAAGTTAATCGTGCCATTTTGCTGATGATCACGCAAAAAGTGGTGTCTGATCTCAATGTGTTTAGTGCGTGAGTGGCAGACAGGGTTCTTAGTCAAATTGATGGCACTAGTATTGTCACAGAATATAGGAATATGCATGAAAGATAACTTATAGTCTTCAAGGGTTTGCTTCATCCACAGAATTTGTGCACAACAACGCCCAGCTGCTATGTATTCAGCTTCTGTTGTGGATAGTACGACAGAGTTCTGCTTCTTGCTAAACCATGAGACTAAAGCCTTTTCTAATAAATGACACGTGCCGCTCGTACTTTTACGGTCGACCTTGCATCCAGCAAAGTCAGCATCAGAGTAACCGATGAGGTCAAATGATGTTGACTTGGGATACCATAGGCCCACTGTAACCGTACCCTTAAGGTATCGAAAGATACGCTTAACCGCGGTCATGTGAGATTCCTTAGGATTTGCTTGATATCTAGCACATAGGCAAACACTAAACATGATATCGGGGCGACTAGCAGTTAAATAAAGTAAGCTGCCTATCATACCTCGATACTTACGTTGATCAACGGGTTTGCCGCTCTCATCTGGTTCGAGTTTGGTTGAAGTAGCCATTGGAGTGCTGATTGGTTTGATGTTGTCAAGATCGAACTTCTTCAGCATGTCCTTGGTATACTTTGATTGACAGATGAAAGTTCCATTAGCCATTTGTTTCACTTGCAGACCAAGAAAATAGTTGAGCTCTCCCATCATGCTCATCTCAAATTCTGTCTGCATACACTTGGCAAATTCTTGACAGAGGGTTTCATCAGTAGAACCAAAAATGATATCATCAACATAAATTTGAATCAACAGAATAGTGTCTTTAAAAGATTTTATAAACAGTGTAGTGTTAATTTTCCCTTTTGAAAAACCTTTCTCAAGTAAGAAGCTACTTAGCCTTTCATACCAAGCTCTGGGGGCTTGTTTGAGGCCATAAAGTGCTTTCTTTAGCTTGAACACGTGGTCGGGAAATTTGTGATTTTTAAAGCCAGGAGGTTGTTTCACATAAACTTCCTCCTTAATAAAACCATTTAGGAAAGCACTTTTTACATCCATTTGAAATAATTTAAAGTTTTGAAAATTAGCAAAAGCACAAAGCATCCGAATGGATTCTAGTCTAGCAACAGGAGCATACATCTCATCGTAGTCGATACCTTCCTCTTGGTTATATCCTTGAGCTACTAGACGAGCTTTGTTACGTGTGACTGAACCATCTTCATTTACTTTGTTTCTAAAAATCCATTTAGTACCAATTATCGAGTGATTAACCGGTCTAGGAACGAATTCCCATACTTGGCTTCTCTCGAATTGGTTGAGTTCTTCTTGCATAGCAGAAATCCAAAATTCATCATTAAAAGCTTCAGAAATGTTTTTAGGCTCTACTTGTGAAATGAAGGCAGTGCTAGCAACGGAGTCTCTTAGTGATGATCTAGTAGTTACTCCACGTGAAACTTCTCCTATAACTAAATTTTCTGGATGAGAAGGTTTGAAAGAGAATTTCTTAGGCAAACCCTCCAGAGAATTAGTTTCGGTTGAAGTATTCATTGGAGTAGAAGTTGATGGCTCAACGTCATCATCAAGAGTACTTGCTGCACTGTTGTCTTCATCAAAAGTCACATTTGTTGACTCTTCCACAATAAGTGAGCGTTTATTAAAAACTCTATATCCCTTACTCTTGGCGGCATAACCAAGAAAGATACCATCGTCAGCTTTGGCATCAAATTTGCCTAAGTTGTCTTTGGTGTTAAGGATAAAACATCTACAACCAAAAACTTTAAAATAAGAAACATTGGGGGTTCTCCCAAACCAAAGCTCATAGGGTGTTTTCTTCGTAATGGGACGAATCAGCACCCTATTCAAAATGTGGCATGCTGTACTAACAGCTTCTGCCCAAAAATATTTTGGAAGTGAAAATTTATTCAACATGACTCTGGCCATATCGCCGAGAGTTCTATTCTTCCGCTCCACAACACCATTTTGTTGAGGAGTTCTAGGACAAGAAAATTCATGATCAAAACCATTTGCATTACAAAAACTTTCAAAATCATAATTTACGAATTCGCCTCCATGATCACTTCGGATTCGAGTAATCATGTAGCCTTTTTCGTTTTGAACTTTCTTTACAAAAATTTTGAAAGCAGAAATAGCATCGCTCTTATTAGCGAGAAAGAAAACCCAAGTAAATCTCGAAAAATCATCAACAATAACAAATGCATAAAGTTTGCCACCAAGGCTAGCTATTCTACTAGGACCAAATAAATCAATATGAAGTAATTGCAAGGGTCTAGTAGTACTTACAGAGTTGATGGAATGAAACGAGGATTTAGTTGCCTTGTTTAGTTCACATTCGGCACATACTGTGTCCTTTTTGAATGTGATGTCAGACAATCCTCTCACTAGCTTCTTGGTAGAAAGCCTGGATATAGCATCCATGTTGGCATGACCAAGATGCTGGTGCCAAAGTAGTCGTTCGTCTTTGTGGGCATATAGACATCTACCTGCATTGTTAGTATTTATAGAAAGATAGAAAATATAGATGTTGTCCTCTCTTTTTCCTTCAAAAACAATGTCTCCTGTTGACCTATCATAGATGTAGCAACTGTTTTGTCCAAAGTTAATATCATATCCATGATCAGCAAGATGACTAATGCTGAGCAGGTTATGCTTTAACTCGGTCACTAGGCAGACATCCTTTATTACAGGAGAAGGAGGATGACCAATGACACCATTACCTATAATGTGCCCTTTGAGATTGTTACCGAAGGATACGTATCCTTCTCTCTTCATCGATAGTGATGCAAAAAGATTTGCGTCTCCCGTCATATGTCGCGAGCATCCACTATCGAGAATCTACTTACTTTCAGTTGAGGAGGGAAGGTCCACCTACATCAAGAGTAGATGTGACCTTTGGTACCCGAGTTCTTGAGGGTCCTGAAAAGTTAGTCTTTGGAAACCAAGCATATATCTTTTTATCTACAAGTCTTCTAACTCTGCACTGTGGTGAGATGTGTCCATGTGATCCACAATAAGTACAGATAGCATTCTTATTTATACTAGGAGCATGAGAATAATATCTGTAAGCAACAGGATGAGGATGGACATGATATGAAGAGTTAGCATGGTGAGGATGATTATGCATGGAATAAGTGGCATGTTGATGGTGTCTATGAGGCATAGAATGATGGTATTGTCTATGATGTGTGACATGCTGATATTGTCTAGATGGCATGGCATGATGATTTTGTCTATATTGCATGACATGATGATTTTGTCTATATGGTATATGAGGACCTTGTCTATATGGCATTGCATGATGATTTTGTCTATATGGCATGGCATGATGATTTTTATGTGTGGAGTGATGTTGATTGTGTCTTTGTGCATGATGAGTGTGTACTGAGTGAGAATTGTTCTTACGTGCACGTGGTTTGTGAAAGTTTGTGTATATAAATGCATGGTTATGTGCTGCATGAGAATGACGTGGTTGACTAGCATGAGTGGTGTTGTGCCCATGTGATTGGGTTTGAGGTTGAACAACCTGTTTACCCAATTTGGTTTCTAATCTTTTAGAAACAGCTTGCAGTTCATCAACCTTAATATTTAAGCCATAAATCTTAGTCATGGAAATCTTGTGTCTACTCTTTTCTTCAGCAAGCAACGTGTTGAGAGTAGTGATTTCTTGAGTTTGTTGCTCAATACGTGCTTCAGCATCATGTAAGCTTAATTTAAGCTTGGATACTTCATCAGTGTCATTAGTGGGTGATGTGTTTCTAACATTATCAAGAAGTAAAGAAATTCTTTGTATCTCATCTTCTAGACTTTTGATTTTGTCCTTGGCATGTTTATATTTACCGATGACCTTTTTATGATCATCGAGTAAATCAGTGAAAGCATCGCCAAGTTCATCAAATGAGAAGTCATCCAGAGTTTCGTTAGATACCTTGTTGGAAGTTGCCATCAGGCACACATTTGCTGTATCTTGAGGAGAGTCCTTTTCTTCCTCAGAGTCACTCGCTTCACTTTCATGCCAAATGCCTGTGTTGGCATATTTCTTTGATGAGTTCCTTTTGTATGGCTTCTCATAGCGGTTGCTCTTCTTCAGGAATGGGCAGTCTTTTCGGACATGTCCAGTTTTCTTGCAACCGTAACAAGTTGGTTCTCCTTCATCGTCTTCTTGAGATTCCTTCTTCCTTCGATTGAAGCGAAGGAATTTCCTGAAGTTGCGAACCATGAGAGCTTGGTCTTCATCATCCGAATTATCTTCTTCGGTCTCATCATGATTAGCTCTTCGTTGATGAGCTTTGAGTGCGATCTCCCTGGTCTTCGGAGTAGGCTCTTCGAAGTCCTTGAGGTCAAGCTCGTGAGTCATAAGCTTACCCATCAAGGTCTCCATTGACATTGTTGTGAGATCGTTTCCTTCTATGATGGCTGTCACCTTAGGGTTCCAAATCTTTGGTAGCCCTCTGAGCAGCTTACGAATCTTCTCGTGGTTTGAGTACTGCTTTCCAAGCGAGGATAGAGGATTGATGATGTCGAGGAATCTTGTGAACATTTGAGTGATCGTCTCACTTGGCTTCATCTTGAAAGCTTCGTATTCTTGAGTGAGACGGCTTATTTTGGATTCCTTGACCTGTGTGGTTCCTTCATGCGTCACTTCTAGAAGTCTTCATACTTCATGAGCAGTGGTGCATGTAGAGACCCTGTTGAACTCATTCCTGTCTATGGCACAGAATAAAGCATTAATAGCCCTAGCATCTAGACTTGCCTGTTTCTTCTCCTCGACAGAATATTTGTCGTGTGGTTTCTCAATGAGGTCACCATCGACAACTATTCTGGCGGGCTTTTTGTAACCGTCAGTGACGACAGTCCACAGGTCAAAGTCTAGAGACTTAAGATAGAAGCTCATCCTTGTTTTCCAATATGTGTAGTTAGTCCCATCAAATAGGGGAGGCCTATGAGTGGACTGACCTTCACCATGATTGGAAATCAAGGATTGTGTGGTTGCCATGGATCAGCTCTTAGGATGTTAGTCCTTGTAAAGAGAACAGAGTTCTGATACCAATTGAAGAACAGTTTGGCAACTCTAGAGGGGGGTGAATAGAGTTTATATAGAAAAATAGCCAATTAAAAATAACTCTTTCACCAATAATAAATAATCAGAGTAAAGTGCAGAAAATAAATGAAGAGCAGAAGAGCATGCGCAAACACAGCAATTTTAACCTGGTTTCCCTCGTGGAGGACTAGTCCAGGCCTGAGAACTCTAGCTCAGGATTAAATCCACTATTTATGAAATAGTAGTTTACAACCCGTGCCTTTTCTTCAGAAGAGCACGTCAACTTCTAATAGAGGATCGCAGTGGCGATTTGCTTAGAATTGTCCAAGCGACTTCTTCGACTCTTGCACAAGAATCCTAACTGAGAGATGCTGAGCACTCGAGACTTAGGAGGCTTGTGGCTAGTAGATGGGAAGGGTATGGCTTATTGAGCTTATAAGAGAGAAGAGAAGAGAAGATTGGATGAATTGAAATGAGAGAATTCATGCCCTATTTATAGTATTTTTATAGGCAGAATTCGGCCAGAATTCGGGTAGGAAAATTCAAAAATTTGGCCGTTGGACAACTAGCAACCAGCTAACCCTAAAATTAGGGTTCCTGATTTCTAGGGGACAGAGTTCGGCCCGAACTCTGTGTGGAGGCAGAGTTCGGCCCGAACTCTGTCTCCAGAGCACAGAGTGGTTCAAAGGGGCTTTTTGGGCAGTGTTTGGTTCAGTGGAGCTAGGGATTTTGGGTAGGTTATAGACTAAGTTCCAAGAGCTCAGCATGACTCAGAGTACACAAGTCTAGACTCAATGAAATTATAAAATACAGACTCCAGAACACACTGAGAGCCGGAGACTGAGCTGTCATCTGTCTTGAACTGAATGCAGTCGTCGTGTGTCGTATTGAATTAATACAAATATTATTTAGTCAATATAGTCAATATTTGGTTGACTGTGACTTTGTGTCAACAAGCTAGCTATTTCAATGATCTTTCTAACCATCCTGTTCGATTTGCATGTTAACATGTTTTGAGGCAAGCATATGAACTTGTATATCATTAAGTAATTATCATGTTCATCCCGTGTCCCGTGCACCTGTTAAGCAGTGAAAAGGGGTATTAAGGCCACTGGCAATGTCAAGCCATCGCGGACTATAGCATTTGGTTAGACGAAGCCCCTTTTGCGTCGGGTAGCTAGCCCTGTACGAAAGTGCCCGCATAACTCGTGCCGATGAAGGGTTGGCGCTGCTACACTCGTTCCTCCCGGGCCGAATCGGTCCCTTGGCCTAGGCAACCGTTCGAGTAAACTTCACCTTGTCGACAAGTTGTCCAATGACCGTTTTCCTTTGGACTTAGTTGATTTCCTTACTTAGCCGTATCGTTGCGATAAACGTTAATCGATTCATTCATTGTTTGCATAGGCTAAGTGGATTTGTATAAGAAAGCTCATTTTCTATTTTCAAAACCGGCAGTTTGATAGCAGGTGTTTCGTGAAGAATCGTGCCATGATTTCTTTGATTCTACACTATTATGACAAGCATTTATTTACTTCACATGTTGAGTTTGAAATAGAGGGACGAGACGAAGGAGGTTAGCCACTCGGCTTAGTCTTTGCTTCAAGCGAGCGACCTGTTGGCTGCGCTGACGTCGCCTACGCGATCACCTGCAATCGCATAAGCAACTGATTAGAACACTGTATAATTCAAGGATATTCGATATGAATGCGAAGCTCAAAAACGCATCACGAAAACCCATCGAAAACATTCACGAAAAACGCATTCACGAAATCCAAAGCCAAAGCCAAATCAAGTGCGGCATGAAAACTAGAGCAACGGGAGGTCTCTCCCGACTCAGTCGCAGAGCCAATCCTCGAGGCGCAACCCGCTGAATATGGGACTTGGTTCCGAAGAAGCCATTCCATAACGTGGAATGGATCTTAATTCAACCGTTCCCGTTCGATCGACTCGGCCGATTCCGACCTATCGGTCTTGACCGAATCGATAGCGACAGTGTTCCTTTCTCGCGCACCCCGTGGACGGAGACGGGGCACGATGTAGGGACGGGGCACTACATAAACTGATGCCCCTACACTACTTATGTCTTTCTTTACTTTTATTTCAGCTCAATTTAACTCATAAATCAACATAATATGTAGTAATAATGGTATCAAATTTATTTATTTACGTTCTTTTTTTCTCACTAAGGGTGTTGAATTTCAATGTTCTTGCATCTACACTCTAGAACAAAATGGGATTGTCGAACATAAGCATCGTCGTATCTTACGAGTTACTCGTGCTTTACTTTCAATCTACTTTACCTATTGCTTTTGGGGTGAGTGTGTGTCTAACTGATGTCTATTTAATTAATAGTTTGTCGACACCACTTCTTTCTAACACCATACATTTTTTCAATGTTTGTATCATCACCCGTCATCATACAATCATCTTCGTGTTTTCGGTTGTCTTTGTTATGCCATTATAGTTCAACTAATCCAAATTCGCATCACATGCTAGCCGTTACATTTTTATTGGATATTCTACTGGACAAAAAGGTTACAAATTATTTGATTTAGAATCTAGAAAAAAAATTGTTAGCCGAGATGTCAAATTCCATAGAAATATATTTCCATTTAAACAATTTTTTCCCTCATAATCCTCATATTAGCCACCACATTACTGTTCCTTAGATTCTGCGCCACTTATCACCACCCACTCAATAACAGTTTTCCAAGTCAAACTGCACCTCCACCATTTCCATTAGACCCCAGTAGCTCTCTTTCTAATTGTCCCAACTACCTCAGACCCAATTAACTCACATGTCCTTCCACCAACCCCACATATTTTAGAGCTCACTATTGACTCTCCTTCTACCACATCTTCCACTATATCAATTCAACCCACCGGTAATTCGAGCCGAACTTGCACACAACCTGCTTGGCACGCGAATTATTATATAAAATTCGCTCATACTGTATACAACCAATCAATGACTCTATTTTCTAGTTCTACTTGAGGTACAAGATTTATTCTCTCTAAAAGAATTTAATCTTACTCATGTTTTTTTTTTGTTCCTAGTTTTCTTTTCTCACTATATTTCTAGTCTTTGTTAGCCCCCACTAACTATTCTTAGACAGTTCTTGACCCAAAATGGAGGATGCTCTCATATGCAACAATACTTTGAATCTTATTTTATTACCCGCCGGTTAGAGACCTTTTGGCTGCAAATGGGTCTATAAGATCAAATACAATTACGATGGTTCGGTCGAACAGTACAAATTATGTCTTGTTGCTAAATGGTATACACATATTGAAGGGATTGAAGGGATCGATTATTTGGTAACTTCACCCCCCCCAACCCCCCCCCCCCCCCAAAACCCCACTCCACTTCCAAACTCACCATTATGAGATATCTTTTAGCTGTTGTCACTTCTCGTAATTGGTTCCTCCATCGAATGGATGTTCAAAATGCTTTTCTCCATGGTGATCTTGATGAGGAAGTATATGTGGACATTCCCCTTGGTCTTCGCTGAGGGAAGAATATGGTAAGTCGGCTCAATAAGTCCTTGTATAGTTTGAAGCAAGTTTTCCATAATTGGTTTGTGAAATTCTCTTATGTTATTCAAAAAGAAGGTTTCAATTAATCAAATGTGGATTATTCTTTGTTACCAAATCCAAAGGCAACTCATTTATTGTAGCGCTCATTTATGTGGACGACATTATTGTGATGGGCAATAACGAGCAAGAAATTAAAACTCTCAAAGATTTTCTTTTACAACAATTTCACATCAAAGATCTTGCCAATTTAAAATATTTTCTTGTCACTGAAGTCTCTAGATCCCGAAAAGGAATTTTTATTTTCTGAAGAAAATATATCTTATATATTTTGAAGGATGAAGGATTATTGGAAACTAACCACTAAACCAAAACAAACGATTGCCAACGATTATTATCGTGACTAAAAATTTTCATCATGGTAATAACCATGGCGAATTGACCGTGGCTAACTTTTACAACAATTTTCATTACAATTATAATCGTGACGAAATTTACCTTCGTAATGTTAATAACCATTACAAAAGGTGCTCTTTCGTTACTAATTTTTTTTACTTCTGTAACGGTTATAACCGTTGCAAAAATCCATTTTAATAATTTGAATATATTAATCATGCGTCTGTATTCAATCAGCTTTACAATTAGTAATTAAACTACACTCCAAGTCTTTTGTTGCTAAGTAGTAATTTGCATTCTTAGAGAACATATATATATATATATATATATATATATATATATATATATATATATATATATATATATATATATATATATATATATATATATATTAAAAAAAAAAATATATATATATATATATATATATATATATATATATATATATATATATATATATATATATATATATATATATTAAAAAATATATATATATATATATATATATATATATATATATATATATATATATATTAAAAAAAAAAAATATATATATATATATATATATATATATATATATATATATATATATATATATATATATATATATATATATCAGCAAAATAAACTTCTTTCCCAAACATGTAACCAATGAGTGGATCCTCTTAGGAGCAATCCTCAATCATTTTTTTTGTCACAAAAAAAAGAAAAAAAGAAACATATTCTGATAATACTGCCCATAGAGCTGAGAAGTAATACAATAAATAAGATTGTGTTAATATTGCACATTAAGAAGGCATGATAATAGTATGATAGTAAAAGAACAAACATGATTCTACTGATTGACATCTTGAATATGTAAATAAAAGATGAGACTATGGAAATTTCAGTAACATACAGAAGGAATCTACCTAATTAAAGTGTAGTAGGAACTACAACAGTTGTTCAGTCATCTGCTGTCGATTATATTTACTGCTATCTCCATCTTTATGAAGAAATAAGTACTTTTAGAACTATATTAATCAGACTATTTGTTTCTACAACTTCCATTACTTGCTTAAATCATTTCATACGATATTGCCACGACAAATAACCAATTTCACTCAGTTTACAATCTTATACTGCAAAAAGGATGGCCTCATTCATGTTCTTGTTTAGGGTAATAGCAGTAGGATATGATTCGAACTCCATGTGTTAATACTTAATTAACACATGTTACACCTTTCAAATTTAAAGTTCACAAGGTTAGATAGGGTCTAGCAACTAAAATATGTCTAAAAATGAAAAACTATATAGTTTGGGTTTGGAAAATTTCAAGGGAGCAGAAACATGCGAGATAATAGAAGTTTCAGATACAAATTTGAGTAGAATAAGAGTTTGTGATATATAGATTGAGAAGCAAAACTTCGCCTTAAGCTCTATTATCATATTGTTAACCCCTTTGCTCTTTAAGAGATCCTTGTGTCGAGAAGTGTGTTTCCTGTGAATAGCGAAGACGTCTCCAAAATAAGAAAGTAAATGCGTTCTTTTGAAGTAACCGCCTACATTCATGTTTTGCAGCCAAAACTGCAATGATAATCTACATTTGCATCTAAAATTATTCACTTAGCCATATCCATGTCAGCTAAATTGTCAACATAAAAATGACAGATTCCATCTGGATAGTAGACATTAAAGATTAATACATCCCTGAAATTCAAAAACGCAGTCCGGAGAAATAAGTAACGTCTGAACTAAAAGCCACAATTTAAGTTACGTACAGGTCAGACCAAAAATTATGAATCATACTAGCATGACCTAGAACAGGAATCTTAGTGGACTTCTAGATTTGAGATATATACAAGCTTGTTGTTGCCTCTTGGGATGACAAGATCAATGGCTTCATCAAGTTGGAAAGATTAAATTTATGAAGTGAACATTAGGACACTTGGGAATAGATATGAGTAGCTTCTAAGTCCTCTCATGAGCTAGCTCACCTTTAACAGATTAGGAATCTCATATCTTAAAGTAACAAGCCCGATAAGCTTTTCACCTACATTATCTGGGATGGCTCCAGTAATTACCTAGAAGGAAAAAGGATTAATTCCAACAATGATGCAAGTTGATTTTTAAGGAATGGCTCAGACGCACGCGATTAGGGCTCTGACGCACGCGAACATGCCGCCTCCTTCCCGGTCGCCGGACCCACTCGCGGAGGGGAGAAGGAAGCCGATGAGGAAGGTTGGGGGCGGGCGGCCCCCCCTGGCAGGTGGTGGTGGCGGCCCTCCTGGCGAGGGGGGCCTGGCGGCGGAGACAGGGGGTCCTGCGGACCCCCAGACAGGCAGCAGGATCAGCGGGAGGGGCCGATGACGGCAAGGGGGGCGGCCGACCCCTCCCAGGCGATGGCGGCGGACAGGGCGGCGACGGCGTCCCGGGGACATACGTCTCCAGCGGTGGCGGGTTCCGGTTCGGATTCTCCAATTTTCGAATTCGGATCGTGATCCGGGTCTAGGGATGGCCGGATTGATAATGATGGTTGGACGACGGTGGTGAGACGACGTCCGGGAGGGAGAAGAGGGGCTTGTCACGACCCGCTCCCGAATAATCGGACACGAGTCGGACATGCCCAGCCTTTTTCGTTAGACACAACAAAGTAAGCTGTACCAATCTAGGGAAATCTAATCAGATAAATCATGAACAAGTATGAAACCACAGCATCTATAAATGTGTCCCCAAATCCAGAGTAAAGTACAAGTATCAGAATTTATTACATTCCAGCAAAATAAAAGAATAGAGTCTACTAGTCTCAAGTACAAAGTAAAACTGTAAAGTGCTAAGGTAAGCTCTAGGCTTCTGCAGCTTCTAGGTCTAACACAGCTCCAGCTGGCTCAGCAAGAATAGCAACATCCTGTCCATAATAGGTGTCGCACAGGGCCTCCAACTCACCTGCAACATATCATATTCAGGAGCGGAGCAAAGTACAGTTCTAGGTAATAAAACATGAACATGATATAAAATGGGTACAGGGGTCTGGAAATGAAATACAGGAATAAACATGAAAGTACAGGAAAATAGTATAGGGAATTAGTACAGAAACTATAGTACATGAATATAAAGTACAGGAAATATAAAGAACAGGAAATATAATGTACAGGAATAAAACTATAATCCTGTAGTACCAGACATGATAAGTGCACAATATCAAAATACATCTAGTCCATGTGACCGGCTGGGGTGAGAACATGCACAGGAGTACATGAATATGTTACGACTTAGGACCCGCGTGCACAATGCGACGCCTAAGCTAGTCACATGAATATATAGTAACCGAGATTGGTCACATGGCTAGTGTATTTTCCTACCCGACACTAATAAGTACAAGAACAAGAGTACAGGGATACAAGAGTACATGATGTCGTGCCATGACATGTCACAAGAAAGGGTACAAGAATGTAAATGCACAAAACCGTAGAAAAGTACTTGCCTGGTTCCGGGAAAGTACGGGTGAACAATGGAACTGGATGTCCTCCTGATTTATTGAGTACAAGTTTAATTAATAACTAAACAAGCTCTAAATTGGTATTTTGTAGTTCTACAATTATAATATTAGTTAAACCCAGATATTAACTATTCAGTAATTATTCTTCCTTACAACTATTCTTAAAACCATTATTAGAATATAAATTAGCTAGGTCCCTAACCTATTCCTAATACAATATGGCAATATCAGTTTATTAGACTGGAAAAAATAGTGTAGGGCAAACCCAAGTTTAACTTGAACTTCCATCTCAGGTTACACTGAGTATCAAATCATATGCACAGGTATTACCAAACTGTCCCATAGGTGCTACAGCAAAAAGGAAAATGAAGATTTTAATTCTCAGGTTATACTGAAACTTCAATCTTAGGTTTCAATGAAACTTCAATCTCAGATTTCAATGAAACTTCAATCTCAGGTTTCGAATGAAACTTCAATTCTCAGGTTTCAAATGAGACTTCAAATCTCAGATTTTATTGAGATCAGGCAGTGATGAGAAATCCCATGAGCATTCAGTCTAACTATCAAAAGCAAGTAAATTCCCAGGTTCTAAAAATGAATCAGTCTTGGAAAGACTGATATACTGGCAATTGCAGTGATGCAACCAATCTCAATTGATATTTACTCAAGACTTCCTACAGTCTATACCAGTCTCAATATTGAGACTGATACAAGTCAGTCATGTGTGTTAGTACTTACTGTCACGATCCGCACCCGCTTTTCGGATACGAGACGTGTCCAAGCCAGCCTACGCCGCAGAGTCGATGGTAGAACGCTGTCACAGCCATGATGCTCAAAATCACAAAATTTTATCTTTATTGCTCATTCACATTTCTAACATTTATTACAACAATTACAAGATTTATATTGGAAAGAAAATACAATGTTCTTACACATTTAATGAAAATATACCACTACTATCTATTTTTGGGTTTATGTCTGCAAGTACATCCGTATCTCCCAAAGCTAAGTGAATCTACGGCTAACCTGAAAAATGTTGGTTTCCAGTCAGGAATGGAACAAGCACACAAAACGACGGCAACGCGAAAACATAATAGAATTAACAAGACATGAAAAATAGCACATGAGAGATAAAAACTAGAAGATACTGATGGCATGGCACGATGGAGAAGACAATGAAAATAAATAAAAGACAACTAGCTATGTGATGTGAAATATCCGTTTCGACATGTGAACGGCTAGGGGTAAATCCGGCACCCTGCACGTGTCGTGTGCAGCTGCTATTCTCCACGAAAGACACGGGAGATAGTTCTGGGTAGTCCACATGTCTACTAAGATATTTCCCCTCCCGACTACTCCGTGTGACGAGCGTGTCAACATGCAGCAAGACATATGTATAAGCATAAAATGAAAAGACTACTATGAATCGAAAACAATCAGAAAGTTTACTTGCCTGAGGTCCTTAGCTGGTGAAACCAATAATTCTGTTGTGTCCAGTGTAGTCGACTTAGCTTAGGTCGATATGAGAAAGTCAAAATCATAAGAATAAGAATGTATGACTAATCATGATTAATATGGAAATCCAGGAGGAAATTCGTATAAATAAATATATCTTTAGAAAATAGTTATAATGCTAGAAAAATATTTTACTAGTTAAAAATAGTTTTAGGTAACCCAAAAATCAAAGAAAACTCTTTTTATAGCTACACCCTAGATTTTATAAAATACAACTTTAGGACTCATTTATAAATCTATTTTAGAAATATTATTAGAAATACAAAAGGTACAATAAATTAAAATATTTATTTAAACAAAATAAATCTTGATGAGCCCTAGGCCTAAAATCTACATCTAAAATACCATGAAATATTTATAGTAAAAATAATAATTATCAGAATACTAAATACAAGAGTCCAACACTATTTCACTAAATAACCCAAAAGTAGTAATAATAATCATAATAATAACTAATCTGAATAATATTTAGTATTACAGGCCCAAGCCCATTAATAGAAGTGCGAATAAAAGCTTATAAAAATATGTGTATATTTGTCTGGACCCAAATAGTAATTGAAATATTTAAGCCCCAAAAACTGTTTCTAGGCATGTTAGGACTATATATATATATATTTTTAAACCAAATATATATAGTTATAATGTAATCTTTTTAGAAAACTATTTTTAGTAAATAATTATTTTGATGAATACAGTGAATATAATAATACTAAGGTTTTACTAATGACAGTGAGAGGAGCTAAGTAATGATTTAATAAAATATAATAATGATTTATTAAACTCACCACTTCCTCTTCTCCATAAACAGGAGAGAGAAACTAAGTAAAAGTAAAGAGAGTACACTCATCTTTCCACATGTTCTTTTTCCAATTGAAGAAAAAGGAAGGGTGAGAGAGAAATTGATAAGTCAGAACTGCTTCTCCCATAATAATAATAATAATAATAATAATAATAATGTATTCACTGTGACACCCACGCAAGGTCTATTTGTTTGTTCTCTTCGTTTAAAATAAATTTAATAAAAAAATTATTATTACACCCTAATAATGAGAGCAACCATTGATTGCTGCTGTTCCCTCGTTGAACTGAGTGAGAAAGGAAAGAAAAGTAAAGTGCATCGAGAGAAAAGAGAACATAACTTAATATTCGTTGGAAATAGAGAGGGATGGAGGAGATGAGAAAGCACACCGAGTGGTTGCAGCGCTCAGCCGGCGGGGAGAGGGAGCCACGACGTTGAGCCCGGAGCGGAGTGGTAGCGACGTGGAAGGCGATCACCAGCTCGGGTGACACGAAAGTCCTCGAGCGCGGTGGCGCTCGAGATCTGGACCGGTGCGGGCCCTAGACGATGGTCGAGGTAGACGTTAGCAGCGGACCGCGGAAATGGCGACGGCGGAGGAGGCGATCTGGCCGAAGGGCTCGGCCCGGCGCTGCTGTGGGCGATGGCTCTATTCGTGTACCGGCGAGGTGCTCGGCTGGGGTGCGCGGTGCTGTGTAGGCCGGAGCTGGGGAACTCACGACGCTGGGGAACGCACGGTGCTAGCAGAGAGGGGTGCCCGAGTGCGGCGGCTCGAGGATGATGGCGGCGTCGCGGGTGGAGCGTATGGTCAGGAAAGACGAGGGGTCGCGGTAGCTCCATGAGGTGAGTTTAGGGTTTCTGGTGGTCGATGGTGGATTGTGGCATAGTTTAGGCCTTTCGGCGACATAGCAGTGGTGGTAGCTATGATCGGTTGTTGTTGGTGGTGGGGTGTCTTGGTGTCGAGGGGTTCGGTTATGAAGGCAAGCATGATGGTGATGACGCCAGGGAGTTTGGACGGGGCGTGAGGGGCGAGGAGGGCAGTCGTCGCTGCGGAGTGGTTCGGGTTGTCAAAGCACGGGGTTTGGCCGGGAAACAGTCTGAGTCAAAAATGGTGGGACAGGGGAGGTGACGAGGAAGCGGGCGGCTGGCTCGGTGGTGGGTGAAGATGGCGGTGGCGATCGGTAAAGGGGAGAGGGTGGCTATGACGGCCGGGCTGATGGTCGTGGTTTAGGGGGAAGGAGGTGGTGGTGATGATGTTGGTGAGGGTGGTCGTAGGAAGGGGATGAACGGAGGATGTCGTTCATCGGCGAGGATGGACGAGGCGAGTGGTTCTGGCGACGCACAGGACAGCCGGGTGGCGGCCATTAAGCAGGGATTAGGATTTAGGATTTGGTTCTGTGTCGGAGATAGTCGGGTGTGTCTTGGTGTTCGAACACGGCGGAAGATGTACATGTAAAAGAAAATAGTGGGAGGACGTACACGCACATGGATACGATGCACGATGGCTATCATGGATGATGGTTTATAGCTGGATCCGAAAATTTGGAGAGGCAGGCCTCCTTAAATAGGAGTTGAATTTTTAGTTTTGATAAGGATGAAAAGTCCTTCTAGATAAAATCTTTCTTTAGTTTAAAATCAAATAAACTCTTAAATACAAATCAATCCAATCAAATCTATTAATGATAATAATAACATTTATTTAAATCGTCATTTAACATTTTCAAAATAATTTAAATCGTACGAATTTAAATCCAAGTCGAATAAACGATCAACATAATAATTTTGAAATAATATTTGTTGCTATCACATAATTTAGATCATATAGTTCAAATCAAATAGCTGATTACTATAACAATTCCAAATAAGATTTGGAAGCATATTTTTATTAGTCAAAAATCATATTAGAAATGTTTTAATAAATCCTTTTAGTGAATAAGGATAATTTATGATATCCAAAACCATTTCCTAAATTAAATATTTGAAAGCTCAATAATTACTACAGGATATTTTTTTGTAATGCTAATAATAAGTAAATATTCTTACGAAACGTGAATGGTAATTGCAATCAACAATTTAATTAGTTTTGGAAGCACAAAATAATGACAAATAGTTTATACTAAATTTTAAGAAAAAAAATCATTTTAAATCGCGCGAAGTAAAATAAACTAAATTTACGAAATTATTTTCAACATAATATTTGAAAATAAATTGGCAAATCCTTTTGTTTATAAAATATTTACCATTCTAAAATCCATTTTCGAAATTAAATCATTTAGAAGTCAAAAATAATGATCGAAGCATCTTTTATAATTTCAAGACTAAAATACGAAAATTATTAAAATAAATTAGTACCTTTAAACTATGATTTTGGAAAGCCGACAACAACAAAATATCTTTTAGAAAATCTCAACGAACATCACCTTTAAAATCAAAAATAATTTTGAAAATTCGGGGAGCGGAGTTACAAATCTACCCTCCTTAGAAATCAATTCGTCCTCAAATTTAGGAATGTTGAGTATAGCTAGGCTGAAGGAGAGGTAACAACATGAATTTTAATAAGATCGATATTGACTGATAGGATAAAATCAAGGGTGACCAAACTTGCTTAATAAGAATTTTCGATCAAAAGAAATAGTGATCAAGTATTGACCACGGGAGGATGGAAGGGGAGTAGTACCTAGATATGGCTTAGTGCTGGAGTCTTAGGCTACGGTCTTGAATCTACAGGTCCTAAATGTTCAAGAAATCGATAACCCTAAGGACATTTCACTAATTGAAGACCCTACCCACCTTAGAAATTTCTTCTCCGAAATTTCGAATGGCACAATTAGTCATGATCAAGAAATGATATGATCGCTGATCAAATGAATTAGGTCGTGAATAAAATTGAGATTTCAAGAAAAGATACTATGTGGCACGACTAGCTACACTTGAGATTATGTAGGCATGATTAATGGTCAAAAAATTTAGGTTGATGCTAAACATGGAAAAACCACCTATATAAATTTAAGAAGTAGTCGTGATCAAGGCTGCTCATGCAAGTCATCTAAGCATGATTAAAATTAAAAGTTAACACAAGCATGGACATGAACAAAATAGTCATGATAAAAAATTGTTTAAGATCGATCAAAATTGGAATCATTGTGGTACGAACAAATAGTTAAGCAAAATTATCTAGGCACGATTATAGAAACGAATTCTAGGATAACATATGAATTTGCACGATTGAAATAGATTCGAATAGTCTAGTCGTGATCAAAAGGTCGTTAAGGATGGTCCAAAATGAAACCATTCTAACATGATCGATTGTGTAAGCATGATCATAGAATCGTAATCTAGGTGTGATTATGAATCTAGTGGAAGGAAATCAAATTAGGTTTAAAAGATGACGATTCGAAAACAGGAAGATATGGAGGAAGAGAACAACCAGTTTATTGAAAAGCTTGTAACTAGGAATAAGGCACAGATCAATTTGAAAACTTAATAGTCACATGCCAATAAAGAACGTAGCCTCTATGGTATTCGAAAACCGTAGCACACTTGAAATCATTTACCGAGAATTCATGCCTCGCCAGTGTACATCTGGCTGCAGTAAACTCTTGGTTACATGACTCTAAATAGTATACGGTATCGAATATTCCTTTAACTATTTCCAATGTTAGCATAATAATTCAAAGATTAAATAGGACAAATAAGACATAGTTTTGATGATAAACGATAACCCACGCTTACTTGGAACTACTTCAACTTAGGGATCATGCCTCTCCAGTGCGCTGCTGGCTGCAGTGAACCCACAGTCTCCATAAGTCAAGTAAATGGCGACAGTGCGCTTCTGTCTTGCCATTGTAAGTCACCGATCATTCTTTCAACTATGTCCATAAAATTTCAAAGGGGCTTCTAAAATTTTTAAACAAATTGACTACGATGGAGGAAGCTAGAAATTCGAATAAATTGATCATGATAGGTAAGTGTACGTATCTGTCCTTGAAGTGAAAGTATCTGTTCTAAAATCAGACGATTGATTAGGAAGGGAGTGATCGAAGATAGGAGAAATACAACTTTAATTTATTTTTCTCTAACATTCAAGATTGAGGAAAAAGAAAATAGTATAAAGCACTACGTATACCTACTATGAATATACATTACACACAAGTATATATGTATATCCTAAATAAATCCGCAAAATCCCAAAAATCAATCTAAAAGAGGATTATACTATTTCTAAGTAAAATATAAATTCAAATAGCAATAATACATATATTAAAAATAAAATTTACAGAAATTATTCACGAGATAAAATGGACTAGCAATATATATACCCATCTATATATCTACATGGACGTCATTGGTCTTATTACATGGCTACCCGGGCTTGGGTTTAGTTTCAGGCTAGTTTGGAACAACCGGGCCTTCTAAAAGTCGTATAACTAATTATATAGGGATTAAGTCACAACTTTGCTTAGTTTTTTTTTTAGTTCAGACACTCTTATGGCTCGGTCTTCCCTACCATAGCTAATATACTGGCCAAAGCACGCCACTGCACTATTCGTGCCATCACTTATAGTCATTTGGCACTCTAAGATTTAACCAAGACTAAGGCATTCTATAATAATAATTAAAATTAAATAATTATAAAATTCCAAAAATCACATCCTAATTCAAATAAAAGGAATGAATGCAATTTTCAAAATTTCGGGAAGATATTACGAATCTACCCTCCTTAGAAATAGCGTCGAATCAAAATGTGATAGTGTATTCTGAAAGTCATCTAGTGAGACCTATGTATCAACCTTAGCTACCCAAAAGTCAATTTAAATTAGGGACTCCTAGTCCTAACCATTCTCTTAAAATTGATTTACTCCTAGTTGTGAATGAGCATTTCCTAGTTGCAGGCTCGCAGTAGTACGACTAACATGGTACTACCACGAGTTTGTCCAATTTACAAAGACTGGCCTGCATGGGCCACCACAAAAACTTATCACGATCCGCACCCGCTTTCCGGATACGAGACGTATCCAAGCCAGCCTATGCCGTAGAGTCGGCGGTAGAACGCTGTCACAACCATGATGCTCAAAATCACAAAATTTTATCTTTATTGCTCATTCACATTTCTAACATTATTACAACAATTACAAGATTTACATTGGAAAGAAAATACAATGTTCTTACACATTTAATGAAAATATACCACTACTATCTATTTTTAGGTTTATGTCTGCAAGTACACCCGTATCTCCCAAAGCTAAGTGAGCTAACCTGAAAAATATTGGTTTCCAGTCAGGAATGGAACAAGCACACAAACCGACGGCAATGCGAAAACACAATAGAATTAACAAGACATGAAAAATAGCACATGAGAGATAAAAACTAAAAGATACTGATGATATGGCACGATGGAGAAGACAAGGAAAATAAATAAAAGACAACTAGCTATGTGATATAAAATATCCGTTTCGACATGTGAACGACTAGGGGGTAAATCCGGCACCCTGTACGTGTCGTGTGCAACTGCTATTCTCCACGAAAGATACGGGGGATAGTTCTGGGTAGTCCACATGTCTACTAAAATATTTTCCCTCCCGACTACTCCGTGTGACGAGCGTGTCAACAAGCATCAATACATATGTATAAGCATGAAATTAAAAGACTACTATGAATCGAAAGTAATCAGAAAGTGTACTTGCCTGAGGTCCTTAGTTGGTGAAACCAATAATTCTGTTGTGTCCAGTGTATTCGACTTAGCCTAGGTCGATATGAGAAAGTCAAAACCACAAGAATAAGAATGTATGACTAATCATGATTAATATGGAAATCCAGGAGGAAATTCATATAAATAAATATATCTTTAGAAAATAGTTATAATGCTAGAAAAATATTTTACTAGTTAAAAATAGTTTTAGGTAACCCAAAAATCAAAGAAAACTCTTTTTATAGCTACACCCTAGATTTTATAAAATACAACTTTAGGACTTATTTATAAATCTATTTTAGAAATCTTATTAGAAATACAAAAGGTACAATAAATTAAAATATTTATTTAAACAAAATAAATCTTGATGAGCTCTAGGCATAAAATATACATCTAAAATACCATGAAATATTTATAGTAAAAATAATAATTATCAAAATACTAAATACAAGAGCCCAACACTATTTCACTAAATAACCCAAAAGTAGTAATAATAATCATAATAATAACTAATCTGAATAATATTTAGTATTACAGGCCCAAGCCCATTAATAGAAGCGCGAATAAAAGCTTATAAAAATATGTGTAT
Source organism: Iris pallida (assembly GCA_029216955.1). Lineage (NCBI taxonomy): Eukaryota > Viridiplantae > Streptophyta > Magnoliopsida > Asparagales > Iridaceae > Iris > Iris pallida. The sequence continues at coordinate 11,442,759 of JANAVB010033814.1, forward strand.
ATTTGTCTGGACCCAAATAGTAATTGAAATATTTAAGCCCCAAAAACTGTTTCTAGGCCTGTTAGGACTATATACATATATTTTTAAACCAAATATATATAGTTATAATGTAATCTTTTTAGAAAACTATTTTTAGTAAATAATTATTTTGATGAATACAGTGAATATAATAATACTAAGGTTTTACTAATGACAGTGAGAGGAGCTAAGTAATGATTTAATAAAATATAATAATGATTTATTAAACTCACCACTTCCTCTTCTCCATAAACAGGAGAGAGAAACTAAGTAAAAGTAAAGAGAGTACACTCATCTTTCCACATGTTCTTTTTCCAATTGAAGAAAAAGGAAGGGTGGGAGAGAAGTTGATAAGTCAGAACTGCTTCTTCCAAGTAAACAACATAATAATAATAATAATAATAATAATAATAATAATAATAATAAAATAGTAATAATAATGTATTCACTGTGACACCCACGCAAGGTCTATTTGTTTGTTCTCTTCGTTTAAGATAAATATAATAAAAAAATTATTATTACACCCTAATAATAAGAGCAACCATTGATTGCTGCTGTTCCCTCGTTTAACTGAGTGAGAAAGGAAAGGAAAGTAAAGTGCATCGAGAGAAAAGAGAACATAACTTAATATTCGTTGGAAATAGAGAGGGATGGAGGAGAGGAGAAAGCACACCGAGTTGTTGCAGCGCTCAGCCGGCGGGGAGAGGGAGCCACGACGTTGAGCCCGGAGCGGAGTGGTCGCGACATAGAAGGCGATCACCGGCTCGGGCGACGCGAAAGTCCTCGAACGCGGTGGCGCTCGAGATCTGGACCGGTGCGGGCCTGTCACCCTCATTTTCCGTATTTTTCGTATTTCGTATTTATACTCGTATCTGGATTTTGGCATGTATTTTTATTTTTCTCAACTGGTGGAATTTCGGTATTTCTCGTATTTTGGGTTTTGTCATGGCTCGGTTTTAATTGGTTGAGTTGGTTTGGTTTGGTTTAATGTGTATTGGAACACCTTAGCCTATGCTCCACCTTCATTCCACCACAACCCACCCTCTTTATAATCCCTACCTAACACTCTCTCTCTTCATTACTTCCTCCATTAATTTCTTCTTCTTCTTCTTCTTCCTCCACACAACTCTCCACACCCATAGGCAAGTGCACATTGCCTTCACAAGAGAACCCTCTTTTATTTGTCCATTTGCTAGATTAGGACATGGTGATCAACATTAGAACTTAGCATTTTCTGATTTGGAGTCTCCATTGTTCTAGATCTAAGTTTTTTCTATTTTCGGTTTTGCATGGTTTTGATCTATTTAAGTTGGATTTTTATGGGTTTTGATGTTTTCATGTGGAAGAGAGTTCAATTCCACCCTGGTTGGAACTTGGAAATTCGGATTTGGAGTTCGGATGGCCAAGTTGTGATGCTTTGAAGTTTTGGAGCCATGAGAGCTTCTTCTCAGCCATGGAGAATAAGACCCTTTCCCTGCGTGCGTGTTTTTACGCGTACGCAGCTCTCCTGCGTGCGTGTCTTTTCGCATACGCAGCTCTCTTGCGTGCGTGCTTTGTGCGTACTTTAGCTCTCCTACGTGCGTGCTTTTGTGCGTACGCTGTGCGTGCCCTTGTGCGTACGCTGCACCCTGAACCCCTTGCTTAACCCATTGGCTCTAGGAGTATTGGTTTATTTCTCGACTTGGTTTCTCTTTTGTGGATTTGGTTTTCCTGAGATCTGTTCAACACAGCACGACTATCTTGACCCGACACGACCTAACACGGTTTTCAAGTAATTGTTTATGACTAGTACGATTCTCGGGATTTTTTGTGGACTATGATTTTGGTATTCTCCGCTCTCCTTGCTAGTGACCCAGTGGGGTGCACACCTAACTTGTAACGTGTAATTAATCCTTGTGACTTGATAACTTGATAGTGGCCCGTGGTGGCGCACTCTTGACTTGACTTGACTTGACTTGTAACTTGTAACTTGTAACATGACTTGATAACTTAATGCTGTTGCGACGGCTAACATGACTTGACAAGAATAAATGGCCTGGACACCGTGGGTGAATGTGTTTGTACAAATGAACCTGTCTTGTCTTGCATCATGTCTAGGACATGAATCCCTGGTTTCCTACGGTCAGGGATTCATATTGAATATGGCTAGGATTAATGACTAGATTGATCAAATAGTTCATGGAGAATTTCCCAGTTACCCGTTGCCCCTTTGGTCCCGGCCTCATATATATATATATATATATACTTGGAATTTGTTGCTATCCGTCGAGATGAGCGCACTTCCAGCCCGCCGTCGAGTGTGGTACCTTAGGACACATGTATCTTACTACAGTGTGTCTGCTATATCCTGCTATCTTTTCCTTTTCTTGCTGGGATCACTCAGGTAGTAACAAACAGGTAACCGGACTTGGAATTCTCATTGCATCTTGCTAGTAACTAGGCTTGTGATAACCCTAGTTAGTTAAAGTAGAAAGCCGTACCTATTGCTTGGTCGTGATTGATTGTATGAGAATAACCTGTCTAGTCTTGTCTTGATTCCTGCACAAGAATTGCTACCTGTCATGATTTTCTTATATTTTGCCGATAAATGGTGGGAGAATCCAAGTTCCGTTCAGACGAAGAGTTACAACCCCGGTCCTTGTTTGGTTTACGGGTTGTAACCTGGTTATCTGAATAGTCCCATGGTTATCTCATCGTATATCACCTGTTATGTTTTTCCTTAATTCCTGTCTTTATTACCTTATTATTATTGTGCTAATTGCTGGTTTTGGGTTCCTAAGTGAAGCCTCCTTTGTGGCACTTGCTCTTTCTGGGGTCTGACCCAGCTGGTTTTGTATGGCCAGATACCGGAGCAGCAGCAAAGGATCTACCTACTTTCCAGCCAGATGGTGACCACTAGAGGGAATCCTGGCAACGAGTGGGTTTCTTTTGTTCTCCCACTCTATTGTACATTATTCTTTTGAGACGTTTAGCCGACGAGCACCTGTTAGCTCGATGCACTTTACTTTCTGTCTGCCTACGAGCTGTAAACATGATTGGCAACTCGAGGTTGATCATGTGTAACTTAAGTCTTGCTAGTCCTTACTTTTTGTACGACTAGCTTCATGATCATCTGGATATGTAATGTTTGGGATGCCTTACAATTGTATATTTGGTGGTCTGATATCTTGTAACTATTGCTAGTTGATTGAGATTGAGACAATAGGATAATTATGACCTTAAGAGACTGATGGCTTGTAGATAAACCCTCATATTTCTAGACAGCCGTGACCGTATAGTGAGATGGATTCCATTTCATTATACGTAGCTGGCTGTGTCCGCCCCCGCTCTCCAGTATTCTGGCTCTGGGGCGTGACAGGGCCCTAGGCGATGGCCGAGGTAGACGTTAGCAGCGGACCGCGAAAATGGCGACGGCGGAGGAGGCGATCTGGCCGGAGGGCTCGGCCCGGCGCTGCTGTGGGTGATGGCTCTGTTCGTGTACCGGCGAGGTGCTCGGCTGGGGTGCGCGGTGCTGCGTAGGCCGGAGCTGGGGAACTCACGACGCTGGGGAACGCACGGTGCTAGCAGAGAGGGGTGCCCGAGTGCGGCGGCTCGAGGATGATGGCAGCGTCACGGGTGGAGCGCATGGTCAGGAAAGACGAGGGGTCGCGGTAGCTCCAGGAGGTGAGTTTAGGGTTTCTGGTGGTCGATGGTGGATTGTGGCATGGTTTAGGCCTTTCGGCGACATAGCAGTGGTGGTAGCTCTGACCGGTTGTTGTTGGTGGTGGGGTGTCTTGGTGTCAAGGTGTTTGGTTATGGAGGCAAGCATAGTGGTGATGACGCCAGGGAGTTTGGACGCGGCGTGAGGGGCGAGGAGGGCAGTCGTCGCTGCGGAGTGGTTCGGGTTGTCAAAGCACGCGGTTTGGCCGGGAAACAGTCTGAGTCAAAAATGGTTGGACAGGGGAGGTGACGAGGAAGCGGGCGGCTGGCCCGGTGGTGGGTGAAGATGGCGGTGGCGATCGGTAAAGGGGTGAGGGTGGCTGTGACGGTCGGGCTGATGGTCGTGGTTCAGGGGGAAGGAGGTGGTGGTGATGATGTTGGTGAGGGTGGTCGTAGGAAGGGGATGAACGGAGGATGTCGGTCATCGACGAGGATGGACGAGGCGGGTGGTTCTGGCGACGCATAAGACAGCCGGGGTGGCGGCCATTAAGCAGGGATTAGGATTTAGGATTTGGTTCTGTATCGGAGATGGTCGGGTGTGTCCTGGTGTTCGAACACGGCGGAAGATGTACATGTAAAAAAATAGTGGGAGGGACGGACACGCACATGGACACGATGTACAATGGCTATGATGGATGATGGTTTGTGGCTGGATCCGAAAATTTGGAGAGGCAGGCCTTCTTAAATAGGAGTTGAATTTTTAGTTTTGATAAGGATGAAAAGTCCTTCTAGATAAAATCTTTCTTTAGTTTAAAATCAAATAAACTCTTAAATACAAATCAATCCAATCAAATCTATTAATGATAATAATAACATTTATTTAAATTGTCATTTAATATTTTTAAAATAATTTAAATCGTACGAATTTAAATCCAAGTCGAATAAACGATCAACATAATAATTTTGAAATAATATTTGTTGCTATCACATAATTTAAATCATATAGTTCAAATCAAATAGCTGATTACTATAACAATTCCAAATAAGATTTGGAAGCATATTTTTATTAGTCAAAAATCATATTAGAAATGTTTTAATAAATCCTTTTAGTGAATAAGGATAATTTATGATATCCAAAACCATTTCCTAAATTAAATATTTGAAAGCTCAATAATTATTACAGGATATTTTTTTGTAATGCTAATAATAAGTAAATATTCTTACGAATCGTGAATGGTAATCGCAATCATCAATTTAATTAGTTTTGGAAGCACAAAATAATGAAAAATAGTTTATACTAAATTTTCAGAAAAAATTCATTTCAAATCGCGCGAAGTAAAATAAACTAAATTTAGGAAATTACTTTCAACATAATATTTGAAAATAAATTGGCAAATTCTTTTGTCTATAAAATATTTACTATTCTAAAATCCATTTTCGAAATTAAATCATTTGGAAGTCAAAAATAATGATCGAAACATCTTTTATAATTTCAAGACTAAAATACGAAAATTATTAAAATAAATTAGTACCTTTAAACCATGATTTTGGAAAGCCGACAACAACAAAATATCTTTTAGAAAAATCTCAACGAACATCACCTTTAAAATCAAAAATAATTTTGAAAATTCGGGGAGAGGAGTTACACCCACAGTCCACCATAAACTGATAACCTGATTGAATCTCAGGTTCCAATTCCCTTGCTGAACCAAACATGGTACACATAGGTTATTGAATCAATATGGCATAAGGATGGTTCTCATTTTAATGAAATAACCAATCATGCAATCTCAGGTTTAGGTATAACACTCAATATGAGTTCTCAGGTTTTTGTTAAACTAAGGTACAAATCTACAGGGTTATCTCAGATTGGATGTCAAACTCTGGTAGATGTTCCCAGGTTTCACATCTGAGCCATTCCTAGTCCCTGCCCTGTTCTCGAAAGCCCAAATATACTTAGGTAATGCTCAGGTTCACAATAACTCAAATACAGCACAGGTGGTTTCAAGTTCAACCAAAATGAACCAAGGTATTGCACTGGTACCACAGTTCAATAAATTGACTAATCTGATATAAATCTCATCTTCAAATGACAAGCCAACACCCAATACTCCAAGTTAAGCTACTGCACACTTCATCTAAAGTGTAGGATGGTATTCTACTTCTAGGTTTGAAGTCAGTAACCAAGTAATATGGTACCAACTCAGGAATACAAAAATAACTAATATTAGAAGTATTCCAATTGAATCGAGCATGACCAAAGTATTATTCAAGATGCCAGTATATTAGTGAACTGGATCTCAGTTACACATCACAGACTTAATTTATGATCAAAACTCTAATCCATTCTACTGATAGCTTCACACGAAAATTCCAGATTCAATTTGATATGAAATTTCTCCAAAATCAAACCAAAACACAAAATCTCCAAATCACAGGGTATTTAATTCAACTACAAATTCAGTCATCATTATAAGGATCCTGATCTCTAAGATCTAGAATTTATTGAGTATTAGAACTTCCCAAGCCTTTCCCTGAAGCATCACTGTAGATGACGAATCCTTCCGATCCAGATGGCAAAGCTAGAACCGGCGTTGTCGTGAGTCTTCTCTTCAATTCTTCAAATACTGACTGGCAGGCGTCGCTCCAGATGAACTCCTCGTCCTTCCGCGTAAGCTTTGTCATAGGCTCCGCTATCCTAGCAAAATCCTTCACAAACTTCCTGTAGTAACCTGCTAGACCCAGGAAACTACGAATCTCTGCTACTGACTTGGGAGATGCCCATGCTTCCACTACTTCAATCTTCTTGGGATCTACAGAAATCCCCTCTCCAGTTACCACATGCCCCAAAAACTCTACCCAGTCCAAAAAAAACTCACACTTCGAGACTTTTTCGTACAACTTCTCCTTCCGCAAAATCTCTAATACAATCTGCAGGTGCTCCACATGCTCCTCCTCGGTCTTCGAATATATCAGAATGTCGTCAATGAAGACTACGACAAACTTGTCCAGATACTTGTGAAAAACTTTATTCATCAAGTTCATAAACACTGCTGGGGCAGTGGTGAGTCCGAACGGCATCACCAGGAACTCATACTGGCCATATCGCGTGTTGAAAGCTGTCTTCGGAATATCCTGCTCCCGCACCTTCATCTGGTGATATCCCGACCGAAGGTCAATCTTGGAAAAGACCTTCGCTCCACTAAGCTGGTCAAACAGCTCATCAATCCACGGCAAAGGGTATCTATTCTTGATGGTAATGTTATTGAGTGTACGATAATCAATACACATCCTCACTGTCCCATCCTTCTTGGGCACGAAGAGTACCGGTGCTCCCCAGGATGAAGCACTGGACCGAATAAAACCCTTGCCCTCCAGCTCATCAATCTAGGCCTTCAACTCTACAGCTTCCTTCGGGTTGATCTTGTAGCAATGCTAGGACTTCGACGCTGATCCGGGCAATAGTTCGATGCTGAACTCCATATCTCGATCTGGCGGCAATCCTGACAGCTCCTCGGGGAAGACATCAAGATACTTTGCAATCAGAGGATGCGATAACTCCTGGTCTTCTACAACTGCTCCAAAATAGACTCCATCTGGCCTCTCTGCAACTCGTCTGCTGATCTCGAATGGTAGAATTCTGGCGGGCTGAAGATCACCTTCCCCTCATGGCAGTCTATTACGGCAAACTGCTCGCTCATCCAGTCGATGTCGAGGACCACGTCGAATCCGGGAAATGGCATCACCAGAAGTCGAGCCCTAACCTCTCTTCTAGCAATAGTGATAGGGTAATCCACCTTCTCACTGACTGGCACAATCCCTTCTCCTGTCATAATCTGACAGTTTCTCCTAGTGGGCTTGGGTGTGAAGCCGTATCTATGCAGAAACTCATATGATACGAAGCTATGTGTGGCTCCAAAATCAAACAATACAATGGCAGGGAAAGAATATAATAGTATAGAACCTGTGATCACATCTGGAACTGCCTCATCCTCCTCAACTGCCGCCATGACGTAAGCACGTCCCTGCTGTGGTCCTTCCCTCTGCTGACGCTGTGCAAACTGCTGCTGCTGAGTGGGTAAAGCCGGTCCTCTCTGTAGTACGGCTGGTAGAGCTCTGGGTGGTACAGGTGGTGGTCCTCCAGCTCCTCTAGGTCCTCCTGTCAGTCTAGCTGCAGCCTGTAGGCAGTCCCTCATCTGGTGTGCGTCTGATCCGCAGAATAAGCAGAGTCCGAGCCTCTTGCGACATTCGTTGAAGCGGTGTCCCGCCCAATAGCAGAATGTGCAAGTAACTGCCTGCTGCAATCTCTGATGCTAATGTGCAGGAGCTCTGGCTGGACGGTGATGCTGCTGTGTCGGCTGCTGAGGTCTCGCCTGAATCTGAGTCTGGACCCTCTTTGCTGGTACCTGGAAACTGCTGCTTTCGACGTCCTGATCCCTCTTCAGCTTTGGATCTGCCTCCTTCTCTACAGCCTGAGCAATCTTGAGGATGCTCGCATAGGTCGTCGCGTGACTAATCGCCATCGTGTGTCGCAGCTCCCTGGTGAGACCCTTCTTGAATCTCCATGCTCTGTCCTCCGGTACCCTGACTAGGTTCTCCGCGAACCTGCTGAGCCTAGTAAACTCTGAAGTGTACTGCGCAACCATTATCGTCCCTTGCTGCAGCGCCTCGAACTGCATCCCCATCTCATCCCTCTCTGCTGTGGAAAAAACTTCTCCTTGAACAGAGTTTTGAAATCTGTCCAAGACACCTGGGGCTCCGTCAACTGGGGCTCCTCCCGGTACCAAGCTCTGGCCAAGTCGAAGAGTCGCATGTTAGCCACCTCCACCCTCAGGTTCTTCGGAATATGCACCGTCTTCAAGGTCCTCTCCGCGTTCTCCAACCATTCATCTGCATAGATGATCCCCTCGTTGCCCCAAAAGTCCATCGGACAGAGGTTCTGGTACTCCTTGGCTGTCCCTGGTCTCGATGCTCGTGGTGCTGGAGCTGCTGCTGGAGCTGGTGCTGCCAGCTCTCTGGTCCTGAGTGCGTCGACGACAGTCGCTCTGAACTATGCGGCCTGCTGACTCTGAGCCTCCCTGAACTGCGCAGCCTGATGATTCTGGGCCTCCATAAACTGCTGGAACATCGCCATAACCTGAGCGCCGTCAAACGTCATCATCGAGGCTAGCGGCGGAAAGATCGGAGGCGGTGGTGGAAGCTGATCTGCTGGAACGTCCGATGCAGCCTGCTGATCCGAACTGCCTGCGACTCCGGAACTGCCTGCAACTCCGGACTGATCCACGGTCTTCCTCGTAGTGACCATCCTTTAATAGAAAGAAAACTTCATGATTGATAAAAACCTAACCTACCAGAAAATGTAAATGTTTATATAATAACCATATGTACCCATTTTTTCCTATGCTGTGATTCAAGTTTCCCTAGTGTAATCAAGTCCCCCAATAGTACTCTAATACCTAGGTACCATTAGGATAGACCTACATGGGCCACCACTAAAAATATGTCACGACCCGCTCCCGAATAATCGGACACGAGTCGGACACGCCCAGCCTTGTCGTTAGACACAACAAAGTAAGCCGCAACAATCTAGGGAAATCTAACCAGATAAATCATGAACAAGTATGAAATCACAGTATCTATAAATGTGTCCCCAAATCCAGAGTAAAGTACAAGTATCAAAATTTATTACATTCCAGCAAAATAAAAGAATAGAGTCTACTAGTCTCAAGTACAAAGTAAAACTGTAAAGTGCTAAGGTAAGCTCTAGGTTTCTACAGCCTCTAGGTCCAACACAGCTCCAGCTGGCTCAGCAAGAATAGCAACATCCTGTCCATAATAGGTGTCGCACAGGGCCTCCAACTCACCTGCAACATATCCTATTCAGGAGCGGAGTAAAGTACATTTCTAGGTAATGAAACATGAACATGATATGAAATGGGTACAGGGGTACAAAAAATGAAATACAGGAATGAACATAAAAGTACAGGAAAATAGTACAGGAAATAAGTACAGGAACTATAGTACATGAATGTAAAGTATAGAAAATGTAAAGTACAGGAAATGTAATGTACAGGAATGAAACTATAATCCTATAGTACCAGACATGATAAGTGCACAATATCGAAATACATCTAGTCCATGTGACCGGCTGGGGTGAGAACATGCACAGGAGTACATGAATATGGTACGACTTAGGACCCGCGTGTACAATGCGAGGCCTAAGCTAGCCACATGAATATATAGTAACCGGGATTGGTCACATGGCTAGTGTATTTCCCCACCCGACGCTAATAAGTACAAGAACAAGAGTACAGGGATACATGAGTACATGATGTCGTGCCATGACGTGTCACAAGAAAGGGTACAAGAATATAAATACACAAAATCGTAGAAAAGTACTTGCCTGACTTCGGAAAAGTACGGGTGAACAATGGAACTGGATGTCCTCCTGATTTATTGAGTACAAGTTTAATTAATAACTAAACAAGCTCTAAATTGGTATTTTGTAGTTCTACAATTATAATATTGGTTAAACCCAGATATTAACTATTCAGTAATTATTCTTCCTTACAACTATTCTTAAAACCATTATTAGAATATAAATTAGCTAGGTCCCTAACCCATTCCTAATACAATATGGCAATATCAGTTTATTAGACTGGAAAAAATAGTGTAGGGCAAACCCAAGTTTAACTTGAACTTCCATCTCAGGTTACACTGAGTATCAAATCATATGCACAGGTATTACCAAACTATCCCAGAGGTGCTACAGCAAAAAGGAAAATGAAGATTTCAATTCTCAGGTTACACTGAAACTTCAATCTCAGGTTTCAATGAAACTTCAATCTCAGGTTTCAATGAAACTTCAATCTCAGGTTTCGAATGAAACTTCAATTCTCAGGTTTCAAATGAGACTTCAAATCTCAGATTTCATTAAGATCAGGCAGTGATGAGAAATCCCATGAGCATTCAATCTAGCTATCAAAAGCAAGTAAATTCCCAGGTTCTAGAAATGAATCAGTCTTGGAAAGACTGATATACTGCCAATTGCAGTGATGCAACCAATCTCAATTAATATTTCATCAAGACTTCCTACAGTCGATACCAGTCTCAATATTGAGACTGATCCAAGTCAGTCATGTGTGTTAGTACCCACAGTCCACCATAAACTGATAACCTGATTGAATCTCAGGTTCCAATTCCCTTGCTGAACCAAACATGGTACACATAGGTTATTGAATCAATATGGCATAAGGATGGTTCTCATTTTAATGAAATAACCAATCATGCAATCTCAGGTTTAGGTATAGCACTAAATATGAGTTCTCATGTTTTTGTTAAACTAAGGTACAAATCTACAGGGTTATCTCAGATTGGATGTCAAACTCTGGTAGATGTTTCCAGGTTTCACATCTGAGCCATTCCTAGTCCTTGCCATGTTCTCGAAAGCCCAAATATCCTTAGGTAATGCTCAAGTTCACAATAACTCAAATACAGCACAGGTGGTTTCAAGTTCAACCAAAATGAACCAAGGTATTGCATTGGTACCACAGTTCAATAAATTGACTAATCTGATATAAATCTCATCTTCAAATGACAAGCCAACTCCCAATACTCCAAGTTAAGCTACTGCACACTTCATCTAAAGTGTAGGATGGTATTCTACTTCAAGGTTTGAAGTCACTAACCAAGTAATATGGTACCAACTCAGGAATACAAAAATAACTAATATTAGAAGTATTCCAATTGAATCAAGTATGACCAAAGTATTATTCAAGATGCTAGTATCTTAGTGAACTGGATCTCAGTTACACATCACAGACTTAGTTTATGATCAAAAATCTAATCCATTGTACTGATAGCTTCACACGAAAATCCCAGATTCAATTTGATATGAAATTTCTCCAAAATCAAACCAAAACACAAAATCTCCAAATCATAGAGTATTTAATTCAACTGACAAATGCAGTCATCATTATTAGGATCCTGATCTCTAAGATCTAGAATTTACTGAGTATTAGAACTTACCTAAATTGCAAACTCTCAGAGACACGAATCCAATGGAGATTGCTCTGCTGACAAGTCCCTGTCCTTCGCTCGATCTCCTACCAATTCACTCAATCTGTCCATGCATCAAATCCCCAACCAAGGCACAACTATTACTGACTATTATAATTAACAGATTTAAGAAGAGAAAAATTATACTATATAGGTTAGAATTGATCTTACCAAAGTTTGATCGATTAATCAAGCACATAGTCGATCCAAACCGATCTGATCTAACTCAATTCCTCAGTTCAACCTAAAGTGAAAACAAATCTGAGATCGAGGAAATTGAATGGAGAAATAAGGTGTTTATCAAATTATTTTTACTACATCCTTCGATATTTCCCAGATCTAAGAATCGATGATCAAGAAATCGATCAAGACATAGAAATTAAGAATCGATTGGAATACAAAATCCTACCAATTAATAACCAGGTTCCAGCTGATCCTCGCGGTTGAAATTGTTCTTCTTTGTCGTCTGGATCTTCCATGATCAACTTGTCGTCTTCTTCTTCACTCCACCGCCATGGCCAGGAAGCTCTGCTACTGAGTATTAGGAAATTTGTGGAGAAAGAAATGAGTAGGTTACGATTGGAAGAAGAGGTCGACTGCTTAAATAGGCCATTAGAGGAGGTGGGGAAGAATTGGCATGCACGCAATTTTTCAGAGTAACAAACTCTGCATATGGCTGAAGGGGTGGTGTCGATGACATTTGGAAATGGAAAATTTTGAATCTGAGCAGCTGCTAAACAAAGACCTAAGTATTTGGTATAGCTTGGCCGACCAAATGTCATGCTATGGGTTGGGCCAAAACCCCCTTGGTAGAAAAGAAGCCCAATAGTCCATTAATATAGGAAGCCCAAAACTCCTTAGAAAATTTAGAATAAAACTTAAGGAAAAGAAAATCATGGAGCTTGGAAAAACAATAAAAATTGAATGAATTTTTTTTTTGAAAACTGGGGTGACAGGGCTCAAACTCAGGGTATGAGTCGGATGGGCCCTGGAAGGAGCGGGGGTAGGTCTACCATCGACCTAGGTACCACATGACGATAGGGAGGAGGTCCGGGACGCACTGCGGCTGGATGGTGGCCAAATGCGACTGCGGCGGAGAAAGAAAAGAGTATTGCTGAAGAGGTTAGGAGTCAGAGGCCTCCGTCTTCTACTCCCCGGACTGGCACAGACGGGTCTCGTCCCAAATCCTGGAAGAATGTGTGTATGTCGGGTGGGAACAAGAGTCCGGAGTCGATGGAGTATGTGCCATCGATGCAGGTTGGAGGAGGACTTCGTGCATATTTTTCGGCAGAAGAGATAGCGGAGGTCACGGACTTCTGGAAAAACACGCTGGTGATGTACGTGTTGGGGAGTAAACCGTTCTATTAGCAGATACGGGATTATACAGAGAGGGTGTGGCGGCCCAAGGGGAGTATGGAGTTCTTCTCACCAGAGAATGGGTTTTACTATGTGAAATTTGGCTTGGAGGAAGATGTGTCCAGGATTATTCAAGGAGGGCCCTGGTCCTTTGACGGGCCGCTTATTATCCTGAAGGAGTGGACACCGGAGCTGAGATGTGAGAAGGAAGTGTTAAACGCAATTCTCGTCTGGATTTGCTTCCTTGAGTTCCCGATAAAATATTGGAGCGTCCCTTTGCTTATGCGATTAGCTAGCTTGGTCGGTAAGCCGATCAAGGCGGATGAAGCTACGGCTTTCCGTACCAGACTAATGTACGCCAGAGTATTTATGGAGATAAAGGTCGGGACGGAGCTTTCGAGTATTCTCGAGTATTAGGTGGTATCCGGGGAAGTGTTAACTCAGGCTGTGGAGTATGATTGGGTCCCCCCAATGTATTCCTTCTGTGAGTGTTTTGGTCACTCTTCTAGTGCTTATCGGACTAGAGGGACAGAGACAGCTAGGGCCTCGGTAGCGCAGATGGAGGTGGTGGAGCCAGAGGTGCCACCCAGTCCCAACGCAGGAGTGGCAGAGACAGTCAGACCGATGGAGGAGGTCTCCCTGGTGGAGGGGGCCAGGAGGTCCATGACTGACACCCCGTAGAGATAGGAGGGTTCTCAGGGCGCGATAGTCCCGTTCAGGCCCCAGAGGAGTATGGTAACCAGGGGTATGAGTTCCCTGGATAGCAGACAGGATGGTATGGAGACCTCCATGGTAGAAAAGGTCTATAGCAAGAAAAGGCATGTCCCGTCCCCACTGGAAGAGGAGCACCAGCCAGGGGGGCTTGATGATCAGACCGTAGCTAACCCAGATTGGATCTTGACTCTCTCCAGGATTCAGGCCCATCTTGCACATTCCTCGGGGACGGGGATGGGGGAGGATATAGATCGGACGGACAGGACACTTTCCTCGGGTATTGTAGTGCCCTGTCCCTACATCGTGCCCCGTTCTTCGTCTACGGGGTGCGCGAGAAAGAATCACTGTCGCTATCGATTCGGTCGGGACCGATAGGTCGGGACCGATCGAATCTATCGAACGGGAATGGTTGAATTAAGATCCATTTCCCGTTATGGAATGGCTTCTTCGGAACCAAGTCCCATATTCAGCGGGTTGCGCCTCAAGGATTGACTATGCGGCTGAGTCGGAAGAGACCTCCTGTTGCTCTGCTTTTCACGCCGCTTGCGTTAGTTTTGCCTTTGTTTTCTGAATGCATTTTCGTGAATGTTTTCGATGGTTTTCATGGCTTGCGTTTCGACTTCGCATTCGTATCGAATTTCCTTGAATTAATACAGTGTTCTAATCGGTTGCTTGTGCAATTTCAGGTGATCACGTAGGCAACATCTAGCGTGGCCAACCAGTTTCTCGCGTCAAGTAAATACTAAGGTGAGTGGCTGACCCTTCTTCCCTCGACCCTCTTTTCTAATACATTATCGATACTAGACATGTGCTATGCTAGATGAAATGCAACGACATGAATGATATTCCGATGAACGGTCACACGACGTCCCACGAACACGAACTATACAAATGCTTGTCATATAACATTATCGTGCTTGAAATTACAGTATCATATAAAACCGTGCTAAGGAAAGACGAATCGATTAAATGAATATCGCAACAATACATACAGATGTGCCTTAAAATAATGAATTAACTTAGCACGGACATGGACAACTTGTCGACAAGGGCGATTGTTTCTTCGAACGGTATCCCGAGGCCACGAGACCGTTCCGGCCTAGGAAGAAATACGGATAGCTATACCGGATGTATGCCACGGTAGGCAGTGGCTTTCAATAGGGCTCGCTACCTGCGTTGAAGGACCACTGTCTACCAAGCTATATGTCCAGGATGGCTTGTCGTGCCAGTGACCTTCACGAATGCACTCTATTAAGTTTCTTATTATCGACCTGACAGGGAAGAACATGGTAAGTTTACGCTACAACGACGCACTCTGTCGGGGGTAAGATCTATCGTCGTCATACGGTTGTGCCTTCAAATATAAGTTTGAATTGAGTAGGATGGCTAGAAACTTTACTAAACAAATTACATGCACGCTCACTTAACTTCTTCAACAAATGAGAGCACGGGATTTAAACTGCCACGCACCAGCACAAAGTGTAATGTGCTGACCCTCGCTCTCAACAGGTACCCGAAACCAGGATAGCGTGCCAAGGAACTGAAGGCGACGATCCTTTCTTTTGAAGCCTTGCTAGCGTGAAGGCTAACTCTGCAACATTTTGAAGACTCCAACCCAACTGCATCATGAGTCATAAACTCTCGCCGATCCCAGGTCTTAGAGAGCCATTTTAATGTTTATAAAAAGGGGATGTAAATGTGTGGAATGACTATCTTATCGATGTCGGTTGTAAGCCCGAGAGGCCTCTTTTGTAATCGAGTCTGTAACCTAACTTATTATCAATGAAAATATAAGTTTTCTTTTCTATATGAATGTGTTCAGTTTCTCTGCGTACTCATATATATGTTGTTGTTTCGGATAACCTTATGAACCGCCTTGTGCAAGCGCAACTTTGGCTTGCACGGCATCACGCCCGGGGGACGACTATCGATTCTACCGAATCGGGACGTGACATAATGGTATCAGAGCACGGCTTTACGTCACTACGCCAAAATAGGTGCTTGCCAACGGTTATTACCGTGACAAATAATTTTTATCACGGTAATAACCGTGACAAATTGGCCGTGACTAATTTTTGTAACGGTTTTCGTAACGGTAATTACCGTTACAAAATTTATTTTCCTCACGTTATTTTGTCACGGTTATTACCGTGGCAAAATTTATTTTCGTAACGGCTATACCCGTTATAAAATATGCTTTTCTGTTAATAATTTTATACTTTTGTAACGGTTATGTAACGGTTATAACCGTTACAGACAGCTATATTATTGAAAAAAATATAATTTCAATATATTTGCTATGAATCTATATTCAATCAACTTCCCAAAGACAAGTAAATAACACTAGACACTTCATTATAAACAAGTCAATTCATTGTAATAATACAATTTACATAAGATAATTCTTACATACACATTATGTTGCTGTAAAACAATTGCAGCTTACATGAATCAAGTTGATGCTGTAAAACAAAAAGAACGCAAAGTTTTTGATGTCAAATGCATGACAAGTATTGAACTGTAACTTTAAGGTCAGTGAAATACAGACACATAATCATCAGCAACTTCCAAGTATTCATTTTCCTGTACAGTTGTTGATGAGAGGTAGCTTGTGTATATCCATCTCTTCAAATTCAGCTCATGTTTCTTTTGCCAAGTGAGTAATAGCAGCAGCACTGTTTGCAGGAATTACTTGACCTCCCAAATCATAAATCCTTCATGTTTTAAAAAAAAAAGCACAATGATTAAAGTAGCCATATGGAAGCTTAAGACAACGAAAGTGATACATTTCGATTATGTGGACTCCTACCGTCAATATCATCTGACTCATATTCCTGCTACTGAATGGTATTTCTCAAGAGTAGTTACATTACTGTACCCAAGCTTAGCTAGTACATAAACAGTAAAAACTTACCAAGAATTCAATTGTGACCACACAACAAGTTCCACCTGTTTCTTGTGACTGGCTGACAAGCTTGAATATTAGGTTGTGTTATCTTTATCTGGCAATAAGTAAAGAAAGAATTGAGGTTGCATTTCTCTTTCAAAAAAAAATAATAAGTCACAGCTGGGAAAACCATGGGCATGAGGGCCTTGCTGAACCTAGACGGTCAGTTGACATAGTCCTGGCTGGTATTTAAGCTTTTATAGCATAACAAAGAATAATTAGTACATATACATCTTTTATGTGTATATTTATTCATACAATTGGAATAGTTGTACAAGTTTTTTAAGTCATAAATTTTACTTCTGTTTGACATTGCAACAAGTTCATGTCGGCATGCACTGAACAAGAGAAATGATATGGCTCTTTTGTTTATTGTTCAAGTTGAGCTGCCACAACAAAAATCAAGTAGTAATATGTATCCATCAGTTAGATTAATCCCCAATCTACAGAACTAGCATTTAAAAGATAAATCAGAAACATGTTACTATTGAAAAGTTGCAGGCTAAAAATAATGATATAAAAAAAGCTTATTAACCTATATGGCCATAAGATCCCAAACCTTTCTCAAAATTAACAAGCAACCTAAAACATAAGATAATTAACCAAAACAACTCTCAAGTTTTAATCCTAATGGCTTCTAAAGGGGTTATAGCATTGGATGTTCGTGTCAGCTTTGGCACTAGACATTTGCTAAATAAATGTAACATTATAAACCTTTGTTGAATTTTGGCTTTATGACTGCAACTGCACATGTATCGTCCAAACCATTTTGAGGAACTATAATTTCTTCCTTACTCCATTAAGCAACTTTTATCTACAGCTTCATGTAAATTAGCTACACATGATGATCATGTCTCACATTTATGTGTCCTCTTTGTGATATTTATGTTGCACAATTTTGTTTGCTATGCTCCAGAGATAAAATGTAAATTTCACACTATGAATATACTTTCATGTGGATTGTTGCACCTTAGTTATATGACCTTGAATATGTTTGCAAAAACAAAAGTATAAAACTTTATTGATACAAACTGTAATAAAGATTACAAGAATTCTGGGAAAATTACAACTATAGGAATCCAATCTTGATGACGATTGCTTTATCCCTTGGACGATGTGAACTTTGAAGACGAAGCCTTTGAAGTTGAAAACAACTCTGAAAATTGAAGGCAAAAGCCTCTGAAGTTGAAGACAAAAGTCTCGGAAGAATGCAGCAGCACTTTGGCAAGAACTCCTGAACTCTCTGATTTCTGATCTCTGATCTTGATCCCCTTGAAATGAAGACTTGAAACTCTATTTATAGAGTTCTGAAAATAACTAACTTTTAGTTATTTTGGACTGCGCAAGATGATTTGCGCATCAACTGATTTGTGCAGCACTGGACTGCGCAGGCAGTTATTGGATCGTGGGCCAACTATCTGGGACACATGGCATTATTTGATTGAAATGCGCATGATCGTGCATAGACAGTTGCCACGTAATGAGCAATTGATGGCATGAATGCCACATGTAATTTGTCAGTCATGTTGGTAGAATGCGTAAAGTGAACTGCGCATACACTGGTTTGCGCAGACTCAGACTGCGCAGGCTTCGTTTGCGCAACCACGGATTGCGCTGCCAACTGTCAGCCGTCCTCGAGCACTGTGCGGTGCCAAAAACGAACAGTCTCCTCATTATTCGTGTTTGTCAGCTATCAGGAAGATCTGATTTGATTCAGTCAATGATGACTTCTGCCACGTCAGCCTGCGTAGTTGGGAACATACGCAAACCAACCTGCGCAAAGTGACGTCTGCGCAATCTGTTGTCTGCGCAACTCATCAAAATGATGAATATCTTAAATTTTTGACTTTGTTGATTGATGCAACTTGATTTTTTAGGACCTACAAGACCCCCTTCAAAGTTTTCGAAAGTTGATTATAATCAAAATTTCGAAATACTTTGAATTTTTGAATGTTGAATCATTTTGCGCAATATGATGAGCTGTCTGCGCAAAGCGAATAGACCACAAGTTTAGGCACAATCCGAGGCATCCGTTTCGCATTTCAAAAATTATAAATACCCCTCTTTTCGTTTTCAATTCTTTACTTTGCAATCTTTCGAGCTTTTTGAGAAGAAAACCTTCACTGTTCTCCTCCTCCGACGATTGTCATGGCCCCACGACAATCAAATGCTGCCGCTGCCGTCGTCACGAAGGGAAAAGCTCCGGCCGAGTCTTCTGACAGGGTTGCACGGCGAGCTTCCCGACACGAATCCGCACACCCTGCTCTGAGAGGTAGTTGAACCGATCGAAAACCCCTTCTTACGGTGATTCGACTCCCTTGAAACTCATCTCTTTTTAGAGATAAGTTCATATTGCGCCACCCTTTTTAGGGTTTCGGTTGCATCAACTATCAGTTCTTCATTTTTATGAAGGCTGTATTCTTGCGTAAATTGTTGATTTGTGCTGACAGGAAGTCAGCGCAAACAATTAAGTTGCGCAGATATCAGCGCAAACCATTGCTTTGCGCACCTTTTATGATGTGCAAACTGATATTGTGCAAGTCATGTCAGCGTAATCTGAGGTTGCGCAAATCATGTCAGCGCAGTCTGAGGTTGCGCAAATCATGTCAGCGCAGTCTGAGGTTGCGCACTCTAATGTTTTATGTTTAAAAACAGAATCTTTGTCTTGGACTAATTTTCATCTGTTTGTTGATGCAGTTGAAGTCAATGAAGATCCAGATTACGAACATTTTGTGGGAACCCTTACAGAGTCTGAATACAAAAAAGATCTGTCTCATGTCCATTACCCTCAGTATGATCTGTCGGCCTCCCGTCAGGCTATATTGATTTCTCAGGACAATGAAACTTTGATGTGTTTGATGAACGGACAGCCTTTAGAATCAGCTGATGCTGTAATTCACAAGAAACCCTTATTCCTATTCGGTGACGCCTTTAAGAGAGCCTCTCAGCCTAGGCCAAGGATGGAAGATAGGGTAGTTCACCAGCAAGATAGATCTTTTTTATACCCGACATCGCTCGCTGCCTTCCTTTGTCACGGTACGCTCATGCAAGCTACCCTAGGAAGATGGATTAGAATATCACTCTATTTTAGGATGCTCGGGCAGAAAAAAATCTTCGTAAAGAAGGGGCCACAACATAAGGATATGTTTTATAGCTCTTCCGACAGATATAGTATCCTACTGAGAGGCTTAAGACCTGGCTGCATTCCACCAGAGAACTCCTCCATGCTAGTGCCTGTTAGGACACCAATATTCGCAAATGAGTTTGCGAAGGTTGAAGAAAAATATCCTGAGCAAGATATAGGAATGACTGGATTGGTGAATCCAGACTACAAGCGATGGAGTTATATCGCGAACTGGGTTCTAGGAAAATTCCAAGACAGACTCCAACAAATCAACCTGTATGAAGCAGTGCATGCCACTGTATATGGATTTGCTTCCAATCCTCATATGTTCTTAGCCTTAGCTGAGAGATACAACTACAGGACCGGAACTTTCATGACCCCAGGGAGAGAGATGGGCTTTGCACTCTACGAGATGAAATATATCTCGTACTTGCCCATGGCAGATGCTCCGTATGAGGAGTATGTACCAACAAATGATGAGTTGAACAAGCTCAGAAAAGAGAATCTAGAGATGGTGACAGTGTTCGAAGAACTATTGTGCCATTACAAGATCTGCTCTTTATTTTACAAGAGTGCCACTGCCAATACTTGTTATTCTTCAAAGTGGCTACCATATCTGTTTCTTAGTCATATAGAGGAGAAGAAAACCAAGTAGAACGATAAATGCTACCCAACCTTTTTCAAACCTTTGAGCCATACAGAGGTCAGAAAATTAATGGAACAGAGTGGTCACTTTGATAAAGAAGTGAAGGATGATCATGAATATCCTCCTTTGAAGAGAGGAGACAATTTGGAAAGTTACTTGAGAATGGGCGATAGGCCCATGTCAGAAGCAGCACAATTGGCGGGATTCTTGACATACTGGTTGCGAAGGTTCGTAGTTCCCGGATCCAGTGCAGTGGATCGTTTTCACCGTGGCGTCTTGTTTGCAGCTGTTAAGCTAGTCTTCGGTTATAAAATGGACTTACTATCAGCAATGACCTGCAAGCTGAATACCAGTCTTCATTTATATGTTGACTTGATGTTGAAAGCGAAAGGAGAGAGAGAATTCCCTTGCTTAGAATTGCCATATACATATTTGTTTGGATGGTTGCTTCTTCACTATCCAACTCTAATGGATCCTGGCATGGGACCAGTTGACGGCAGTTTTCTTCGAAGGTATTCCGATGGAAAATGGAAATATACTTCCTTAACTAAGTGTAGATTTATGTTGAATCTGAACAGAGACTGGAACTTCTGCTGCGCTCCTTTTCCTGCTGGGTATGATCAGATGCCCACGAATATGGTGGATTCGAAACTGCAGCCTCTAACTCGTGTCGCTTTTGAATGGTTGAAGACAATTCGACCATCTCATTTGGTCTACCGATTCGAAGAAGAGTGCTACTTAGAACCATACCTCCCAAGCCGTTTTGCTCGACAGTTTGGGTATGATAAGTTCCATGTAGGGAACGCAATTACCTGCCTCCAAGGCAAAGGTTATCTGATAGACGGAGCTAGGGCTTGGGCTTATTACAATGCCCGTGATACAAAAGCCACTTTCTCCATGCCAGTAATGACTACTCCTCAGGGTCCTCGAATGCTTTTTACATACTCCGTGTTTTACACATCAGCGAATACTTTTGCCGAGAATTTCAATCTCGCAGATAGTTTCGCCACTGCAACAAGATTGAGAAGAGGGAGAATTGCTCCATCGATCCCTATAAATGAAGAAGTACAGGAACCGGCAGATGCACCTCTGGAGACTACAAGGGATATTATATTCCCCGAAGAAGTGAATGCACTACTTCGTATTTCTCTGAAGGTGGGTAAATCTCCTGCGAAGAAAAGAAGAAGAGAGGAGCCTCCTGCTCCTGTGGCGAAGAAGAAATTGATTCTTGATCTTTCTTCTGAAAAGGTGACTACCAGATCTCAATCCCGGCAATTAGCCGAGACACATCAAGAAGTTGCTACTACACCAACTTCCGTACAAAAGCAAGCAGAGCCAGAAAATGTAGAGAGTCCTGTTAGACCTCTACACAGAAAGAAAAGAGTAGTCACCAGAAGAGTCTTGGAAGAGTCTTCTTCTATACAACTCCTGACTTCAGTAGATGCTGCTGCAGGACTTCTAATGGCATCTCCTACACCTGTTTCTGAATCAGGGAGCAAAACTCTCGAGGAGAATGAACAGAGGGGAGATTTTGCCCCAAGAATTGAAAAGCCTAGAGAACATATTTTAGAGGAAGAACAAAGTGTTGTACGGCCTTATTCTCCTATTGCAGATATTACTCAACCTCCTCCTACTCCCAGGACTCTTCGTGAGGACGAAGACCGTGAAATGATTGCAGCTCTGGAGGATTGCAGTTATAGCTTGCAGGAAGATCAGGCTGCCACTAGCAGTGGAAATGCAGCAGTAGAAGAAGAAGAAAAAGAAGAAGACGAGGAAGGTTCTTCATCCGAAAATATTGATGAGTATTTACAAGATCCTAAAAAGGATAATGAAGAACACAATTATCTTGATACCGTCGATGATATTTCAAATCCTAAAAAGGATATTGATGTGGAGGCATCTGCAGAAAAAGCTGTCGATGTTGAGATAGAAATATCTCCTGAAGAAGTAGCCGACGAAGGTGTGCTAAAAGAAAATCCCGCCATCGACCCTCAAGGTATAAAACGAGATTTAACAATCTTTTCTTTTTTTAAAATGAACTGATAACTAATATCTTCATTTGCAGATCTTAAGACTTTGCCAACACCTCCAACGGACCTGATTATGGTGCCTATACCAACGGTGATTATTAGCAGTAGTCATCATTTATCTTATGGTTCTGAGGCGGGCAGCAGCCAGGCTGTTGCAGCTGAGGCTACTTCTGTTCAACGGTATTCCATTCCAGTAAGAAATGAACTCGTTGTTAGACCAAACCAAGGTAACATTGCTCTTAATTTGATCTTTTTGTTCATCAACAATCAATTAGTAAAATAACAATTTTACTTTTGCAGAAGATCAAGCATGAGGAGCAACCAGCTCTACTCTGGCTCCCTTATTTAAAGAGCCTATTGTCCAACCTCAAAGAATCGAGCAACCTGTTACCCCGTCTTCATCAGGAGTAGCAGCGACTCCTGGAACTCTGGCCATCAATCAGCAGGTGGTCCTGTCATTTACCCGATGTTTCTTTGAGTCGCTGGGATCTCTCGTCCGTAAAATGATAGAGAAAGAAGGGGTTGACTTCATTATGGTTAGGAAGCCCACTTCTTTCTTGATAAGAGCCATAAGAGACCAAGGAGACGAAGCTCAGGCCACTCTCCTTGAACATATACTGGATGAATTAGAAGTCTCCATCAAGAAGTATAAAGAACTCAAGAAGAAAGATGTAGACTCTTTAGTACAAGCTGAATTTGAGCGGCTGGCTCAAGCTGCTGATATGGAAAGGTTAACTCTTCAAAATCTGTTAGAAGCTCATTCAGCAAAATCAGCTGAATATAATTCTAAAATAGAATCAATTACCCTAGTGGCTGAAAGCAAAGGACGGCGACTTGCTGAGCTGAAGGCTGAAATTACTCGCCTTCAACAAGAGTTTGAAGAAGAAACTGTTAATCACCAACTGGTGATTGAACAATTTAATGCATTGATTGAAGAAAGGAATGAGTATGAGACCACTCATGGTGAAGAGATCACTCGCAGGACAGTAGATATGCCCATTTTTGATGAAGAAAGCGGGATGAGGAGGCAAGAAAGATAGTAGCGTCAACACACGAAGAAGAGCTGCAGACATTGAAGCAGCAAATTGACAATCTGATTGTCCCTCCTTCTTGATTTTGTATTTGGGTTTTGTTGCTGTAGCTGCATTTTTGTAATGTCTCATTTTTTTGATATAAAGGACATTTTGTTGTGGCTCCATTATTT
Organism: Iris pallida; assembly: GCA_029216955.1. NCBI lineage: Eukaryota > Viridiplantae > Streptophyta > Magnoliopsida > Asparagales > Iridaceae > Iris > Iris pallida. The sequence goes on from JANAVB010033814.1 coordinate 11,466,495, forward strand.
ATTGCATATCTTATTCAGATATAAATAATAGATAGATATGATATATTTATTGACAACTTAATCGAAAACGACAAGTTGCTGATGTAGAAGATGAACGATGATGAATCGTCAATGTATATGAAAATGAATGAACAGGAATACCGTTAAGTGATGATGAACGAACGGATGAATCGTTGGATGAATGTGATAAATGAACTAGTTAACCGATGAACGGATGAACCGTCAGATATTAATGAACGAACGAACCGTCGGATGAATGTAATAAATAAACGGATGAACCGTCAGGTGTTTAATGAACGGACAAACCGTCGGATGATGATAAAGGAACGGATGAACCGTCAGGTGTTTAATGAACGGACGAACCGTTGGATGAATGTGATAAATGAACGGATGAACCGTCAGGTATTAATGAACGGATGAACCGTCGGATGAATGTAATGCTTTATTAATTGAGGAACTTCTGTCTATAAATATAGCAGAAATCTGACAGGAACGAACACTTCTACTCTTCAACATAAAAATGTCTTCCGGAGAAGCATCTAAGAAGGTTGAGACTGTCTCGAAGGTTCAGAAGGGTATTGAAGAACACCCTGCCGATCCAGTTCAGCCAAAGGAAGCAGAAGCAGGCGAAGGTTCGTTTGCACCCCAGCCACCGCGGGACATTTTGGACTTCCTGCTCGAACCAGGAAAGACTAAAGAAGAAGAAGCCATGAGGATGGCCGCCTGCAAGTTTCTTGTGGGATCCAGCAAGGAGGTTCTCGGCTCTTTTGCTGACCGCATTTTTGAGAAGGACGACAGTGGCCCTCGTCCCAATGTAGAAAAAGATGATAGTGACCTTTAATATGTACTATCATATAATAAAATTTGAATTTTATTTATGAACTTGATTCTGTCTGATAAAGTATTTACATTTATACATAATACTTCTTTAAGAATTTGCCATTGATAGGCATCATAGCAACTCGACCATCAAGTTCTGAAAGTTGATAAGCTCCGTTTGAGAAGACTTTGCTTACAACATAGGGACCTTCCCATTTCGCATCGAATTTCCCTTTGCTCATATGAGTCATAGTCATAGGACGTCTGACCGTTAGAACAAGTTCTCCTTGCTGAAAGGCTCTGACCTTCACTTTACGATTAAATGTCTTTGAGATGCAGGCTTGGTATAACTCAATATGCTATTGAGCCATTAACCGTTTTTCATCCAATGCCTCTAACTCTTGAAGTCGAAGAAGGTCATTGTTTTCTGTGGTAACCTCATTGGCAATAGCAATCCTTAAAGAAGGAATTTGTAACTCCAAAGGAAGGACAGCTTCACAGCCATACACCAAAGAGAAAGGTGTAAAGCCTGTGGGATTGCGGACTGTAGTTCGACAGGCCCAAAGACACTCGCCAAGTTTCTCGCTCCAATTCCGTTTGTTAGTGGATACAAATTTCTTAAGGAGCTTAATAATGGTTTTGTTAAAGGCTTCAGCTAAACCATTAGCAGCAGGATTGTAGGCCGTCGAAGCAACATTGTTAATCCGATGATCATCGCAGAATCTAGTAAACTTCTGACTAATGAATTGAGGTCCATTGTCATGAATGATTCTTCGAGGTACACCGAATCTATAGATGACATGGTGTTTAACGAAGTTAATGACACTGCTAGTCTTGACTTCAACCAGAAGTATAGCTTCAGCCCACTTGGAGAAGTAATCGGTTATCGCCAATATGAACCGATGTCCTCTAGAAGAAGAAGGATTAATAGGACCTATGATGTCCATACCCCAAGCTTCAAAAGGCCAGGAAGCAGCAGTCGGGTGTAAGAATTCCGAGGGTTGATGAATGAAGTCTGTATGGATTTGACAAGCACGACATTTTCTTGCATATTCATTGGCATCTGATACCATAGAGGGCCAATAGTAACCCATGCGTCGGATACGATCCTGTAACTTAGGACCAGGTTGATGTGCTCCACAGACGCCATCATGAGCTTCACGCAACACTTGTTTGCTTCATCACCAGCTAAACAGCGTAGAAGAAGACCATCATAAGTTCGCCGATAGAGTGTTTTGGTGGTTTGATTGTAATAGAATCGTAGAGATCGACGTCGAACGCTTGTAGCCTCCTTAGGATCTTCAGGGAGTATGTCATGTACTACGAAATCGATAAAAGGAGTTCTCCAATCGTCATCAATAATATTGACTTCAGCAAGATTGCTAAATTCAATATTACGATTATTTTCAATACAGAACAGTTCTCGATTAGAAATAACCACCACCTGATATCTTTTGATAGGGATGGCTAAGACAGCTGCAAGATTGACCAAAGCATCGGCTTCAGTATTGCAAGCTCGTCGAACATAGTCGATGAAGAAAGCTTTGAATGATGTAGCTATATTAATTGCCGCTTCATGATAAGGCACTAGGTCTTGATGACGGACTTCATAGGTTCCTCTAACTTGGTTCACAACCAGTTTAGAATCACCATAGACTTCCAGATATTCAACATTCAGTTGTTTAGCTAGCTGAAGGCCGACAAGTAAAGCATTGTACTCTGCCACATTGTTGGAGCAAGGTTCATCTAAAGAGTAGGCTCTTTGGATAGTTAATCCGTCTGGAGAAACGAGAACAACTCCAACACCTGCCACAATAGCACCATTTGGTCCAATTCTTGATGCACCATCAAAGAATAGACGCCAGGTTGGAAACTCTTCGGAGATCATGTTGACTTCTAATGTCTCGTCAGAAATTTCGTCATAGAATTTAGATGTCTCAGGCACAGGATGAGCTGCTAAGAAATCCGCCAGCGCTTGACCTTTGACAGACTTTTGTGGAACATATACCATGTCATATTGAGCTAGCAGGATTGCCCATGTAGCCAACCGAGAATTAAGTGTACTAGGTTTCTTCATGAGTACCCGGAGAGGGTTAACTCAAGATATAACATGAATAGTTTGACCAATGATATAATGCCTCGTCTTTTGCACAGCAAACATGAGAGCCAGGCATTCTTTCTCGACCGGACTATAACGGTGTTCAGCACCAATCATAGTTCGGCTAAGATAGTAGATAGCTTGTTCATGGCCTTCTTTGTTCTTTTGGGCAAGTAAAGCACCCAATGAATGGTCCACAGCACGGACATACATCAAGAATGGAATACCAGAGATAGGTGGCACCAAAACTGGTGGGTTCATAAGATATTGTTTGATATTGTCGAATGCTCGTTGACACTCTTCAGTCCAAACAAAAGATACACCCTTCTTCATTAGTTGAGTGAATGGTCTGCAGCGTCCAGACAAGTTCGAAATGAATCGCCTGATGTACGCAAGTCGGCCTTGGAATCCTCGTAGCTCTTTTAGGTTGCGTAGAGGACGCATCTCTTGGATGGCTTTGATCTTCTCGGGATCCACGTGTATACCCTTAGAGGTAATGACGAAGCTGAGAAATTTGCCACTAGAGACACCCAAGAATGACTTGGTGGAATTCATCTTGAGCTGATGTTGACGCATGAGATTAAATATTGTTCTCAAATATTGGATGTGATCTTCTTTTAGACGACTTTTGACAGCAATATCGTTAACGTAGCATTCGACTGTTTTACGAAGATGTTCTCTAAAAATGGTACTCATAGCTCGCTGATAAGTTGCACCAGCGTTCTTAAGACCAAATGGCATTACTGTATAACAATAGACTCCTCGAGGAGTGCGGAAAGATGTATGCTTTTCATCTTCAGGATGCATTTTGATCTGATTATACCCAGAAAATCCATCCATAAAAGATATTCTTTCGAACCCACAAGTATTATCAATCATAACGTCTGTGATAGGAAGAGGAAATTCATCTTTCGGACATGTTTCATTGAGATCTCGGAAGTCGATGCAGACCCGAACTTTTCCAGTTTTCTTCAAAACTGGGACGATATTGGCTACCCAATCAGGATGCTGCTCTTCTCGAATAAAGCCACAAGCGATGAGCTTCTTGACTTCATCATCAATTGTGTCCATCATTTCAGGCTTAAATCGCCTTTGTTGCTGTTTGACCGGTTTAGCATTAGAAAGAATATTCAGTTTGTGAGTAGCAATCTTGGGATCTAAACCTGGCATGTCTTCGTAACTCCAAGCAAAGACGTCAATGTATTCTTTAATAAGAAGAATCAACTCTTGCTTATCTGCTTCTGGAAGATTCTTGCTAATAAAGATTGGCCGAGGTGACTCGCTTTCCCCTACATCAATTTGAACTAATTGATCTTCAGTAGGAGGTTCTCGTTGTTCAAAACGAAGTACCCATTGGTTATCCATATGTTGAGCCCAAGGATCTGTTTCCGGACTTTCTTCAACATCTTCATCACAGCCTTCTGGTTGTTCAACGGGGACCATGTTAGAAGATACGATTATATGATGGACTTCACCGATGCTGGTATCGGAATCCCATGATCTGGAATCAGAAGAATTAGAACGTTCTTCACTATCTGATTCAGAAGCCGCTGGGGATAACAGTGGAGGAGAAGTATATCCGAGACCTTTCTTGGTCCTGCCATAATACATTTGTGATTTTCCGTTTGGAACTGTTGTACGAATGGGAGTTCGTCTACCTTTACCATAGTTAAGGCCGCTCTTGAAGTCGTAACCCATCTTTCGGACGATGTCTTTTGATTGTTGACTATAACGATGGAACTGGAGACGTCCCGTATCGTTAACTTTGCTATCATCCGTATAGTTAATCTTTGTTTTCGGTCTTTTATATAAAAATGCTGGACTTTCACCTTTCTTCAAAGAAGGGTGAATACGGTAAGAATCATCTGGATCTTCAAGCGAGACTTCTGTCTGAAGAGATTGTACGACTCCCAGTGTAATTGATTGGAAGCTATCTAACATATCCAAATAACTTTTAGTATAATAAATAACATCAATATACTGGAAAGTAGGTGCTTTTTCATTGATTTGTACATCAGTATTTACAACAGGACCTTTAACCTTAGCAGGTTTGGTCAAATTGATTAAAAGAGGGGGAGAAGAAGAACGTGGAGGAGGCTTGTTACGACGGAGGTCGATAACAAGTGGCTCAGAAGAGGTGAGCTTCCTTTTTTCCTTGTTGTGATTTAGATCAACAACAAGTGGCTCAGAAGGAATGAGCTGCTTTTTGTCTTTGTTACGACGTAAGTCGATAACAAGTGGCTCAGAAGAGGTGAGCTTCCTTTGATTTTCATCAGCATCAACTGATTTCTTTTGAACTAGTAAGTGAATAACCAGTGGCTTGGAAGATTGAGGATGAGAAACTCGCCCCTTAACAGGTATGATAAGAGTGGCTTGAGGTACTGCTTTTTGATCTTCTTCAGTATCCATAGCCAATACCACCTTCATAAACTCGTCTTTGTACATACGAGCATCGTTACAATAAGCTTCAACACCCTTGAAAGGATAAAGATCCGCAACTTCTTTGTGAACTTGTCCTTTGTCATCAACGTATTTAAAGCATTGATGAAGAGTTGAAGGAACAACATTGTGTTCATGGAGGAATGGTCTTCCCAGGAGAGCATTGTAAGAACAACCATGATTGTCAATGATATAAAAGGTCACCTTTGTGCGAAGATTGCCTATTTGGAGTTTTAGGCGGATCTTGCCCAAAGGTTCACTCTTTCCTTGGTTAAATCCCAGAATAGTAGTGATTGTGGTTGAAAGACTATGCACTGGTATCTTCAATGCATCTAGCATTGTCTTTGGCATAATACTAAGTGCTGACCCTGGATCTATCAGGAAACGATCAACCTTCATTGAATCAACATATCCTGTATAGTAAAGAGGACGATCATGTCTATTATCTTCCATTAACATATCATCTTGAGTGAAGGTAATGTTTGGGATCAGTTCCAAAACACTATGACAGTGATGACAAGAGACTGGTTCTGATTCTGGCTTCTTGAGAAGAGTTAAACAAGTTTCAGCCTGCATCAGAGCTTCACTTAGAGTTTCTCGTGTCTCCTTGGAAAGACGCAAGAGTTCAAAGATTGACAGCCTAGCTGGTGTATTGGCTAATTGAGCCAATATATCAAAGTTGTAAGGCTTCTCAAGCCCAGTAGGAGATGACTTCTTTAGAGGTTTGTCAAATCGAACTTGTTGCTTGCCTTTGTCAGCCATTGTTGGCTTAGGAGGAATTGATACTACAACTGGTGAAGATGTAGAAGGGACCTCTTCAGCAGATGCAGGTTGTGCCAGAGCAGGTTCGGAAGAAGAAGCAGGATCCTTTTGACCTTCAGAATGATCTTTCAAATAAGCTTTCCCTGATCTGGTGCCTAACAGAATCTCTTCGTCAACAATGGGATCAAAAGATATCATGTTGCAAATCTTGGTTTTGCCTTTAGAACGAGTTTTCTTCTTGGAAGATATCTCAAATTTTGGAGCAAGATCAGGATGGATCCACATAATTTCACCGTTATCAAGAGACAAGGGAATAAGACCTTCATTGGATGGAAGCGGGAGATTCTCAATCTCAAGGGTTGCTTTAGAAATTGGAATGATACCATGTGGTATCATCTGTGGAGGGAAATCTCCAAACTGGACTGAAACCATATTTGCAGTAACAGTCTTCTCATCTTGTTGCAGAGTGACTACACCAGCATTGACAAGCTCTTGAATCTTACCTTTGAGCACATAGCATGCTCGAGTAGGATGTCCAATGAATCGGTGATAGACACAATACTTGGGATGATCAGTCTTATTGACTTCATCAGGTTTCTTTGGATCAGGGAGTTGAATTTTATTGCTTTTGAGTAAACATTCGAAGATACTTGCAGTGTCATTCTCATCAAAAGAATATTCCACTTTTGGACGAGGTTCCCTCGGTGGAGGTGCAGAAGGAGTAGGAGTAGATGTAGGTGGGGCTATATTGACAGCCAAAGATTCTTTATTTTTATTCAAGTTAATGTTCAAAGTCTCTTTCGCTTTGCGATTGTTCTGGCGATTGCCACCACCTGAATTCTGATGCTCATCGCGATCAGGGTTAGACATTTGTACCCCCAATTGTTTGAACTTGTCGGCACTTACTTCAGCAGCTTTGGCATTGACGATGAATGAGGGCCAATCTTGGAATTGGGTAGATCCCGTCCACATACTGATAATAGGTAAAAGATTTGCCTTATAAGTATCAATAGTGACAGCAGCTGGAGTCCCTGGAGGCATTTTCAAAGCTTCATGGCGGAACCGTTCAATAAAGCTCTCAGCAGTTTCATTATATTTTTGTTTGATTTTATTGAGAGCTGACATAGTCATATCATTAAATCCTTCGTAGAACCGTTCCAGAAAGATTTGTTTGAGACATGAAAAGGATGTGATGCAACATCGGGCAAACTTCTGTACCAGTCGTATGCTACGCCGGCTAAACAACCGATGAACACTCTGGTAAGAAGAGCGTCATTTGGCTGAAGTTGAACAGTCATTACCTTAAAATGATTGATGAATTGACTCGGGGAAGTACTGCCATCGAACAGAGAGATTGTAGGGATTTTGTACTTTGGGGGAAACGGGACGTCCTTCCATTCAACCGGATAGGGCTGTTTAATCCCCAACCTTTGTAGATTGTCTTTCTCTTTAAATGCTTCAAACTGGGTTCGTAAGAGTTTGACAGCTTCATTGGCGTCTTCTGATGAAAAAGAAGGAGCAGGTTGAGTTGTAGTGGTAGGGGGAGGAACAGCATTGTAAGCACTACCCCCAGCTCCTGACTGGCTGGGTGTAGTTTGTACTTGTACTTGTACAGGAGGTATTTGGGGAGGCACTACCCCCAGCCCAGTGTTAGCAGGTACCGAAGATGCTATAATCTCTGGACTAGTAGTAGGTGCAATTGGTGGTGTAGTATGCTGTGCTACAATGATGGAATGTATACTAGCAACCATTTCAGCCATGGTCTTTAATTTGTCTTCGAGTGCAGCAATTCGCTGTTCCTGATTTGCGGAGGTTGAAGCATCTGGATCATCGGTGACAACATAAGCCGTCACTTCTCTTGGCACAGTGAAAGATACTGTTTGTTCAGAACTTTCACTGTATGCATCATAATCAGAGAACGAATCATCTCCTGACTGAGAAACAGGAAGATGACCTGAAGGGTTTTGAGGAAGATTCCTTTGACCGATTGTATCTCGGCTTCGAGAACGGGTATGTTAAAATACTCCTTCGGAAGATTCTTGAAGTAATTCCAAATACCGTTGGCTTGGCTTGCGGAGTCTACCATGCTTAGAGCATCTTTTACCCTCAGAGCCTCGGGAAGTCATATTAACAGAAGCATACAAAACTTCGTCTTCATCTGACATGGGTTCAGATTTAGCAAAAATCAAACGATCGAAGACAGATCGTTTTGTTGTTTGACAACAACATTGGATAATGACTTTATGATTGCAGTGATGCTCAGATGGTTGAGATGGAGATATTGAATCATTATCCCGTTTTTGTCTCAATTGTTCTCGAAGGTCCACAACGGGATGAGAAAAGTTCCGAGGGATCTGTTCTTTGATAATATTCGGAATATGATTCCGATTCTTCAAATGTTTAGTCCCTTGAGTATACAGGGAAGTGCTTACTTCATTAGCATAAGTGTCGGGATTTTTGACCTTGGAGATTTGTTTTTGATGATGTTTGACCTTCGGCATTGGCTGTTTGCGTTTTACCGAATTGGGTCGATTAAGATAAGTTCTGAGGTCAGCAAATTCACCCCCAGGAGTTTCTGTTTGAGACACTAACAGTTTTTCCTGTCTGGAACGACAAATTTGGAGAGTCGGGAGGTCCTGGAATTCTGCTATCAGAGTAGGCAGAATACCTCTTTGATTGGTACAAGTACTCTTGTTATAAAGGAAAGAAGAATCCTTGTTTGCCAGAGTTCTCGAATTGATTGGTGCCGAGACACATTGAGATGGATCCTCTTCAGTAAAGACTGAAGAAGACTGAAAAAAGACCAAAGGGCCTTTTCCCTTGTTTTGAGATGAAGGGTTAGCTAAAGAGCGTTTCCCTCTGTTATCTTCCAAGTCATGAGACAAGGAAGTTTGAGAAAAGACCAATGGGCCTTTTTCTTTGCCTTGAAGAGAAAGAGGAATAGTCAAAGGACTACCCTCAGTGGATTGCGCAGAGGCAATAGGGTGTTTGGGAAGAGGAGTAGAATCTCTTCTTTTGTTGTGAGAAGAAGGGAATTTAGCCAAAAGGCTGTTTTTCTTGGATTGCGCAGACTTGGTTTGCGCATGGGTAAAAGGTGCACTGGTTACTTGTGCAGTAGAAGCTTTGGTAGGAAGTGCATCAGGAGTTCTTGTACTAGAGTGCTTGGGATGCACTTTGGTTACTGGAGTGCTATTTTGCGCAGAAAAAGCCACTGCCAATTGCGCCAGAGTCATAGGAGTCTTCTGTTTTGACAAGGCAGCATATGAAGTAGCTTGTACAACATTTGCAACAGACTGCGCAGCCTTGACTGCAACAGATTGTGCAGTAGTTATTGAGACAGACTGTGCAACTATTGGCACAACAGTTTGTGCAGCAATCTGACTAGCAGATTGTGTAGCAGTTGGTACAGCATCCTTGGTGGCAAAACTGTCAGATTATGCAGCAGACTTGGAGACCCAAACTGAGCGCACTTCGCTCTTGGCAGAAGTGACTGCAGTACGGGGAGTGGTCTTGGAGTTGAGCATCGCCTCGTAGGCTGTCTGGTTGACCTTAACAACCAGCGTCTTCTGCGTCTTCCCGATAGACGCTACGTCACATTGAGTTGCTACTTTCTCGTCGGAGGAGAAAGTTGTCCCCAGCAGAGTCGCTATTTTGTTTGCAAAAACAAAAGTATAAAACTTTATTGATACAAACTGTAATAAAGATTACAAGAATTCTGGGAAAATTACAACTATAGGAATCCAATCTTGATGACGATTGCTTTATCCCTTGGACGATGTGAACTTTGAAGACGAAGCCTTTGAAGTTGAAAACAACTCTAGAAATTGAAGGCAAAAGCCTCTAAAGTTGAAGACAAAAGTCTCGGAAGAATGCAGCAGCACTTTGGCAAGAACTCCTGAACTCTCTGATTTCTGATCTCTGATCTTGATCCCCTTGAAATGAAGACTTGAAACTCTATTTATAGAGTTCTGAAAATAACTAACTTTCAGTTATTTTGGACTGCGCAAGATGATTTGCGCAGCAACTGATTTGCGCAGCACTGGACTGCGCAGGCAGTTATTGGATCGTGGGCCAACTATCTGGGACACATGGCATTATTTGATTGAAATGCGCATGATCGTGCATAGACAGTTGCCACGTAATGAGCAATTGATGGCATGAATGCCACATGTAATTTGTTAGTCATGTTGGTAGAATGCGCAAAGTGAACTACGCATACACTAGTTTGCGCAGACTTAGACTGCGCAGGCTTCGTTTGTGCAACCACGGATTGCGCTGCCAACTGTCAGCCGTCCTCGAGCACTGTGCGGCGCCAAAAACGAACAGTCTCCTCGTTATTCGTGTTTGTCAGCTGTCAGGAAGATCTGATTTGATTCAGTCAATGATGACTTCTGCCACGTCAGCCTGCGCAGTTGGGAACATACGCAAACCAACCTGCGCAAAGTGACGTCTGCGCAATCTGTTGTCTGCGCAACTCATCAAAATGATGAATATCTTGAATTTTTGACTTTGTTGATTGATGCAACTTGATTTTTTAGGACCTACAGAATATTATGTCCAACAAGATATAGGACCTCATAGTCACCAACTGCCTGCAGGTGAGCCCATTTGAGGGGAAAATTTAAGATGATAAAAAAAGAGTAATTTGTATTTAAACATGTAAATTTAGACATGTATAAAAGAGAACTCTTGTAGCTTCTAGTGTTCACTATTAGGATATTAGATATTAACTATCACTTTAGCCAAGAAGATTGGGAACTTTTGTGAAAGCTTCCACATCCATTTAGCTAGAAGAGCAATAATGAATTCCTTCAATTCAATGATTCCCACCTTTCAAATCCTTTAGACCCCATAATACCTTCCAATTAATGGGACAATAAAAATGATAAACTCTACTAATCTTCCTTCCCTTCCATAAGAAATTTATGACTCATGCAAGCAATAAGAATATTGGCATGATGAGAGAAGGTATAAGTAAAAGTTTAGATTACTGACTTATAAAGATGACCGGAGAAACACCTACAAGTAGATCCAGGAAAAGAAAACTTGCAAGCTCAAGGCGTAAAAGACTGGTTTGCATTCCTGAAATAGTATGGGCATTTATCAATCAAAATTGAATTCTGGAAGAAGAACATGATATATACCAAAGCACAAATTGCACATGGGCTAAATGAAAATAATTGTAACAGTTTCTTCCTGATATGGATGCAAAGTAACTAATGCAAATGTTTATGACAACAACTAGTAACTCTTAACATGAAAGCAGAACAACTTAATTGTAATTTCCAAAATGACATAAAGGAACCAGAATGCGGTATTTTGGAAGCTTCTCCATGTCACACAAGGTTTATATATATACTGCTACTTCGATTTATTGAGTTATGACATAATTGTTTGCTTATTAAGGATGTGGTTGGGAGTAGTTTTAGATAATCACATATCTATTACTTCAAATCTAGTCTATATACCTTAATTTGCAGTATGTAGGATTGGCTACTTATTAATTATTGCAAATTATTTTATTACTATTTTCTAACTAGATGCCTTCTAAGAACCTGCATAATATCTGCCACTGGTTGTGCAGTTACCTGTATGTGTGTATGTGGTATGGGATGGTACCAGTGCCATGTAAAATATAAAGGGGTAATATATCAGTCATACTGTTTGAGTGTGTGTGTAACAATACTTGTCTGTGTGTGTGCAACATATAAGTGTACATGTGTATTCATATGGGTGTTATGTTTGTGCAGTAGACAACAGGTAAGCAAGGGGATTTCAACATCTGTGCGTAGGTTTGGGCCTGCAGACTGAGGAGGGATATCAGCAGAATTTATGTGCAATACGAGTGTAGAGGTGTATGTGTGAACAGTAGGGAGATTAAGCAGAAATTACGTAAAGCAATGCTTAGAGAGGTCTGCAGGTAACTGTGGTTTATTTCAGCAGCAAGCTGCAGGTTTGGAGGGTTTTCCATCTGCAGGTGTGCAGGAATAGACAGGGATTTGTGAGTGGTCTGTATTCAAAAAAATTATGGTTCTGATGGACCAAAAAATCCTTTGGGAAGCACCTGTGCTTTTGAAGCATGAGATCTTCTTTCCCCTATTTGTTTCCGACATCATCGAAATAGTGATTATGTAATGCCTCTCATCATACTACAATCTAAAATTTTGAAAAAAAAAACTAAAAGTAACAAAGCCCTTAAACCCTAGAATCAACAAAACCATAAAATCATACTACATATTTACTTCTTCTCGGTACAATTTTCTTGGCCTAAAATCAACAAAGCCATAAAACCGTATTTAGAGCTAAATAAAGAAAGAAAGAAAGAAAATATGAGAAACCCTAAAATCAAAAATCAAACTAAAATTGAGGAAGTACCACCGTCGACGGTGAAGGATTCCCCTGATCAACCTAACATCGATGATTCCCCTGATCAACCTAAAATCGAGGATTCCACTGATCAAAACAAAATCAAACCAAAATAATAAAAAATGGAAAAAGATGGATTCCTTTGTGTAGAGAGAGAGCAAGAAGATGGAAGAAGTACCCGAGAGAGGGAAAGAATATGGATTCCTGTCGTTTGGGGAGGGAGAAGTGCCGAAGGAGAATGATGTTGGAGGGAGAAATGGGAGGGAAAATGAAAATCAGAGGGGCGTCGGGAAAATGAAAGAGTGGGGATCAAAAACATGAGAGGGGAATTTGTTTGTCACACTTTTTCCCCATCACATGTTATGCATGTGCCATGGATTTGAGGGGGAAAAACATGTCATAACGGTTAAAAACCGTGACCATAACAAAGAATTAAAATGCATACGAAATTTGATTTTTTTTAGTAACGTTTTATTAGTTATTGTAACGTTTATAACTGTGACAACCTAGTCACGGTAATAACCGTTACTACTTGTAAAAAAAAACTGTTACAAATTGTCTAATATGGTGTAGTGCGTCCTTGGCCTCCAGTGTCGAGTTTTTACTCTCAAAATCGTTGGTCTTGTGTCGATGAGATATGTCGTTCCATACGAGTGAGCTCGTAATAAGTTTTGTAACTAACGTAGTTTGCCTTCAAAAATCCCAGAAGGCACGGCGGTGAGCATGGCGGTGAACAAAGAAAGTGCTTCGAGCGGCTCGAGCAGCTCGAGACCCGGACCCTATAACGATGCCATGGAGCGGATGTTGCGTATACTGGAAGCGCAACAACGACAAGCTGAGGAGAGTCAACGCCAGAATGAGCAACATCGACGGCAGACGGAGGTACGCCAGACTCAGTTCGAGGCCCGATTCGATGCACAATTCAAGCTGCAGCAGAAGCAGCTCGATACTCTTCAGCATATCTTTCAAACAGTGGTGGCCAACAACAAAAACTCCGTGACAACCCATGCCGTAACCGAGCCTGCGGCCAGACAAAGTGAAGTCGAACCGGAGGTACCCGAGCCTATGCCTGCAACACCGTGAAGTTCTAACTTTGACGTGTTAAAATTCACAAAAAGCTGTCGCACTTTCTTCAACAGCACGGAAGATCCCTCCGTGGCGATCGAATGGTTGGAGGAACTGGAAGATAAATTCGAGCTTATGGGTGTCGAAGAGTCCAAAAAAGTAGCATGCGCTCAACTTCTACTCCGATTGAACGCGCACGACTGGTGGGCCGTGCAAAAGCGAGCGATCAGACGTGTCGACGAGATAGCAGCAATTTCTTGGGCCACCTTCCGAGAGGCATTCGAGATCGAGTACCTCCCCGAAGCCATTCGATAAGAGAAAGAAAATGAATTTATGCAGCTAAGACAAAGAAATATGACGGTGCGACAGTATGCAGCAGAGTTCAACGAGTTAGCCAAATTTGCTGGAGAATTCCTATCCTCCCTGGCGAGTCATGTTCGACGGTTTGAAGTGGGTCTACGGCCATCTATTTATGCCCATGTGTCTGTCCCGTAATACAAAACGATAGGGGAGTCTCTCAACCACGCCCTCCGCCTTGAATGCCAATACCCTCCAGGTGCTGCCGGTGCTGTGCATACCTACAATCACAAACGCCCTAGCCACGCGAGAGAAAATAACGTGACCAAGCGTCCGAACAACGGGCACCAGGACGGACATCAGGCGCGGAACCAGGGACCTCACTGCACAAAATATAACCGGAACAGATACCTTGCCGTCGACTGTGAAGTTCAAAATGGCGGGTGTTTCATCTGCAGAAACAGGGGTCACTTTTATGGAGACTGCCCGAACCGTAGAAGAAACAACTTGAACACGCCTCAGCATCAACAGCACCGTCTGGGGAATCAAGTTCCGGTACCTCGAGCACATCAACCTGCACCGCAAAATAGCTAAGACCGTCGCCCCAATGTCCAGGGCCGCGTCTACGCCATGACTCGAGATAAAGTGTTTGCATCAGATACGGTCGTGATAGGTATACTAAATTTCAATAATGTGCCTGCTCGTGTACTATTTGATTCAGGTGCTTTGCATAGTTTTATATCGGCGGACTTTGTCGCCGAACACAAATTTTTGCTAATATTATTAGATCTTGACCTTAGCGTAAGTACACCTTCGGACCAATACTCACTAATTTAGCATGTGCCGACGGGATTATCTGTATCGGCGGTCAAAAGATCGGTCTTGACGTGATAGTTCTAGACATGAAGGACTTTGATATCATTCTGGGAATAGATTGGCTCAGGTCGTGCAACGCAACCATAGACTGAGACAGAAAGACGGTCACCTTCCGCATACCAGGAGTGCCTAAATTCTGCGTTTCGTGTGGTGAGGCGTCGTCGACCTGCATACTGATCTCGACAATTTTTGCTCGGAGAATGCTGCATTCTGGGTGCGAAGGCTATTTGGCGTCCGTCCGAGACATCCGACAGGATGGTGCAAACGCGGATCAGACCGACGTTGTGGCAGAATTCCCTGATGTGTTCCCGGACGAGCTACCCGACATGCCCCCCGACCGAGAAATCGAGTTCAGCATCGATACATTCCCTGATACTCGATCGACTTCCAAGGCCCCGTACAGAATGGCTCCCGCCGAGCTGAAGGAACTCAAGGTCCAATTACAAGAGTTACTTGAAAAATGGTTTATTCGGCCTAGTATTTCACCGTAGGGAGCGCCCGTGTTGTTCATGAAGAAGAAGGATGGGTCCATGCGTCTGTGCGTCGATTACCGAGAGCTGAACAAGGCCACCATCCGGAACAAGTATCCATTGCCCCGCATAGACGACTTATTCGATCAGCTGCAAGGTGCCTCGGTATTTTCGAAGATTGATCTTCGCTCGGGCTATCATCAACTCAAGATCAAGTAGGACGACGTGCAAAAGTTAGCCTTTCGTACTCGATACGGCCACTACGAGTTCCTGGTGATGCCATTCAGCCTGACGAACGCCCCTGCCGCCTTCATGGATCTGATGAATCGGGTATTTCGACCCTTTCTTGATAAATTTTGTGGTAGTATTTATTGACGATATTCTCGTCTACTCGAAGGACAGTGTTGGCCTAATGATTATATCGTATTTTTTGAATATGGCTAATCAGTTAAGTTTAACATAATGATGTCACTAATATTCATATACTCACTATCATGTTGCTACTTAAACTTAGTATTGTCCTAATTGGCCTATACTATATTGCTATGTTTGTATCGTACTGCAACATATTTTTCTTGCCTAACATGTATTTGTAGACATACAGTTAAGCATGATCAAACATGATCAAAGCAGGACATAGGCAATAAAGAATTAATGATGAAGCAAAGACGACGTCATACAAAGAGATTTCTCCGAACCGCCTAGCGACCTATCCGGGGCCTCGTATCGGGGGTTCCGCTGCCCGATCAGCGGACATGGGTCGAGGGGGCAGCGCCCCCCATCGGGGGTTCGGGGGCGAAGCCCCCGAAAGGTATTCAGATTTTCAGATCTGTTTATCTTTGGACGAGTGCTGTCAAGGAAAAATACGTCTTCAGATCTACTCAAATATCAGAAGAAAGGCGTCATCAAAGGGCTATTGGTTTTCTCTTGTTCCAAGTCTGTAATATTCTATTTATTGAGTCTAGGAGAATGTGTACGTTGAGTCGCACTGAGTCATCTCAACCCCTAGACATATCTCTCCAAAGCTCTACCATACAAACAGACCAATTTCTGAACCAAAGCCCAAGATCCACCAAGCCAAACAAAGCCCAAAGCCCAAAGGCCATTTGAACATTCTGCCACCAAGGAGGCAGAGTTCGGGCCGAACTCTGCCCCCATACAGAGTTCGGGCCGAACTCTGTCCCCTGATTTCCAGGAATTGATTTTTAGGGTTACCAATTGCTAGCTGGTATAACGGCCATATTTTTGAATTTTGAGGACAGAATTCTGGCCGAATTCTGCCTTCTAGACTAGTATATATAGGGCATGATTTCAACCATTTTCATTCATCTCTTACCTTCAAATATTCAAGCTTTCTAAGCTCTACTACTCCAAGCCTCATTCTTCTATATCTCCTAAGCCACAACTCTCCTTAGCCCAAGGTGCTCAGTGCGATATCAGCTAGAAGTTGTGTGCAAGAGGGAAAGAAAAGTCACTTGGACAATTCCAAGTTTCGCCACCTGCGAATCTGTAAGAAGTTGGCATGCTCTTCTGAGTAAAGGCACGTGGTTGTACACTATTTCACAAATAGTGGATTTCAATCCTGAGCTAGAGTTCTCAAGCCTGGACTAGTCCTCCATGAGGGAAACCAGGTTAAAACTGCTGTGTTTGCGTATGCTCTTCTGATCTTTATTTACTTCCATATTTTTCTCTGATTTATTTACTATCTTAAAAGTTGTTTTGTGGAGGTGATATAGAGTTAATTTTTATTTGGTGATTATCGACACAAACTCTATTCACCCCCCTCTAGAGTTGCCTACACGTTATTTCAGACAGGGCGCAGCATGCAGAACATCTACGGGCCGTACTCCAGACACTTCGAGAGAATGAGTTGTATGCAAAGCAAAGTAAATGCGAATTTTGGCTAAGCAGCATATCCTTTCTTGGTCACTTCATTTCGTCCGAAGGCATTGCAGTCGATCCAAAAAAATTGGAAGCTGTTGCTGATTGGAAGCGGCCTGCGTCTGCTAGTGAGATTCGAAGCTTTCTTGGTTTGGCGGGATACTATCGACGCATCGTGGAAGACTTCGTGAAGATTGCATCGTCATTGACTCGCCTCACTCAGAAGGGAGTCGTGTATGAGTGATCGGATGACTGTGAACACTTTCTTTCAGGAGCTAAAATAGCGACTAATTTCGGCCCCTATACTCGTACTTTCGGATAGGCCAGAGGGTTTTCAGATATTCAATGATGCTTCAGGTCAGGGCTTGGGATGTGTGCTCATGCAGCGAAACAAGGTGATATCCTTCACCTCCAGACAGTTAAAGTCGCACGAGAAGAACTATCCTACGCATGACTTGGAGTTATCGGCGATTGTGTTCGCGTTAAAATTGTGGCATCACTATCTATATAGCGTGGCGTGCGCGATCTATACCGACCACAAGAGCCTCAAGTATCTCTTCACCCAGAAGGAATTGAACTTGTGACAGAGGCGCTGGCTCGAACTGATCAAAGACTATGACTTGACGATCGACTACACTCCGGGCACGGGAAATGTTGTGACGGATGCTCTGAGTCGAAAATATCTTGCCTCGTTATCCATCAACCGTAGACTACTACAGGATCTAGAAGAAATGGGTATCGATCTCCAGGTTCGATTCAGGGATATACGGTTGGCGCAGCTACAGTTAGAGCCGAGTTTGCTGAAAAAGATCAAGACCGCTCAGAAGGATGATCCATACCTGAAGAAAATGTGTGAGTGAATTTCAACAGGTAGTGCGACTGACTTTGCGAAAGATAAGACTGGCGTACTGAGATTGAATGGCCGACTATGTGTTCCGGATGATTCAGAACTACGAAAGGAGATAATGTCGGAGGCACATTATGCAAAATATACCTTGCATCCAGGCAGTAGCAAGATGTATAAGGACCTTCGCACGACCTTCTGGTGGCACGGGATGAAGAGAGATGTGGCACGCTTTGTGTCACAATGTAGGGCCTGTCAGCAGGTGAAAGCTGAGCATCAACGACCGGGCGGAGAGATACAGAACCTTGCTATTCCAGAGTAGAAATGGGATCACGTCACTATGGACTTTATTGTTGGCCTGCCGAAGACACCACGGGGGAATGACGCCATCTGGGCCATCATCGATTGATTAACCAAGTCATCGCACTTTATTGCCATCAAAGTTACTTGGAGCGTTGATCACCTGGCGCAGATTTATCTTGACGAGATAGTACGGCTGCACGGAGTTCCAGTATCCATCGTCTCTGATCAGGATTCACGGTTCATGTCGCAATTCTGGAGTAGCCTTCAGTCGGCGCTGGGTACCAAGTTGCAGTTCAGCTCAGCTTACCATCCTCAGACCGACGGTCAAATGGAGCGTGTTAATCAGATTCTCGAAGACATGCTACGACTTTGCGCAATTGACTTCAAATCAAGCTGGGACGTCCACCTACCGCTGGCAGAATTTGCATACAACAATAGCTACTAGTCCAGCATCCAAATGGCACCGTACGAAGCTTTGTACGGCCGGAAGTGCAGATCGCCCATTCGCTGGAATAAAGTCGGGGAACGGCAGATACTCGGCCCGGAGCTGGTAGAACAGACTGTAGAAAAGGTCAAGCTAATTAGGGAAAGACTGAAAATTGCACAGAGTCGGCAAAAGTAATATGCCGATACCCATCGAAGACCGCTTGAGTTCCAGGTGGGCGATCATATGTTCCTGAAGGTGTCGCCTATGCGAGGAGTTACTCGGTTCGACGCGAAGGAAAAGCTGAGTCCGAGATTCGTTGGGCCGTTCGAAATACTCGAGCGGGTCGCCCCAGTGGCCTATAAAATTGCCCTACCGCCGACGCTTGAAGGTGTACATAATGTCTTCCACGTCTCTCAACTGCGAAAGTACGTTCACGACCCTAGCCACGTGGTTGATTTTGGCCAGCTGGAGCTAAAGTCTGACTTATCCTACGTTGAAGAGCCAGTTCAAATCTTAGAACGCAAGGATAAGCTGCTTCGAAATCGGGCAATCCCTCTCGTTCGTGTACTCTGGAGGAACCATGCGGCGGAAGAGTCGACATGGGAACTCGAGTCAGAGATGAAGGAAAAGTTTCCTTCATTATTTTCATAGAGGTAGGTTCTGTTCTTAAGTTTCAAAGACGAAAATTTTTCTTAGTGGGTTTTGGTGTAGTGCCCCGTCCCTACATCGTACCCCGTTCTCCGTCCACGGGGTGCGCGAGAAAGGAACATTGTCGCTATCGATTCGGTCGGGAGCGATAGGTCGGGATCGATCGAACGGGAACGGTTGAATTAAGATCCATTTCCCGTTATGGAATGGCTTCTTCGGAACCAAGTCCCATATTCAGCGGGTTGCACCTCAAGGATTGACTCTGCGGCTGAGTCGGGAGAGACCTTCCATTGCTCTGCTTTTCACGCCGCTTGCGTTGGTTTTGGCTTTGTTTTCTGAATGCGTTTTTGTGAATATTTTTAATGGTTTTCATGGCTTGCGTTTCAACTTCGCATTCGTATCGAATTTCCTTGAATTAACACAGTGTTCTAATCGGTTTCTTGTGCGATTTCAGGTGATCACGTAGGCAACGTCTAGCACGGCCAACCAGTTTTTTGCCTCAAGTAAATACTAAGGTGAGTGGCTGACCCTTCTTCCCTCGACCCTCTTCTCTAATACATTATCAATACTAGATATGTGCTATGCTAGATAAAATGCAACGACATGAATGATATTCCGATGAACGGTCACACGACATCCCACGAACACGAACTATACAAATGCTTGTCATATAACATTATCGTGCTTGAAATTACCGTATCATATAGAACAGTGCTAAGGAAAGACGAATCGATTAAATGAATGTCACAACAATACATAAAGATGTGCCTTGAAATAACGAATTAACTTAGCACGGTCATGGACAACCTGTCGACAAGGGCGATTGTTTCTTCGGACGGTATCCCGAGGCCACGAGACCGTTCCGGCCTAGAAAGAAACACGGATAGCTATGCCGGATGCATGCTACGGTAGGCAGTGGCTTTCAACGGGGCTCGCTACCTGCGCTGAAGGACCACTGTCTACCAAGCTATATGTCCAGGATGGCTTGTCGTGCCAGTGACCTTCACGAATGCACTCTATTACGTTTCTTATTATCGATATGACAGGGAAGAACATGGTAAGTTTACGCTACAACGGCACGCTCTGTCGGGGGTAAGATCTATCGTCGTCATACGGTTGTGCCTTCAAATATAAGTTTGAATTGAGTAGGATGGCTAGAAACTTTACTAAACAAATTGCATACACGCTCACTTAACTTCTTCAACAAATAAGAGCACGGGATTTAAACTGCCACGCACCAGCACAAAATGTAATATGCTGACCCTCGCTCTTAACAGGTACCCGGAACCAGGATAGCGTGCCAAGGAACTGAAGGCGACGCTCCTTTCTTTTGAAGCCTTGCTAGCGCAAAGGCTAACTCTGCAACATTTTGAAGACTCCAACCCAACTGTATCATGAGTCACAAACTCTCGCCGATCCCAGGTCTTAGAGAGCCATTTTGATGTTTGTAAAAAAGGGATATAAATGTATGGAATGACTATCTCATCGATGTCGGTTGTAAGCCCGAGAGGCCTCTTTTGTAATCGAGTCTGTAACCTAACTTATTATCAATAAAAATGCAAGTTTCCTTTTCTATATGAATGTATTCAATTTCTCTGCGTACTCATATATATGTTGTTGTTTCGGATAACCTTATGAACCGTCTTGTGCAAGCGTAACTTAGGCTTGCACGGCATCACGTCCGGAGGACGACTATCGATTCTACCGAATTGGGGCGTGACAGGTGTCAGTCCAGGGGGTCCTTACATTAAGTAATTAATGTCGATCCTTGCCTGGAACATTCATGGTATGTGTTTCATTGGGAGATGGAGGGAGATTAGTGGAGTTCTAAAGAGGGAGAAGAGTGACATTACTATTCTTCTCGAGACGAAGATTAGAGGGAAGACTATGTTATCTTGCAGGACGCCTGCAAACTGGGCTCATATCCACAACCTGGATCTTTGTGATATGTCTAGGATCTGGGTTCGATGGAACAAAAATAGTTAGGAGGGGAACAGGTTCTGATAACATAGCAGCTTATTGGCTTATTGGCATCTCCTTGGTCAACTATGGAGGATTCTGCTTCATTCTTGGCACAGTTTATGGGCATAATGATAGACGGCTTAGGGTAAACTTGTGGGCAGACATCGTGTGAGTAGGTCATATGGTGGAGCACCTACAGCTTTCCCTGCTGCTTATGTGAGACTTCAATGCCATGTTGCATCGCCAAGAGAAGGTAGGAGGTCGTCCAGTACCGAATTCGATCTTATACGACTTTCAGAGGTGTCTCCTCTTGTCTAAGCTGAGGGGACTGGAGAGAGCCGGACACATCTGGACCTGGCACAATAAGGCGGTCCACAACAGGATTGCCTATCAGCTGGATCGGGCTTTGGGAAAGAGCGAATGGTTTTGCTACTTCCCGAATTCCATAGCGGAAGGGCTAGAGGCAGGGACGAGCGATCACTCCCCTATCTGGATGGGTCTCTCTGAGAGGCCCACTTGAAAGGCTCGACCATTCAGGTACAACAATGGCTGGTACCTTTCTGCAGGATATAAGAAGGCTATTTTGGGAGGGCTGTGGTATACTCGGTAGGGCACGACTCAATTTCGTATGGCTTACAAACTCAAACAGGTCAAGAGAGCTATTCGGGATTGGGTGAAGAAGATGTCGCGGTCTTCCCTGAAGGACAAGGAGGCTGAGATTCGTGAGGTTCAAGAAGCTTTGCAGGCTGACATCCTGAGTGGTGAGTTAGCGGCTAAGGAGAGGGACCTGATTGCTGAGGTCAACATCATGAGGCTACAGCAGGAGATTAGTGCGGCCCAGAGGGCTAAGTATTCATGGCTCAAGGATGGAGATCGGTGCACCAAGTTCTTCTATGATGTGATCCATGCCAGACAGCACCGGAACAGCATCCCCAGGCTGCTTAATGGCGAGGGCAGGCTTGTTGGCGACCCGGTGGAGATTCAGGAGGAGGCAGTCAGGTTCTATTCTGATTTATATCAGCAAAAGATTATCCCACCACGTTTCCCGGTCTTGTCACGAAGAGGCTGGTGACGCACCATGGGAATAGCTTGCTATTGGCCCCTGTGAGATTAGAGGAGGTGGAGGATATTGTGTTGAAACTTGATCCTAATAAGGCTCCGGGGCTAGACGGCTTCTCTTGTGGGTTCTTTAGACATCATTGGGGTGTGCTAAAGTTTCCAGTGCTGGAGGCCGTACAGGAGTTTTTCTTGGAAGGGAAGTTGTTGAAGGAGCTGAATCACACTTTCTTGACCTTGGTCCCGAAGAAGGAGGGTGCTACCTCACTCGTCGACTTCAGGCCTATTGCGTGTTGTAATTATCTATACAAGATAATTACTCACCT
This sequence comes from Iris pallida, assembly GCA_029216955.1. Classification (NCBI taxonomy): domain Eukaryota; kingdom Viridiplantae; phylum Streptophyta; class Magnoliopsida; order Asparagales; family Iridaceae; genus Iris; species Iris pallida. Next base: position 11,489,134 of record JANAVB010033814.1, read on the forward strand.
CATGTGTCGGCATATGGAGGGGATTATGCAGGGCTTGGTGTCTCAGAATCAAGCAGCTTTAATCAAGGGGCGCTCGATTGCTGAGCACAGTCTTCTTGCACATAAAATGGTGAGGGATTTCAACTAGCCGAGGGGGATGAAGGCTTATGTAAAGCTGGATTTGTGGAAGGCCTATGACACGATCAATGGGGACTTCCTCTGCCACCTTATGCTTGCTATGGGTTTTGATGAGAGATGGGTGGCGAGGGTGAGGGAGTGCATATGCTCTCCCATATTTTTGGTCCTTATTTAGGGTACTCCACATGGATGCTTCTCGAGCAACAGGGGAATGCGACAGAGGGATCCTCTCTCCGTACCTGTTCACTCTGGTGATGGAGTACTTCACTTGTATGATGGACCTGACGGTGCATAGTAGGAAGATTGCTCCTCTTTTCAGACAGGTCAAGCCGGTGGTGTCTCACTTGATATATGCTGACAACCTCTTGGTATTCTTGTATCAATCTATGAGGGGGTTGAGGGTGCTTCAGATATTATGGAGGAGTTTGGGCGGTTGTCCGGCCTGCAGCTGAATAGGGAGAAGAGTAGAGTCTATTTTAGCTCTCTGTACACACTCAAGGAGGAACGGGCCCTTGATCTAGGAGTGGAGAAAGGAGAGTTACCGGTGAAATATCTGGGGGTCCCGTTGACAGTCAATTATGCCAGGGATCAGGATTGTCTCAGCCTGGTAGATTTTGCCCAAAGGAGAGTGGAAGGCTGGCAGGCAGCTGGTATGTCCTTTGGTGGCCGTATTGAGCTGGTGAGGTCTGTTATCTCGGGCATCGCTATATTCTGGTTGCAATCGATTCAGATTCCAGCAGCTACCATAAGAAAGGTGGAGTCCATTTGTGCTAATTTCATCTGGAGGGGAGGTATGCATGTGATCGCTTGGGAGCAACTCTGTCAGACCCGGGAGGAAGGAGGAGTGGGGTTGCGACCTCTTCGGGCGGTTAGGAAGGCATCTGGGGTGCGGATGGCGTAGCGGTTCATCAAGGGAGGTTTCCTTTGGGCAGAGTGGCTGGCTAGCAGATATGTGCGGCGGATGAATTTTTGGTCTTGTAGGATTGATAACAATTTCTCGGTCTCATTTAAGGCTATCCTTAGGTGCAGACCGATCCTTCAGTCCGCTATATGCAGGATTATGAGAGATAGGGCAAATACTGATCTCTGGCTGGACCCGTGGATGGGAAATGGCTCCCTTCTGGAGATCTTGGGGGCTCAGATGAACAGAGAGGCGAGCAGGGAAGTGAAATGTAGTCGAATTATCAGGGACGGGAGCTGGAGGCCTGAGGAGTATCCATACACGGCTCAGGTTGGGGAGGAGATTCGTCGGATCACTATCGATACTAGCCTGACTGAGGACTCCTGGAGTTGGGTTGATCCTGGTTCGGGTGGAGGGTCTGGGATATTCAGTTTTAAAAGTTGCTATAATCTGGTTCGGACCCCACATGACAGGATTGCGGAGTATGACTTTATCTTGGCGAAGGGGATTGCTCGTAAAATACAGCTTTGTTCATACAGACTCCTTCTTGGTAGGTTGATGACTCGGGACAGACTTATTAGGTTTGGGATGCAGATTCCAGACCCGAAGTGTGTTCTCTGTACGGGTGACGCGGAGTCTATGGGCCACCTATTCTTTGAGTGTTCGTGGACTTGGCACATCTGGAAGGAGCAGTGCATGCGAGTGTTGGGTGGAGTTGGTAGTGCCAAAGATATCCGGGGGATCCTCAGTTGGATCACAGACCGCCGAGGTATGGATCATGATTGGGCTAAGATGGCTAGAGTTAGACTTGCAGCATCAGTTTGGCATGTCTGGAGGAAGCGCAACAGGAGTATCTTTGAAGGACTGGCTACCCCGCCAGTAGGAATTCTACATAATATAGAATTCGATGTATTTGTAATGGCCCCTTAACTGCGGAGGGAGATGTGAGAATAGTGTATTGTAATACCGATACCGTAATTTGCGTGGAATAAAATTTACCCTTATTCCAATATATATATATATATTTTTCCAATATATATACATATATATATATATATATATATATATATATATATATATATATATATAAAAATATATATATATATATATATGTGGTACATATTACACTGCTTTGCATCGGGTAAGATATCAAACTTTGTCATGGTCATATAGCAAATTTCTACATCTCTTCAATGAGAAGAATACTCCAATTGGAGTATTTAGTGAAAACTCAGTTTTCGGAACTTAGACTATATCTTAGCCACTAAAACTCAGTTTTCGAAACTGAGACTATATCTTAACTTTTTTGTACAGGTAACTTCAGAGTTCAAAGATGGATATTTTGGGGGCTGGAAAATTCACCTAGCATCCCAAACACAAATCAACTTGAGAAACTGGTATCCAGTTTCTTATAGTTAATCATATATTGATACATACTTGACATGACACATACTCCAAAATATATTAGTATAGCTAGAATAATACTATATTTGTGTCATTGTGTCCATATTATATTTGTATCCGTGCAACAACATAGCATGCAACATAACTATTACCGTGGTTGAATGTTTTATATAATCCATTACCATTTATCTGTTAGAAAAGTATTGCTCTTCTCCTCCAATAATCTGCAAACAAAATAAAAGAAGTTAAAGTTACCGGCCTCCGGGGAAGTCACGCACGAAGCACTGCCCTAAGAGTTAATCCGGGTCTATGTGCAAACTTTTTCGGATGCTCCTAGTGGTAAAACCCCCGCTCTACCGGTATCCCGTCGTCGCACATAACTCGGGGAGACTGACCCTGACTTAGCTCTGCCTAGAGCAACAAACCAAGAACAAAGGAGTTTCGGAGTGACAAGAATTCGAGAGAGCGAGAGAGAGTATTTTGTAGTAATTTTCAGTATGTTCAAAGTATTGAGATTGGCCTCAATATATAGGCTTTTCTCTAAGGTTAGGAAATAAAGGAGAATGAAGACAATTTAATCCGGCCATAAATACTGAACGTTACAAAATTCAAATGAAAACCCATGTGGTACATTGTACCTGGACATGAGTTGATGTTACAAGTTTAATGGGTTCATAACTGTCAAAATTATTGTAAGGGAGTTGAGCTTTTGCTAGCTCATATATGTGTGAACACAACACACATACAACTAACAATCCCCCCCCAAATGGTCAAATCCCGAAGTAATAGAAGAAAAGAAAGTAAGACAAGAATAAGAGAATGTCTGGGCAGTTATATACTATGCATAAATGAGATGGACTACAGCCTTGAATCTCACGTAGTGACTATTATCTTTGTCTGAAGAAGAGCTTGATGGACTACGCCTTGAATCAGTCTTCTTGAACCAGACTCAAAAATAGCACACATAGTACGCTAGAGGTACTTGGGTCTATCGGCTGGCGTGTTTGGTTGGCCATGTGCACTTTTACACATTCATAAGAGTTGTCTAGGATCGCCCTGTCCTATAGTCGTGGCCCTCACGACCTCTCATATAGGTAAGTCCTTAAGAGTTGGTGATAGAAATCAACCATGCATATCATGCTTGGACTTATTAAGAGTTTAAACTCAACCTATCCATATCACAAAAGGAACACTGTCACCATAGGGATGGGGTATGAATGTACACATGTACAGCCTCCTGGGCTTTTATTTTAAAGAAAATTTAATCTCAGGTCAGTGTTCCATAATAGTCACCTAGTCCAGCTTGTTTCTACCCATTGAACCGGCTTCTTGGGATCTCCAGTCAGACTCGGTTGGGTTGCCACTGCTGGTGACTATACTATGGGCTTAACCCCATCCCCTTCGATGATTCTAGGATCAATGTCCCAGACAAACTCTTCGTCAAGAGTAAACAGACTCTTCGTCAAGAGATCTGTAAAGTTCTTTTATGACTTTATAGTCAAGAACTATAATTTTGTTTTTTAAGTCTCTTTACATGTCTTGACACGCAGCTGCATGTACCTGTTCATCTTAGAGTTCACAATATAATACTTTTAGCATAATTTTAAAACAAATGACATGTACAAAAATATGTAGTATAAAATGTTGAGCCATACAGCTAGCTTCAGTATAAGATGCTTGTGGTTGAAGATAACATTTCAGACTATATAATAGTCTTAGCTATGATAGATTTGTTACACAAACCTCAAGAGATGATAACTTTTCATAGAGTAAAAAAAAAATATATCCATAAATGGATTAGATGTCATATGAATCAGTTACCCAGTTTGTATTTAAAATAACATTTCTCTGACATAAGAGTATCTAATATGATACAATTTATAGTCTAGAATATCCTTAAAATATTTTTTCTATTACTATAGAATAGAATAACTGGTTTGGCTGATTTAGAAATCAGAGTTAGTGACATCAGACTCATGTGATTTTACTAATTACTGATATAAGTCTTAGAATAGTGAGTCAAAAATTATTTGACTCTGTCACAGTATCCATGGCTCTAAAGATTTATCTTTACTAGCCATGTTTGCAAAAATGACAGTTTAAAGTACTAGAATAATAGTTTAAGTGATTTTGCTAATCAATCTTAAAAAAGCTTTAGTTTATCAAGTGTTGATTAACTTGGGTTAGCTGTAAGGGCCGGTTCCCAGCTAGCGGAGGTCCACAGGGGAACGATTAAGTACCGTGTCGCTTAGGGCTATTTACGTCCGGTTGACAGAAGGACCCTTTCGGCTTGTACCCAAAATAATCTCAACTTTTAAAACTTCAAATTTAAAGGAATTTGTAATTTCACTAACTATTTTCTTGTGACTAAATTGTTTGAATGTGTCAAATGAATTATAATGTCACGGATTATATACAAACCAATATTTGCCTAACATATTCTAAGTATTGTGATAGAACAATGTTGTGATTTCTTTGTCTGATTAAAAATTCTAATATCATGATAATATAATCGATAAGATTCAAACATGCAAAACTAACATGCGAAGAATATTACTTTAGTACAACAATATATAGAACCATATATATATAAACCAATAAGATTGGCTCATATTTCAACAATATATTTCTCCAATTAAATTTAGGAATAAAGAATGATTACAAAATATAGGTTGTACATATGAAAATTACCTTTTCAATTGATCGGAGCCCGTTGTCTTCTTGATTTTTATCTTAGTAATAACACTTCAAAAGAAATATGATTTTGTATATCATTTTAAGTAGTTCCATTATTCTCACTAAATAATCATTAGTATCCAAGACTTTGGAAAATAAGATTTACAAAACAACACATTCAGAAAGATAGAGCAAAGAACTTTTGTTTTATATACCTTCACCTTTAGCATGTTTGCTCTTTTTCTAATCAAGTCACAATCTCTGATGCTTCTGGCTTAAAGAGATATTATAAATATCATGTTAAGAGTAAAAGTACAAAAATAATTTGTATTATTGTCACTGTTAACATGTCTCTTATTTCCTAAACATTTAAAATATTTCTAATGATTATGTCTTCAAAAAATTGAAGTTTGTATATTAGTATAAATGAAACAGTGCACAACTAGTTTATTCTGTTTAAAGCTCCAAAAATATACTTGTGGAATAATTATTAATATGAAAAAAAGGACTAATGTCCAATGGAGTGAGCATAATTCATGTAACACATGACAAAAACTAATTAACGAAAAATACTTGAATAGTATTCAATGATTCAATGACATTAGTTAATGGGAAGCAATGGTTGATCATGTTAAGGTCCTTTACAACAACTGAAACTATATGAGCTAGCATATACAATTATGTAAGGTTTCTGTAGACTAAAATAAGTTTATCAAATAATTATCTAAAGAGAAAATTATTAGTTTTAGGCAAGTAAAAATATAACAAAGCATACGTCTGAGTCTCTGACAAAAGCAATGATCTATAAATATTTACGTACGATCCGTATGCTACACCTTTGATGCGAGGATGAAAGATGTAAATGCTAAGGAAGACAACATTTTATGAAATAATTTAACACAAAATTTACTTGTATATTTGTTTCTTTAAAAGTAACATAAATGTAAAATTATGAGATCATCATGAGTTGTTGGTACCCTTGAAAATGCATTAGAAGTGTCATATCCAAGATTATGTGGGTCTTACAACAACATAAGAGACTATACTATCTTACAAATGTAAGACTCCACAATGACATGCTTGTATTCGGACATAAAGATGAATTCATGGTTATTAAATTTAAACCATTGAATGCCCAAATAAATGGAGAATTCAATTGAAAACGTTACGTCCGTTTAAAAAATCCAAAGGATTCAAGAGATAAAAATTGACTAACGTACATTATATGTGCACGACATTGAAGTGCTTTAAAGACTATAAATACTTGAGCTTCTATAGAATTATAATGAATCAAATATCATGACTAACATTGTTCTTCTAAAAAATAAATAAATATTTTATTAGTTATCTCGGTTGATCTTTTAAAAAAAATGACATCAACAGTATCAAAAATAAAAATAAGCAAAGCTTATAAGACGACATGGTAAATGATTTACTATGAAATGAACAATTTCAATATTCATATTCTTTAACTACTAATACAATTTGGAACAACATAATTGTGTTGTGTAGTGCGCATTTCTATTTGGGCAGATATGTTTCCAACAGAAAATACATCTTTCATCCATACATAATAGTAATATATATAATATGCCAACAAACTGTATTATACAATGTTGTATTTGATGAGTACCCATTGGAGAAAGAGAACAAAAAAATATGAATTATAAAGGTCCTATTTTTCAAATTTGCACTACAATGTTGTTGTATGTAATAAACATGTTGTCTAATAAAATATCTCATTGATTTCAGTTACCAAATCTTTTAAGTTAAAATACAAATCATGTCTAGGAATAGATAATGACTTATTGTCTTACAATAAAAGATCATAAGAGGCGTGATTTATAGTGAACTAGGTCGTAGATCATTGGCCATTTAGTATCATACTAATGTTCTAGAATAAGATAATAACATTAGTATTGTACTAATGTCCACATAGGTTCATCCAAATTCACTAGAGTACAACTATTTTGTAAAATTATCTAATATCATGTTAAAAAATACAACAATTCCTTCTCAGAGACAATTGCCCTCTAGAATATAAACACATTTTAATAATGAAATTATTGGTATAAGAATAACTGATTTTAACACTTATAATATACCTTTTAACAAATAATACAATTTTGCTATGGATTTTAGCAGTAAAATAATTTAACAATATTTTTATGAATATTTTCATAATAAAAAATAAAACAATAAGGCAACTACAACTCTACTCAGTCCGTATGTTGCAAGGACACATCAAAATGAGGTACATATCGGTATTGTTTCTGTCTCCGTGTCCATATACGTACTCACGAAAGAATACATATGTTGACATAGGTACTACTGAGAGGAAACTAGTATCCAGAGAAAAAAATGTGTACCAAGTGGATCTTATTGCCAATTTTTTTTGTTCTTTCCGGAACTACGATTCTTGTCTTTAAATTTTATATATATATTCACACCTCACTTTGATTCGGAGATTCTATCAACATAATTGGAAGAGTACAAGACACAAGCTTCATGTGCTATATCCTGACACCAACTACATATTGCATACTTCAATAATCGTTGATCCAAAATTAAAGTCAAAGAAAAATAACGATAATCATGTCATAAAAATACAGTAAAATTCTAGAACAAATAATCATACTAGAACTCTACATTTTAGCGTAGCTAATCTGATACAATCATGAAGTCAACCATCAAATCTATTGAAGTAACATTCTAAATCTATATTCCAATTCATAGAGGCTACAATAAAACTCTAGAATGATGATGCTGGTTAAGAGATCAAATAATTAATATTTATCTCAAAAATGTATAATACATCCAAGTGTTTTGGAGGATGAAAATGTGAAACTATACAAAGAGAAAAACTAGTAGCATAACTCAGACTATGGAGAAGATGCCATCTTTGCAATTTGCAACAACAAAAAATGCCGAAGTGAAGTTTTACATGAACTTGCAATATTATACAAGAAAAGATGTCATAGATTCTTGCATTAAGCTATTTTAACTGATTTGACAAAAATAATAGCAAAAAGATGAACAACAATTATTTGCCAGATAGAGAGCACTAAAATTTTCAAAAAAAATAGTTAGAAAAATTATTTTTAAAGATTTTACATAATTCTAAAACACATACTTTAAGGCCAAAATATTTAAAAATAATCACATGGGATTAACTCTTAGATTGTTAGAAAAAAATTGCTCTTCTCCTCCAATAATCTGCAAACAAAATAAAAGAAGTTAAATTTACCGGCCTCCGGGGAAGTCGCGTACGAAGCACTGCCCTAAGAGTTAATCCGGGTCTATGTGCAGACTTTTCCGGATGCTCCTACTGGTAAAACTCCCGCTCTACCGGTATCCCGTCGTCGCACATAACTCGGGAAGATTGACCCTGACTTAGCTCTGCCCAGAGCAACAAACCAAAAACAAAGGAGTTTCGGAGTGACAAGAATTCGAGAGAGCGAGAGAGAGTGTTTTGTAGTAATTTTCAGTATGTTCAAAGTATTGAGGTTGGCCTCAATATATAGACTTTTCTCTAAGGTTAGGGAATAAAGGAGAATGAAGACAATTTAATTCGGCCATAAATACTGAACGTTACAAAATTCAAATGAAAACCATGTGGTACATTGTACCTGGACATGAGTTGATGTTACAAGTTTAATGGGTTCATAACGGTCAAAATTATTGTAAGGGAGTTGAGCTTTTGCTAGCTCATGTGTGTGTGAACACAACACATATACAACTAACATTATCATGTGACCCGCGTTCATTATTAAGTCCACTAGAAGCTACTAAGATGTTTTAACCACTTAAATAGCTTAACTTGTCATGCCGCTCAATAACTTACTGAGATTAGAAAATCTATCATATGTCAAAATGAAGATCCAACAATCTAAGAAATTCAAATGTTCAATATGAACTTAGCATGACCTTTCTGAGAATATTTAATTAAAAATTAGTCAACACCCCAAATGTCCTCTCTCCTGAGTTGGAAAAATATATTTAACACCACCTACAATGACCACTGTTGATTCTACAAGTTGAGCATAATTAAAATTTGACAAGTCCAGTAGCATAAGCATTATCTATGTTCTATTGAAACATGCTAGACTACTGATGTCATCGAGAAACATATAAGAAATATGTTGAAGATATAGCTTAAACTATTTTCCAGTTGTAGACAGACACTTGAGAGGTAGCACATTGTATCCTGTGATCCTATCATGAGAAAAGAAAATGTAAAATTCCCATTGTGCTGCTTGCCAAATATTATCAAGTGTGTAGATGTCAGTGCAAATTGTCCTTGTCAACATAAACGTAGTGCCAAATTCCTATTTTTCTCTCATATGACATTCCACTCTAATAATATCTGAAGTCTAATGTGTGTCAGAAGTTACCTGCGCAATAGTAATATTACACATAAGTGTCGTATTTGCATTTCCACCAAGGGCAGGTTGCAAAAATGGGAGTGAGCTTGCTGTCCCGATACGACATGCAACCCCTACATCAGAAGATACACATGACAAGTGACATATAGATTAAAAAAAAAATCATTAGGAATTAATGGCTAGATTAATATAACATACCCTCGGCTCTCAACAGCTTCACTTAGATTTTTTTTTAATTACAGTACCAAGTGTCATTAGGCTTTTACTAATATGGGAACCCTCCTTGAGACGTAAGCCTTTTGAACCAGTCTTAGCAGCGCGTTCCAAGCCAGCTAAGTCAACTATATTATGTTAATAATAGTAATTATTCAAGATAAGCGACATCTATAAAGATTCATGTTTGTTTGCCCAATATGGCGATGAGCTGCACAGTTGAAAATAAATTGCATGGTGATTTCTTATGGTAAGAAGATCTAAACAACAAGGAGCGTTTAAATATAAAAATCAAGAATGGTTGTATATTTACTCAATAACAACATGTACACCATTAATTTACATAGTTATCATATTATTTATGGATTATGGTTATGTATCTACAATCATCAAAGGCTACCAAAATACTCTTGTATCACAAACTGAGGATTGGTGGTAAAGCTGGCATACTATACATACTTAGTATGCCAATCAAAAGATATAATTTTCAAATTCATATATATTCAGTTAACTTCGCTAGAAAGAAAAAGAAAAAAAATCATCTTTTATATTTTAGATGCTACACGGATAAACGATGTGTTAAGCTACCGGTGCAATTGGCGATGCATACATCCTTATAAGGAACCACTTGTATCGGTTTCCTATCCTTTAGAATGCTTGGTTCTGAACCTGTTGGGTAGATAATGTCTAATTTATGCTAAAAATTTAGCCTAAAAATACATTTGAAATTAATACAAAAATAAGTCAAGCATACAATACAAAAATACACGGCTTTAGCAACGGACGGATCCGTCACCGAGTTGTCACTAAACAACATTACCAATGATTTGGCGTGGATAGCGACTTGGCATTGGATACATGACAGATTATGGGCATTGGTGGTTGGACCTTCGCTAACAAACGTCCATCGCCAAGTAGCCGAACATTCAACGACCTTGCGACTACTTGGTAGACGCACAATTTTTTGACGACTTGTTGTCAAACTAGCGACGGGCTATTTTGGCATCGTCTTAGGGACGCTCTAGCAGCCAAACCTTCAGTTTAAGGATTAAACGACTCCTTAGCAAATGGATTAGCGTCATGCTTGACATTTACCTGGCGACGTACAAGTGACGGATCCTAGTTTTCGATACTGAAATTGGTTTCTGATACTCAATTTGGCGACGGTTGGTGACTTATTGTTGTGTCGGCTATCATATTAGAACGTAATGAACAATATGAATATAATTAGTCATGTTGAGAAGGAAAGAAATAGTACCCCTCCCCAAGGTACAGGTGGTAATCTTTCAACCCCATGAGGAATACCTGAACTATGAAGTGCATGAACAAACACAAATATTTCATCATGGAGAGAACCACCAATATCTCTCTAAAATGGAGGCAAATTGGCAAACATTCTTGGGGTCCATGGTCCCCTTCTTCCCATGAATGGACCAAAATAGAGGCATTTGATAAAAAAAAAAAAAGTTGTCCAGCATGGCTCATACCAGGACTCTTATCACGAAATAGGTGAATCTTCAACCTACCAATTATCTGCAATAGTGCCTCTTGAACTGCCACAAAATCAATGTCTACTTTGAGTATAAGGGAGAAAAGATGCACATTAAATAATAATTAAAACAAGCATATATTAATGCAAATAATGACCAAAACAATATTTTTCGGGAGCAGATCTGATGTCCCATTTATCATGTTCCAATTTTGTCCCTTCCCTATTACATGTGGGCCACCATCCACTTATCTACTCCGGTAGCCCACATGTAATAGGAAGGAGGACAGAATTAGAATAGAATAAATGACACATCAGATCTGCTTCCATATTTTTCTCCTAGAAAAGAAGAGAGGATTTTAAATGGTAAGCATGAAAGTCAGAACCTACAGAAAGACATTACATAATATTTGACAAAAAGGAAACCATTTTGATTGAGATCTGGTTGTGTTTGGTAGGAAGGATGGAAAAGTGAAAGGAAGGAAAAATAGTAGAATTTATTTTCCTTCCTTATGGAAAGTAAAAAATCACTTCCTTCCTTTGTGTTTGGTAGCAACGATGGAAAAGATAAGGGATGCATTTTCCTTTGAAAAAGTGGAAGGAAAGAAAGTAAAAAATATAGGATTTACCAATTCTATCCTCAATTAATATCACTTGTTTACCATTTGACTTCATGAATAATTTTTAAATAATACATTCATATGTGGGTATAATTGTTAATTACTACAAGCATCCACTTTTCCTTCCACTTTTTTTCCCACTTTTGGGGGATTGGATTTCTTAGGTGATGAGGAAAAAGTAATCCCTCCACTTTTCCTTGTTGGTGCTTTCTTTACATGGAGAGAGCTAGCTCTCAACATGCCATGTAAAATTTTAGTCCCACATCGGAAATGCACCATGAGTTTTCTCAACATATATACTTGGGTGTGTTGTTGAGAGATGCACATGGGGTGGTGACCCTAAGGAGGGAACCATGTGGGTGATTTTACTAGGAGGTAAGAATAAGGCTCCAAGGATTAAGCATTAATGCTTTTGTCATTCTCTTGGATTAAATTCCATTTGGAGCTAAGCCCCAAACGACTCGGACTCGGACTCGGACTCGGGCTCATAAGGCGTAATGTGACGTTTTGTTGGCGCACTTTGCACTTAGCACGTCAGCAGTCAGCAGGTCTTTATGCGGCTCATATGCGGTCATGCGGTCTTATGCGGCATGCGGCCTCATGCGGCCATGCGGCTCATGCGGCACATGCGGCTCATGCGGTCCATGCGGCTCATGTGGTCCATGTGGTCCATGCGGCAATGAGGCTCATGCGGTCAGGCTGCTGCTGCTGCCGCATGGAAGGTTCCGCTGACTGTGCAGACTTCAAGTCAGTTATGGAAAGACTGATTCAATGCGATTAATTCAGATCCTATCTTTGTGGAATTTGAATTAATTTCGTTGCTATCTTTGTGGGATTTGAATTAAATCTCGTTGCTATCTTTTGGGATTTGATTCAATCTTTCCGTAACTGAAGAGACGGCTAGGGTTTCCACCCTCTCTCTATATATACTCTCTTCTGGCCTCCTTTATGGGTACGACAAAAATTACAAGTCAGAAAAGGAGAGAGAGAGGTGCTGTTGCCGCCATTGCAAGTCTATCCGAGGAGTCAGAACAGAGGTGACTTCGAGCGTTCCACAAGTTCTTCAACTTGCTGGTTCCTGGAAGCAGATCGTGTGGGGCGAATCTTGCTTTGAGCAACGGTGTTTTGACACCCCAGCATTTTTCTTCTTCTCATCTTTCTCTAGATTATTGTAACTCGTTCTGTCCCAATTGCAACACGTTTGCAAGGAAGAACGAGAGATCTTCTCTTTTCTATTTTCCTCCTCCATATTGTAATCGATTTATTTGGTATTTGTATCATCATAGATCTTTGTTGTATCTGTTTTACCATCTTTGATCAAGTCCCGGAACTAACATTCCTTCCTTCATACTTTTCTTCCATACCAAAAAAGAAAAAATGAGTTTTTTTCTCCACTTTTTCCTCCTCTATTTTTTCTTTCTTTCTTTCACTTTTTTCTCCTACCAAACACACCCTCAATGTTACGCCAATATGGACAAAAAATACACTGAGTAGAACCTATTATTACCAATGTTGTGAAAGGACAAATGGGACGCGAAAAAAGGCATCAGAAACGACAAAGAAGAGGGCAAACAGAGAAAGGAAGAGATAAATCAACATAAAGAAATTTAAGGGGCAAAAAAACTGGGGAAATGGACGTCCTCTATTTTACATGTTATCAATATAAAAATATGTAAATCAATAAATGCTGTGCACAAACTTTTGCTGCATCAAAATTATATTGAATTCCCAGTAGCATATCAATATAGTCAGAGATCACATCAACTGCTCACTTGATCCAAGATATGGCCAAAAAGTTATTTGCAAACAATTCATAACAAGTGTAGGTTGATTGGTTTTTAAGTTTATAAGTAACATTGACACAATATTCTATTAGATAGATAAGATTGTATCCTCTCCGGAATCATGCATCACGGAACAATGTCAAAGCAAATGAAGATAACAATCCAATAACTACTTAGTTTAATGAATTGATCAACAAGAAATGAGCTTCACAACTTGTTTCAATTTCCTCCCACAAGATAATTTTTATCCATGTGAAACTTGAAGACTCCGGTGCATTGCATGTACAAGGAAATGAAGAAAATATGAAGCCAGCCACTTTATTTTGTGATAACCAAAAACTTTTCACATTGCAAAAAATTATGTTTTTCATGAGCACATGAAACTTATTGAGATTGATTGTCATATTATATGAAAAAAAAAAAAAACTACAAGCAGGAGTGATTGCAATCCTCACCGAACCTTTGGGACGTGAACAATTGCTTTCCTACAATAGCTCTTGTTTCATGTTTCACCATATAATGAATGATATGTGTACTTTGTAAAGATTGAATAAATATCAAATACTTTCTTTTTCCTAAATAAAATAACGCGCTCAATCGAACTGGTGGAGTTCTTGGAGTACTCTTCTGGTAGGGTGACAAATATAAATTTATTTTCCCATAACCAACCAAGCCAAAACTATTTTTCTTTACCTTTTCTTTCCTTTCCACCTTCCTGGCAACCAAAATGTTTAGTTTAAAAAAAAAAGAAAAAAAACTTGGTACTCATTTTAAAATAACGTATCTCCTTGTAAATAATACGTTTTCAATTACACAATTGTTGGAACTCCCTGACTCGAACACAGCTAGAGACTCCATAATGGAAACAGACAAGAATATATATATATATATATATATATATATATATATATATATATATATATATATATATATATATATATATATATATACGGTGGCGGAGCTAGCCTCTAAAATTAGGGAGGACTGAACTTTAGGTATAATTTGAACGACACAAAGACTAGAATCGCACCGTCTAAAATATTAACTTTTTGAGAATTTATTTACATTTAATTGTTGTATACCTCAAATTCAAAAAAAATATAAAATACAACTAAGAAAATAATAAATAAATTCCAAGAAAAATTTGGGACGGGCTACAGCCCACCCGTGCCTATGGGTAGCTCCGCCCCTGTATATATATATATATATATATATATATATATATATATATATATATATATATATATATATATATATATATATATATATATAAGATAAATATGAGATTATTGGCATATATTAAGAGTATGTCTCAAGAACATCATCTAACCTAACCTAAGCTGGGTATCAACCTCTTCTGCTTCAACACTACGATCACCTCCTCCCTTTGGGACATTGTCCTCAGGTGTCACGACCCTCTCAGGAGAGGAGCGTGAAGTACTCATGGCAGCAGCAGCAGCAGCAGGTGCTTGTGGCCAGAAGCCATATTGCATCGGCGGCGGCGGAACGGCCAGCAGGACCGGCGGTGGGCACGGGAACGGCTGCGGCTGGAGCGCCAGCGGTGCTGCTGCACTTACAATCTTGGGATCGGTACTGGAAGAAGGACCAGCTGGAGCAAGATAGGGGATGGCATACCCGTACCCGTACGGTACGTACGGGTAATAGGAATATTGATATTGTTGTTGATGTTGCACATCATTATTAGCAGATTGATCAGCCTGCAGAGAAGTAACAGGCTCTACTGCTGCTTCTGCTGCTGCTGCTGCTGGGAACTCCACAGCATTATCATCACGTTCACTACTCTGTGGTGGATTTGTGATGTTCTCTACTACTGCTGCTGCTGCTGGTGGCAACTCCACAGTACTATCATCACGTTCACTACTCTGTGGCGGATTTGTG
>JANAVB010033814.1:11504634-11732134 GCA_029216955.1 Iris pallida
ATGTTATTATCTACTCCTTCTTGCAACTTAAGCATTCGGATCCTCTTCCTCGCCGCCTCCAGCTTCGCGGCGGCCTTCTGCGCCAGGTCCGCCAGGACTTCGCGGTCGGGGACGCTCTCCCCTCCCTTCCTCGACTGCTTCAGGAGGTAGCTGATGATGTCGTCCTTGTGCTTGTCCTGGTCGGCCTGGCTGCGGCCCCGGTACCTGGCGATGGCGTCGAGGACCTGCTCGCGGTCGCGGGGCCACGTGTCGACCACTCCGGCTTCGCTGATGCATATCAGCACGACCTGGATCTCGCAGAGGATCGACAGCTCCCTGGCCTTCTTCAGCAGGCATCCCTTCCGCTTCCTGTAGGCCGCCTTCAGCTGGTTAGCGTTTCTTGTCATTTTTACTTGACTGGTCCGACGCAGAAATCCAGTACCTGTAAAAAAATATTAGTAAGGTATTATAAAATAACGGTATGATCCTAAAATGGAAAATAGTAAAAGAAAATAAAATAAAATAAAAAGTTGACAAAATATTAAAGGTCTGCTTGGATTGAGGGGAAAAAAAGCAGAAAAAAAAAAAAAAAGCAGAGTTAAGTAGGGTTAAATGGGAAGGAGTAGAGTGAGGGGTGAGTGGAGTCAATACATAGAACCTTGTTTGGATTGGAGGAATAGTTAAGTAAGGGGTATTTAATAACTCTTGCTTGGAGGTTTTGAGTGAGTGGAGGATTAATAAAAATATGATAGTTACAAAAATAGCCTTATTATTTATGTCATAATATTAAATTCTTGTCAAAATATTTTCATAAATTAGAAAGGTACGGAGCATGTTGAAAATAAATAAAAAATTGAGAAAAAATTATATTATTTTATAGAGTATTTATGACTTTTTAAATAAAATCTCTCAATCTCCCTCGTTTACGCTCGTTTAACCCTCTATAAGCCTTGCATGCCCGCAAGGACATGTGTCCTAAGCTCATTGGCCACACTATTTGCATGGACTCACTGTCGGTTGATTTGAGAGAGACATGTGGTGACCACAGTCCATATAACAGCATTGGAAAAAAAAATCTACACTGCTGGCGAAATTTTTCAAAGAGGAATGAAATAAAATTCCATCATATATAATAGCATACTCGACAAAGAAAGGCCTGTAAATCTATTCTCCATTAAAAAACGAGTTATTGGTATGGAAAAGTTGGTACCTTTAGACTTATTATCATCTATCTTAATGGAAAATAGTAAAAAAAAAACATGAAATTTTAGAAAACATAAAAGAAACAAATCAAAAGAAAACTATATTTTTGAGATTAAAGGTTTTCATCTATTTCTATCCGATACCAATTCGAAACTGTCGGTAGAGTTTTTGAAGTCGGACGGCAACTTTTTGGAGTGCGGCCAGATGCATGAAATAAAATCTCGACACAAAGAAAGACCAGTAAATCTATATTCCGTTAATAATTGAGTATTGGTATGAAAAAGTTAGTACCTTTAGACTTGATTGGCCCCTTTTGCTCTGAACGTAGGTATCGAAGATTGTAACTTGGTAGAAAAAAAGAGCACGAAGAAGAATTATATATAAGTTCACTGTAGAAGATGGATTGCCAAATACAAGACCAAGACCAATATGGATATTATTATTTACCTAATATAGGTAAGACTACAAAAGGAAAACCTTGCTATACAAAGCCGCCCGCCCGCTCCCTCCTGTTCTCTTCCTCTTTGTTCTTGCGAGAAATTATTTCCATGTTCTCTTTTTAGGTTGGGATCCGTCCTCAATTAAATATTAAAAATAGTACCTTACCATGTAGATTAAATTAAATCCATATGAATCAAATTTTAAATTTTCCAATTTTAAAGCATATATATATCAAGCTTTAGTTTTAGGCAATTAGAGTGGGACCCGTCCGTATCTTACCATATAGATTAAATTAAATCCATATGAGTCAAATTTTAAATTTTCCAATTTTAAAGTATACATCATTATTATTATTATTATTATTATTATTATTATTATTATTATTATTATTATTATTATGTGACACGTACAATTTGACATCTATAAACACGCAATATCAGTCGCACATCATTGAAATAAATGGTTCAGATTTGAATGCATATCAAATTTACATAGAAGTCAAATTTGACATGCATGCTAATTAATAGCAAGTTGTGTTAATTAGTGAGATATTCAATTTAACATGTATGATAATTATTACAAATTACTTTATCAAATCTAAACCGTTTATTTTGATTTGCAGTTGAGGTTGCTTGTTTAGGAATAAAAAGATGGTTTATTTATTTATGGTGAGAGAAGAGATCCCTATAGGATTAATATATAATGCGGCCTAAAAACGGCTCAAAAGTGAGTCATCCAAGTCGTATGTATATCAACATCCATTTAATTTTTAAAAAATATAAAAATAATGGAAAATTATAATTTTAAAATTTTTTCTTTCTTTTCCACATGATTGAATACTCTTACTTTTATTCACATACATCCATAACAAATTATAATTAAAATTTAACTAATTTTTACAAATCTTAATTCAAATATAAATATATATAAGAAATATTAATTAAATTTTAAATATCTTAAATTTTAAATTGTAGAGTATATATATATATATATATCTATATATATATATATATATATATATATATATATATATATATATATATATATATATATATATATATATATATAAAAACTGTAAAAGTAGGATTCATATCTTAACCGTAATACAGATTAATAACTTAAACGTAATAAGAGACTGACTCGTTGGCTGAGGAACCGAGCTCGAGTGGCTCTTGTGGTTATCGATGAGAGGTATAAGACCCCGGTTGGGTGGCGAAAGATCAGTGAATCGAACTACAGGGACGTATTATTTCTTCTATTTATTTGGTCGGAGTTGGGGGCAGTGGATCCAACAGGCATGTAATGCAGCATGCACAAAGTTTCATTGGTTGATGAGAGAAAGGATTTTTGGGTGGGCCCACCTAGCCCTACGTGCTTCCTCCTACGTGATTTAATTCCCTAATTCTTGTTTGACCAATTAGTTATTTTTTAACTGCTAGAATGTTAATTGAAGTGCATCATGTTTAATTTAGGGTTCGGTTAATTCGGCTTAAACAAAACCGAATAATCAAAAATTGAATTGGACTTAAAACCGAAAATCGACAAGCAAAATTGAAACCGGACCGAAATGATCCATAACTGAATTAACGAATAGAATTAAATCGGCTAGATTTTCGATTTATTGGATTTACTCGATTTTTTCGATTTATTTGTGTTTTTTTGTTAATATATATAGTAACTAATATATACCTATAGTATATATCTATATATATTATATATATAGTAACTAAAAAAATTTATTCTATTTTTTATTTTTGACCGAAACCGAAATCCAAAACAAAAATTGAATAAGACAATTTAGTATTTCAAAACCAAAATCGAACAACCGAACCGAATCTCTTATTCGATTCGATTCGGTTGGATTTTTGGTCCAATACTGAATAATGCTCATCCCTAGTTTATTTATTCTGACTTAGGAAGATGAATAGATGATTTTTTTTTTTTTTTATAGAATATACAGAGGGGAAGAATTCCCCTAATGATAACAAGAAATTCGTTTCCTATAATGAGAGTTTGACTCGACGATAGATGATTAGATGTTGTATGTATTAATTAATTGGACATTTTGATATTGGCGAAAAAATTGTGATGAAAATGTTTTTCATGAAAAAAAAAAAAAAGCTCGATCAAACACAGCATATTGCAATCAGGGTCGGCCCTGACACAAGGCAGCCAAGACGATCATTCATGACCCACAAATCCGAAGGGCCAAAAAAATAATTTTAAAAATTATTATATTAATATTTTTTATCTAAAATCGATCTATTTGTAATGCAAAATAATTATAGTGTAGTGATGTTTGTATATTTGAGGCCCTTACTTCAATTTTTTGTGATGATAGTTTTTTTAATTTACTTTAGTTTTACTTTTTATTTTATTTTTTTATATTATGTATGAGAGCCCTAATTTTATTTCGACCCTAAAAGCGAAATTATCGTAGTTTATATGGATAAAAGGAAAGTTTTAATTGTGAGTTTCCTCCCAAATAAACTTAGCAATAAGTTTTTTTCTAATACTAAGGAACTGAATAAGAGTAAAAGAAGAAGAAGGAGAAGAATAAAAAAAAAGTTTCCAGAAAAGTAGAATAAGAAGTTAAATATAAATGGGTGAGTAAAGGAGGCAATGCGAAATATGAAACAAATATAAAAAGCGGAGGATCCAACTGAGATAATTCTTGAATTTATTTAAAAAAAACTAAAATAAATTGATTGGGATAATTCCAAATGAGATTGAGATTCTGATTGGGATAATTCCATACAAAGATTGGATAATCCATGATTCGGATAATTCTTGCACGTTATTTAAAAAAATAAAAAATATTGGATAATTTCAGACGATATCATTTAAATTTTAAAAAAAAATCTTGATTGAGATAATTCTTGAATATTATTTAGCTTTTTTAAAAAAATATCTTGAATGAAATAATTTATGCATATTATTTTTTAAAAAAATTCTGATTTGGACAATTCCTACATATTATTTAACAAAAATTAAAAAATGATTGAGATAATTCTTGCATATTATTTAATAAATTAAAAAAATCCTATGAATTATCCCAATTTTTTAAATTTATTTTAAATAATATGCAAAAAGTATCCAAATCAAGATTTGTTTTAATTTTTAAATAATCTGCAAGAATTATCAAAATCGGAATTTTTTTCGTTAATTCATATGCAAGAATTATTCCAATTATGATTATTTAAAAATAGAATAAATAATATACAAGAATTATTCCAATCTAGTTTGGAATTATGCAAATTAAGACTTTTTTTAATTTTTTAAAAAATATTCAAGAATTATTGCAATCAATCATTTTAAAAACGATCAAAAATGATGCGTTAATTCTATTGGTGTAATTCTTTCTTATGAACGCACCAACTCCTTTGGCGTTGGCGCTTCGTTCCCTTTTTCAAATTCTCTAATTTTCTCCATTCTCTGCAATTGTTTACGAATATATCCCACTCTATCAAATTTTTTGTTTTTTTCATTTCATATTCTGGTATGGGGTTAGTGTTAGAGCATCCACTGATCATATTCTGGTATGGGGTTAGTGTTAGAGCATCCACAGTGGGACTAATTTCAAATGCTATATTTGGTCTTTAGCCAAATTTTGTAGCACTTGATGGCTCCAATGGACTCTTGTCCACACTTGAAAAATGGTAGAAAGCTAAGAGACTCTCCAAATTTGGAGAGTCCACTAGTTGAGCTATATTACTTGCGGGTCCACCATATTTACTTTTCTCCTTTATTCTTTTTTTGGAGTATTGCCACTTGTCAATTATGAAAGTAAAATAAGGAGGAAAACAAATGGAGCGTTGCCACTTGTCAATTTGGAGTGTTTATTTAGACTATACCATTGTGTACCAACATGAAAGGAATACTCCAAAATTAATTATTGGAGTATGGTTTGAAGTGATTTGGAGTATGGTTTGGAGTGTTACCACTATGGATGCTCTTAGAGCATCCACAGTGGGACTTTTTTCAAGTGCTATATTTGACCTTTAGCCAAATTTTGTAGCACTTGAGGGCTACAATGGACTCTTGTCCACACTTGAAAAAGAATAAAAAGCCAAAGGACTCCAAATTTGGAGAGTCCACTAGTGGAGCTATAGCTACTTGGGACCCACCATATTTACCTTTCTCCTTCATTCTTTTTGTTGGAGTGTTGCCACTTGTCAGTTATGAAGAAAAAATAAGAAGAAAATAGATGGGATGTTGCCACTTGTCAATTTGGAGTGTTTATTTGGAGTATACCATTGTGTACCAACATGAAGAAAATACTTCAAAATTAATTTTTAGAGTATGGTTTGAAGTAATTTGGAGTATAGTTTGGAGTGTTGCCACTGTGGATGCTCTTAGACCCGGTCCCGAATAAGGCCGTGGGCCCTACGTTATCGCCTTAAAATATGTGTACCTTTTTAGAGCATCTCCAACCCTAGTTTGGAAAAAAATGGTTGCCACATAGGAATGACAAGCATTTTTTTCAAAAGTACTTCTCCAATACAAATGTGAAATAAATTGTGAAGTTGACATGGCAATGACATGGCAGGGAGAATGTGAAGTTGGTTGTCTAGATCTAGACAATGCACTTCACAATGACTTTATGTCCACATCATCAATTATGAATAAATATATATATATATATATATATATATATATATACACACAAAAGAAGAAGTGAAAAAGTTGTCTTGGAAGTTGAAAAAAAATAATTTTATTGTCTTCTCAAACTTTTGCATTGGAGAACATATTTTTATCCCATTGTCTTGTGTGAATGTCATCTTGCCACATAGGAAAGACATTGTCTTATGTCTCATGCCACATAGGATTCACAACACAAAACAAGACAATAGGGTTGGAGATGCTCTTAGTGTTGAGGAGATTGATATCCTATATATGTATATTGCTCCCTCACTATGTATGTTGCTGACACGACATGGCCTGTTTGTTTTTACAAAAATATAGAAAAGAGTGAAAGTAAAAAATAATAATTTAGGTATGTGATGTGTACGCATAAAAGTTGACTATTCAAAAGTTGTTTGGGTGATAGAATTGGAAGATATGGAAGGGAAGAAAAGAGTAGTTTCGTTATTTTGATGGTTGTTGAAAATAGGGAAAAAAATAAATTCGGTTTTTTGGATGGTTGTTGAATGTGAATGTTGCTTAGAGATGTAGTAACCTGGGTAGACTTATACCCCCAGCAAGTATTATTCTTTTTTTTATGAATTCAAAATTTAAGACTTCGATACAAATAATTAAAAACCATGTATTTAACATTAAAATTTAACAAATTTTTAAACCACACATTTGTAATAATAATAATAATAATAAAAGTAATAATAATGTTATTATTATTATTATTATTTACACCTTATTTTCCTCCAACTCATTACACAACCACCAACCCATTCTCATTCTTCTCTCCACTTTGCACTCTCGATTCTTCTTTTTTTGGTAGGAAGAGTGATGACCGGCGCCGCCTCCTCCTTTGCCGGTCCAAGGTGATCACCAGGCGCATCTTCCGCATGTCCTCCGGCCGCATCGAGTCCTTCGCCGTCGTTCTCCTCCCCTCTCTCGATTTTTCTGTGCCACCCAACGCCGCCTCCACCCGACAGCCTTATCCTCTGTCTCGGTTCACCCGATTACGATGTCGACTCTGCTCTTCCTGTCGAGCTCAGATGTGGAGACTCCCGATACCCGACTCCTGCCGACGCCTAGGTCGAGCAATTGTTGGCGAGGTCGACGCCGATGTCGCCGTTGTCGCAACTGCCGAGGGGTTGGACAAAATAGAGGTCGGAGAGGGAGAGAAGTTTATGACAGTTTCAGGAGAGTTTCCTCCCTCTCTTTCCTCGTGGCTTTCATGGAGTTTCCTCAAAAAAAGTTAGATGTGAAACTGAAGAAAATTTGGGGGACAGGGAGCTGCAACATGTCAATTCAGTAAAAAAAAATTAGTTTTTCTTTATGGCAACCAAACACCTGAACTGATTCAAATTTTGTCCAATTGTAAATTTTTGACAGTTTCAGCTGAGTTTCGGCTGACCAAAAACTTCCTTAATGGAATCGCATGTAATATTTGCATACGAGCAACCCCTTTAGTTGCATAACTGCTCATTCAACCACTATGCGAAAAAAAAAAAACAAATCCCATGGCTCGTGTCCTGGATGTACAGGATCATTTAGATTATAGAATGTAATAACGGTGTAGGAAACACGGTGTGACCCTCATCGGAGTTGACCCATGAGGTTTGATATTAGACTTGACCCATGTTAAGGTCTGAACCAATCACAATTATTTTCACCTTATGGTTCTACTTCCTACCCGATGTGAGACTAAACTACCAACTCCAATATCACCACTTTTGATCACTCAACCAGATACGAACTACAACTAAACAATCTCCACCTTAGCTCGTTTCCTCTAGTAGAGCAACCAAACACCCGGCTAACTTAGCTTTGTTTTCGCCAGTCAAGCAACCAGGCACCCAAGGGATCGAACATATTGTCATATTAATCCTTTTGACCACAAAACAAACTAACGCGTTCATCCATGCCACTATTGGGTTCCCAACCACACTTTTTGCTTCATGTTGGGCGTGTCGCGCCTATCTCTAAATCTAATCTATGTTGTTGTCTCCAATATTAGGTCTGATCCACTTTATCTCAATCATTTGACTCACAAATTAGCTTATGGAGAATACTAGTCTACCTTGAGAATGAGCATATATAGTTTGATTGTATGCAAAGTTCAGCACAATCTGTCTCGAACCAATAAGAGCCGTCTAAACCAACCTCACACAGTCCCATAACCTTAGGCTCTGATATCATATGTAGGGAATGCAGTATGAATAGTTCCAGAGTTAACCTATGAGGTATGATTTGTCACACCCTAGTACCAAAATACGGAGAACGGGGGTATGGCTCGGCCAGCTAAGCACTGCGATATACGTTAGTATCCCGTAATATAGTCACGATTATCCCTAAACATGGGAGTATATACTATAATGCAAGCCACCTATAATCTCACAGAATATACTACATCTT
The DNA here is from genome assembly GCA_029216955.1 of Iris pallida. NCBI lineage: Eukaryota > Viridiplantae > Streptophyta > Magnoliopsida > Asparagales > Iridaceae > Iris > Iris pallida. Next base: position 11,513,299 of record JANAVB010033814.1, read on the forward strand.
AATCAGTCAAACGAAGAACAAGAATATGACATATAAGATAAAGCAGTAAAAGAGTCCCATATGCTTCATCAAAATGATCATGAAGCTATTTATACAAAATGGAAAGGTAGCACAATCTCCAATAGTATATGATCATAATGTCAACTGAAGTCTGAATATATACAATCATGTGGTGGGAACAACCTCGCACAAGAATAGGCTAAACAAGTGCCTAGTGACTGTCACGACCCGCACCCGCTTTTCGGATACGAGACGTGTCCAAGCCAGCCTACACCGCAGAGTCGGCGGTAGAACGCTGTCAAGCCCGCAAGAAATAATTTCTTAAAATACAATATTTGCTGCTCATTCACATTTCTACATTTATTACAATATTTGCAATTAAAGAAAATACAAGATTTTACAATTAATGAAATTGGTACATCTGCTATCTATTTCTAGGTTTGACTTCAGCATACCCAAGCCTTCCCAATGCTAAGAGTGATTGCGGCTAAACCTGAAAAATATTGGTTTTCAGTCAGGAATGGAACAAGTACACAAACCGACGACAATACAAAAACACAATAGAATTAACAAGATATGAAAATAACATATGAGATATGAAAACTGGAAGATAACTGTGACATAGCACGATAGAGAAGTAAAGAAAAAATAAAAGACATCTACCTATGTGGTGTGAAATATCATTTTCAACATGTGAACGGCTAGGGGGTAAATACGGCTCACTGCACGTGTTGTGTGCAGCTGCTATCATGCAAGATTAGACATATTGGGATATTTCTGGATAGTCCACATGTATACTAAGATATTTCCCCTCCCGACTACTCCGTGTGACGAGCGTTTCAACAAGCAACAAGATATATGTATAGACATAAAATGAAAAGACTACTATGAATCGAAAAGCAATCAGAAAATGCACTTGCCTGAGATCCTTAGCTGGTGAAACCAATAATAATATACCACTCAATGAGCCACAATCAGTCAACACATGCAGAAGTCTCCAAATGCTAAAATAAATAGTACCAATGTTCTCAGAATAGTCAAATTAGCTAGGATTGCCTGTCCTTAAGTCCAATTCTGGACACAGGGGCAAAACAGTAATTTCGGGCAAAAACGATGTCCGTCGTGGGATCCGCTTTGCACCAAAAAGCGTGCCAGAGTCAACGGTCTCTAAAGTCATCAAACTACATGTCTACGAATCCGGTTTTCCGATACGAACCCAACCGTATGTCCAGAGTTGGATTCCGGCAGGCCGTGCACAAAATCGTCCATTGAGTGGGACCGTGGGGCCCGCAAAACGACGTACGATTCAACTGTCTCAGAATTGGACCAAACTTGGCATACAGGACCAGAAAAATGATACGGTCATGCTGGCGCCAGTTTCGTCTCGATCTGACGAGCGTGCACGAAGTAATTGAGAAATTTGTAAAGTGCACGATACGGTGAATTTTGACGGATACGCATCAAATTCGTCGCGCACACGCGACCAATTTGAATTCCGTCAAAGCCCACACGACCACGAAGCTGTTACGCAGCTTTCGATGCTTTCGGTCTGCGACCACGTCGCCCGGTTTGGCGGGACGCACGTCGTGTGGATGAATTTCCATATTTTGAAAACATATTTTTCGTCAACTCCATCCTAATTTTAAACAGCAATTAACCAACAAGAATTAAATCTAAAAATAGTGTTTCCATCTTGGTTAGCTTGCCTAGAGGTCTGTTCAAGCGGTTTTCCAAACTCGCGATGTTCTGGTCGCAAATCGACCGCAAACCTTGGACGTTGGGGGCAGTTTCTGTCCTGTTTTAAAACAAGTTTTCTCGAGATTTCGACCCCGGATTTCTCGTGATCTGGTCGCCTAGGTCTAAAACTATTTCATAGGGGTCGAAGGCCTATATGTTGTGTTTGCGAAATACTAATTTGTATGGAAAAAGGCAGTGAGATGGAGGAGAACGATACCTTCAAAGTTCGCCATTTGCACTGCTATGCTGTTGCTGCCGACTCCGCTTCCGGCGTGCGCGCAGTCCTGGCCGGCGGCGCTGGCCGCACGCGGCGGTACTGCGAGCGCGGGGTGGCCGCCAGGTCGTCGGGGAGGGGCACCGCATGTAGTAGTTAGGGTTCCATCTCTCGATGTAGGTTTATATATATATTGCTGCTCGGTATACAAATGTCGGGGTGTTCCGCTCGGCTTAATGTCGGGCTGTACATTGATGTGGGGTCTGTTGACCCTTAGCTGGGTTGGGATTTGCACGGGCTGGGATTTAGGGTTGCTCGGCTGAGTTGGTTGCCCGGCCTGACTAGCTGGCTCTCGGGTTGGCAAGGCTTTGGGCCTATGAGCTCTTGGGGAGCTCGGGTTGTGCGGCCTGGCTTGGGCCGGCTGCTTGTTATGGGTTGAGTAATATATACTTGCTACATTTACATGCATGTGAAGTAAATACAATGGTATTGCTTGCATGTATGGAAAATAGCACTTCACACTTCTTTTCATTTTTCTTTTTCTTTTCGTAATTCTTTTAGCAATATATGTATATTTATACATATATACCTATATGTATTCATACACACATATATTCATATAGATATTTATATATACATATACATCCCTATATATATATATATATATATATATATATATATATATATATATATATATATATATATATATAATGTATTCATATATACACATATATTTATTCTTTTTCTATTTCTATATTAGCAAATATATATCTATATATACATAATCACTTATATATATACATATACATATTTACACATATATCTTTTGTCAAAGATTAAAATTATAATAACTAATAATAATAATTTATATTTAATAACCATAATAATAATAATAATAATTTATATTATATAATAATCACCTCAAAAACTTAATAATAAATATTAATAATCTAAATGCAATAGACCTATAATGGTGTATATACCCTTTACGTACAGTCTAAAAATCACCATTTAAATAAAATAAATAAAATAAAAATATTTCCAAATTTCCGGGAATGGGAGCTACAAATCTACCCACCTTAAAAATAATTTCGTCCTCGAAATTCTAACTCATAAACATGCCAAAAATTCAACAACAAAAAATTAAAAAAATAAAATAAATCCACTATCACCACAATATCTTTGAATTTAATTTCTCAGAAATATTCATATCCTCCTCCTAATCTACGAATTCCTCGAGGACATCTACCCACCTTTGGTCGCACTACCCCCTTTCAAACACTTGACGTTATAACATTGTAACCCTTCAGCTAATTGCAAAAAGTAACTACTGACAGATATCTATAGCATAAGGCATCTACAATCTTCTCCTATCTCTCAGGCAACCCAAAGTTTAACAAGCAAAAATTTACACAAGTAGCTAAGAAATATTAATAAATTCTAGTAAGCATGGCCATCGTCACTCTAAAATATGAGGGATGGGGAGGTAAGGAAGAATAAACGAAAGCAAATATGAAGTTCCAAGAGCGGTTGAGTATCCAACGATATAGCTAAAAGAGTGTTTATGAACCGTTGACTTATTTGCTAGATTGGACTACTCTAGTCCAATCACTTGTTACGTCGAAGAGCCCTTCGTTACTTAGAGTGTCCTGCAATCCGTGGGCTATGGAAAACATGTTCTTGAAATTCAATCTAAACAAGGTTCCAAAATAGAACGGAATTGGAGAAATCGAGATTGTGATCTTTTCCGTGGTTACTTAAACACACGAGTAAGGAATATAAATGCAATACAAGATCGTATCTCGACTTTCAGGTAGATGGAATAAAGGTTACGAATGGATTGACATTCTAAGGGATGGAGACTACATAATAGGTATAGGGACCTATTTCAAACAGTTCGGTTTTATAGTCTAAAAAATAATGGTATGCATGGATGGGTTTTACTGGGTTTTAATGGGTTTCTGATTGAACATCAATCGTTGGTTGGATGAACCTTGGATTTCAATCTATATTGAAAGGATACGATCCCAATGATAAGACTATTTCTACTAGGTTAGGGTAACCTGGAATAAGTTTCCACCCAAGTGGTTGAGCTAGTTGGGCAGTCGGATTGGTTAGCTAGGTTCCTAAAGCCCCAAAATATACTTTCAGTGAATTTTGTGTTAAAGTAGCACGAGAAGGCACAATTGAGTGTCACACTAGTGGCATGTGCATAGTGGGCTTCGAGTCGATCACAACCATATATTGGGTCGAAAGATTCGAGTCGAAGTTGAGTCTCTAGTTGTAGTCGAAAAGTATACTGATATCACGGTAGGGGTTATAGCTAGTCCTTTCGTCCTGAAAGTCGTACCATAAAAATAGAGTACAAGTGGACGTATTTGAGTAGGACATGATATACCTAGATGAAGGTGGACTCGTCTAGATCTTGTATGTGAAATCTGTTGGAAGGTAACAACTGGTCTCGTGCTTCGATTATTAGTGACACGACTGGGGACACAAAATAATCTAAATGGAAAGTGGGAGTCCATGAGGCACCAATCATCATCCTAATGGAAGTTATTCTAATCACTCGGTAATCTTGGTACATCCTAAAATTTTAGAAGACTTACAGTCTACCCACCTTAGAAGCTAGGACAGGGTTTTAGGAATAATGAGGTTAGAAGGATTTCAAGGTTCGGATATCGTACCTCGACTCTGGTTAATAGAGAATAAGGCACGACATAACAGGATATAGTAGATGTAAGTCAAACCAAGGGTCATTCCTCAATAAATGGAAAATGAGTGTGTACAATAACCCATGGTCGATAAAATAGAATGATCTACTTGTCAAGTATACAGGAGTTATCGACAGGGTAACCAACTCTAAGGCACAATCATATGAACAGATTTCTAACAACTGAGTCGTGAATTTCTATTGGGGTCAAACTTGCCAGACTATTGCCACAAAGGTTCTAGTTGAAGCAAGCTTCGAACAAATGATTAGAGGCTCACAACATTTGGTCTCTGGAGAATAGGTTGTCTCCTAGGTTGGCATTTGGTCAAGGGGAAAGATCCTAATCATTCTCTGACTCTAATGACTAGAAGATCATGATAGTAGGTTTAGGGTCGGAGAAAGGATGAGTAACTCAAGGCAAGGTTCCAGTCATAGGACTGGTCGATGGTAGCTACACTTGCGTATACAATAATCATAGCCATGGGGATACCCTGTGTCTCTCTACCAATTATAAGCCTTCGTCTTTCTAATCAGTAAAAGGCAAAAACAATGAAGAGTTCAAGAGAGATGTCACCGAATACAATTACGTGATTCAAAGGCGAATATATAATTCAAGAGGAGTTGTCAAAGCAGTCGCGGATGAGATCCTAGAGACATCTACATCTCAATCCATGTAGGATAATTAGAAGAAAAGCGAACCAAATGTATCATGGTTGATCAGACCGTAATACAATGATTCTGATTAGACAATATGTTAGCGGGCGTCCCCAATAAACATATGTCTCGGATCAAGCTCGATAAAAGGGTAAGCTTGCAAAACTAGGCGGTAATTGCAGCGTTGGTCAAGATAGTCAAAATACAAGTACGCGAGATCTTTGAAAAGAGATACAAGTAGTTCGAGTTTTGGAAAAAAATCAAAACCTTACCTGGTGTTATTGCTTACGCAGTCAATCTTACTATCGTCTATTCATAAAGGTCTTAGTCGACTAATGGGTTATGGAACTCTAATTTCTATATTCTAGGTAAATCTATTTGTGTCAGTCAATTTCCCTGTCAATAGATCGCAAGAACCACATAACGCTAGGTTGGGAGACATGCTATTCAACTTACAGAACTTACACTAGTATTGGTTTTCGATCTTAGGGTCATACAGGGTAGTCCCTATCCTCTATAGTATCTTAAACTTGTAATCACATCTGAAGTCACTTCACCGAGAATTATGACTCGCCCGCATACTCGGGCTGTGACAATTCTTGGCTCCGTGATTCAGGTGTGATAGGCTATCAAGTACTCTACTTTACATTGACACAAGGGTATCTAAGATCTAAAGAGGTCAACTAGGACATAGTTTTAGCAATGTTTCATAACCTACAATTCTTCGAAATGATTTCAATTCTATGGGTTGTGCCTCGCTAGTGCGCTGCTGGCTGTAGTGAACCCACATTCTCCGCTCTCAAATAATTGACGACAGTGTGCTGCTGTCTAACCATTATTAGTTAACTAATATTATTTTAACTATATCCGTAAGAATTCATGAGCTTCTAGAGATTCAACAAGTTGACTAAAAATAAAGCGTAGGTACTTGTCCTATCAGTCACAACACTTAAAATAAAACATAGAGAAAATAACTAAGGACGAAAGAAATACAAACACTCTTGTATCTATTTTATATGCATTTCAAAGGGTTGAGGGAACCTTGAATCAAGTCTACCTCGAGATTTGTATACGAATAACAGAATCAGTAATCATAAATCAATTCCTTACAGCAAAATAGAATTTTAAATAGGCAATTCTAATTTATGATATGACGTTTATTTCTAATAGAGCAAAAAGAAAATTGAACAGATTATCGTATACCCACGTTAGATCATATCATTACATCAAAAGCAATAGTGTGTCTATAGGGATCTAGCAAGCTATCTGAATTTAATACTTCTAAATTGCATGGCCTATCTAACAACCTTAACTACCCGATTAGTCAATTTAATAAGGGACCCTTATCCTAGTTGTCCTCCTAAATCATTTTAATCCTATTTGTGAATGAGCATTTCTTAGGCGCAGGCTCGCAATGGTACGACTAACTTAAGTAACATCACGAGTTCGCAATCTTTTGCGAAAACAGACCTACATGGGCCACCACAAAAACTTGTCACGACCCGCACCCGCTTTTCGGATGCGAGACGTGTCCAAGCCAGCCTACGCCGCAGAGTCGACGGTAGAACGCTGTCAAGCCCGCAAGAAATAATTGCTCAAAATACAATATTTGCTGCTCATTCACATTTCTATATTTATTACAATATTTGTAATTAAAGAAAATACAAGATTTTACAATTAATGAAATTGGTATATCTGCTATCTATTTCTAGGTTTGACTTCAGCATACCCAAGCCTTCCCAATGCTAAGAGTGATCGCGGCTAAACCTAAAAAATGTTGGTTTCCAGTCAGGAATGGAACAAGTACACAAACCGACGGCAATACGAAAACACAATAGAATTAACAAGACATAAAAATAACATATGAGATATGAAAACTGGAAGATAACTGATGACATAGCACGATAGAGAAGTAAAGGAAAAATAAAAGACATCTACCTATGTGGTTGAACGGTTAGGGGGTAAATACGGCTCACTGCACGTGTCGTGTGCAGCTGCTATCATGCAAGATTAGACATATTGGGATATTTCTGGATAGTCCACATGTATACTAAGATATTTTCCCTCCCGACTACTCCGTGTGACGAGCGTGTCAACAAGCAGCAAGATATATGTATAGACATAAAATGAAAAGACTACTATGAATCGAAAAGCAATCAGAAAGTGCACTTGCCTGAGGTCCTTAGCTGGTGAAACCAATAATAATATACCACTCAATGAGCCACAATCAGTCAACACATGCAGAAGTCTCCAGATGCTGAAATAAATAGTACCAATGTTCTCAGAATAGTCAAATTAGCGAGGATTGCCTGTCCTTAAGTCCAATTCTGGACACAGGGGCAAAACGATAATTTTGGGTAAAAACGATGTCCGCCGTGGGACCCGCTTTGCACCGAAAAGTGTGCCAGAGTCAACGGTCTCTAAAGTCGTCAAACTACATATCTACGAATTCGATTTTTCGATACGAACCCAACCGTATGTCCAGAGTTGGATTCCGGCGGGCCGTGCACAAAATTGTCCGTTGAGTGGGACCGTGGGGCCCGCAAAACGACGTACGATTCAACTGTCTTAGAATTGGACCAAACTTGGCATACAGAACCAGAAAAATGGTACGGTCCAGCTGGCATAAGTTTTGTCTCGATCTGACGAGCATGCACGAAGTAATTGAGAAATTTGTAAAGTGCACGATACGGTGAATTTCGACGGATACGTATCAAATTCGTCGCGCACACGCGACCAATTTAAATTCTGTCAAAGCCCACACGACCACGAAGCTATTACGCAGCTTTTAATGCTTTCGGTCTGCAACCACGTCGCCCGGTTTGGCGGGACGCACATCGTGTGGATGAATTTCCATATTTTGAAAACATATTTTTCGTCAACTCCATCCTAATTTTAAACAGCAATTAACCAACAAGAATTAAATCTAAAAATAGTGTTTCCATCTTGGTTAGGTTGCCTAGAGGTCTGTTCAAGCGGTTTTCCAAAACTCGCGATGTTCTGGTCGCAAATCGACCGCAAACCTTGGACGTTGGGGCAGTTTCTGTCCTGTTTTAAAACAAGTTTTCTCGAGATTTCGACCCCAGATTTCTCCTGATCTGGTCGCCTAGGTCAAAAACTATTTCATAGGGGTCGAAGGCCTATATGTTGTGTTTGCAAAATACTAATTTGTATGGAAAAAGGCAGTGAGATGGAGGAGAACGATACCTTCAAAGTTCGCCATTTGTACTGCTATATATGCTGTTGCTGCCGACTCCGTTTTCGGCCCGCGCGCGGTCCTGGCCGGCGGCGCTGGCCGCGCGCGGCGGCGCTGCGAGCGCGGGGTGGCCGCCAGGTCGTCGGGGAGGGGCGCCGCGTGTAGTAGTTAGGGTTCCATCTCTCGATGTAGGTTTATATATATATTGCTGCTCGGTATACAAATATCGGGGTGTTCCGCTCGACTTAATGCCGGGCTGTACATTGATGTGGGGTCTGTTGACCCTTAGCTGGGTTGGGATTTGCACGGGCTGGGATTTAGGGTTGCTCGGCTGAGTTGGTTGCCCGGCCTGACTAGCTGGCTCTCGGGTTGGCAAGGCTTTGGGCCTATGAGCTCTTGGGGAGCTCGGGTTGTGCGGCCTGGCTTGGGCCGGCTGCTTGTTATGGGTTGAGTAATATATACTTGCTACATTTACATGTATGTGAAGTAAATACAATGGTGTTGCTTGCATGTATGGAAAATAGCACTTCACACTTCTTTTCCTTTTTCTTTTTCTTTTCGTAATTCTTTTAGCAATATATGTATATTTATACATATATACCTATATGTATTCATACACACATATATTCATATAGATATTTATATATACATATACATCCCTATATATATATATATATAATATATTCATATTATACATATATTTATTCTTTTTCTATTTCTATATTAGCAAATATATATCTATATATACATAATCACTTATATATATACATATACATATTTACACATATATCTTTTGTCAAAGATTAAAATTATAATAACTAATAATAATAATTTATATTTAATAACCATAATAATAATAATTTATATTGTATAATAATCACCTCAATAACTTAATAATAAATATTAATAATCTAAATGCAATAGACCTATAATGGTGTATATACCCTTTACGTACAGTCTAAAAATCACCATTTAAATAAAATAAATAAAATAAAAATATTTCCAAATTTTCGGGAAGGGAGCTACAGTGGCTAAACAACCAAAATAATCAGAATGATAACAGGAGTGCTGGAGAAGAAACCCACTTAAAAAAAAAAAAAAAACATATACATCCCTATATATATATATATAATATATTCATATATACACATATATTTATTCTTTTTCTATTTCTATATTAGCAAATATATATCTATATATACATAATCACTTATATATATACATATACATATTTACACATATATCTTTTGTCAAAGATTAAAATTATAATAACTAATAATAATAATTTATATTTAATAACCATAATAATAATAATTTATATTGTATAATAATCACCTCAATAACTTAATAATAAATATTAATAATCTAAATGCAATAGACCTATAATGGTGTATATACCCTTTACGTACAGTCTAAAAATCACCATTTAAATAAAATAAATAAAATAAAAATATTTCCAAATTTTCGGGAAGGGAGCTACAGTGGCTAAACAACCAAAATAATCAGAATGATAACAGGAGTGCTGGAGAAGAAACCCACTTAGTATCCTCTCCAGTCATCCTACGGGTGAGCACCATTGGAAGACATGTATGCTGGATTCTCAGGCTCCGCTACTAGAACTAGCTAAATAAAACCTGAGGGGTCAATCCCCAAATACAATGTACTACAAGAAACACGAGTGGATAAACAAATATCCGATGGCTATATACACTACCAAAATTTAACGGATTAGCGACGGCCGTATCCGTCGCTATTCCGTCGGCAAATAGATTTACCGACGGACTACTGGCAGATTTTGGCTAAAAAAATTCGTCGAGAAATACCCCGTCGCTAAACATATCCGTCGCTAAGTTGTCGCCATTCGACAACTTAGCGATGGATTACCGTCAGCATAATTTGTATATTTAGCGACGGTTAGCCGACGGACTTTCGTTAATTCAAGTATCAGCAAGATTCGTATATTTGGCGACGGTTAGCCGAGGGACAAGTCCGTCGGTAATATGTCGGTAAACGCGTATCAGAGAGTTTCTGATACGCAAAATTCGTCGCAAATTCGTCGATAATAGTCGCTAATGTGTGACAGATTAGCGAAGGAATATCCGTCGCTTAGGTTCTGGAAATCTTTCATGGTTCCAGAACCTAAGCGACGGATAATCCGTCGCTAATCCGTCGTTCATTGTCGCTAGGTTGTCGCCAATTAGTCGCGGTATTGGCGACGGATAATCTGTCGGAAAGTGGTTACCGACTACTAGCGACAGAATTGCGGCAGATAATCCGTCGCTTAGGTGCTGGAAATATTTCATATTTCCAGAACCTTGTCGACGGATAATCCGTCGCTTGGTAGTCGCCATCCGTCGCTAACTGGAAATTCTCCAATTAGCGACGAAAATTCTGTCGCTTAGTCGTCGCTCTGTAGTCGCTAGTCCGTCGATGTCTGAAATTTTTTTAAAATGTTTTTAACATAAAACAGAGCATTTCCTGTTCATACAACATCTGAAACATCGAAACATCATAATATGCATCACACGTCACACAAACCAACAAACCAATATACATCACACACCAATATACAAATATCGATCACAAACTAATATCCAAACATTCACCATTATCCAAAACATTCATCAAAAACTAATTAATATCCACGTGACAATATCCAAAATTCACAAATATTTAACATTTAAAAACATTTCAAAATATTCAAATACAATACATCAATAAAAAAGAGGAGGTGGATCGTCCGCTGGTGGTACTCCCTGCTGCGCCCGACGAGAATACTCCTCCACCATGTATGTCGACAGGATATCAAAGACATGGTCTGGAAGTTGGCGTAGCTGCTCTGGCGACATCATGTCAAGGAGTATCATCACAACAGGAGGCAGTACCAGAGGGACAGCAGGGTCAAAAGAAAGACGCCCGACGAAAGAAGGACCAGGAATATCCGAAGCACCGGGAGCAGCAGTAGACGGACCGGGAGTGTAACCCCCATTTTCAAAAAATTTAATAAATGAAAAATAATTCCAAATTTGCCCCAAATTGATTCCATTAGATCCTAAATATTTTTCTATAAATTTTAGAATTTTTTTGCGATTTGTTTGGAGTCGTTTGGACGTCATTTGAATTTTTTGTAATTAAACAACTGCTACCATAAAAATTGTATTTCTTCCCGTTTTGGCAAAACGGTAAAAAAAAAAAAGTCTAACCCTAGGGTCAAGTTAGTAATTAACTATGGTTAGTTTGCCCTAATTATTTTTTTTCTAAATAGGCACACACCCCTATGTAAAAAAAATCCTAATTTCTATCAATTTAATTATTGATTCCTCATTTTTAATATTCAAAAAAACTCTGTTACTGTTCAGTGAACAGTAACCCGAGTTACTGTTCACCGCCGACTAGCCGTCGCCGACGAGATACTCCGGCGACCCCGGTTCTCCCCAACCCAGCGACGTCGACCACCGCCGAGGACACCATCGTGTCGAGCACGGCGAGCCCGACCAGAAGACCCCCTCTGTCGCTGACCACGACCGCCGCATCACCGTCGACGTAGCCCGTCCGACCGCCCGAGTAAGCCAACTTCTCTATTTCTCTTCCATCCTTCGATTTGTTTTCCCTATTGTGTTCGTCTTGACACGACGAGTCCATCGCCCCTATTTGTGTCGCACCCCGACTCCAGGACACGGAGAAATCACAAGCCCTAGTTTAGGACACGCTTGGACACGGCACGAATCGTGTCGTGGTGACAAGAGACTCACATATGTTGTTGATCCGGACACGACGAGTCTAATGGTAAGCTCTGACACAAAATCGGACACGAGAAACGTACTGGACACACGCGGACACGATCCTCTGTGTCCAATTCTCTGCGGGACACGCAGATACGAAAGAGACGACCTTAGCAGGTAAGATTTTCGACCCGCTGTAACCCAGACCCGTTTCTCCCTATTAAACTAAATACTCTTTCACCCTCCCCATTTCAGTTAGGCAGCGCGTGCAGTTGGACTCCCCTATTCCCCTGCCCGAGTTCAAATCCCCCTTTTGTATGTTTTGGTGATTTTTGTGTGTATTAGTGTATAGATTGTAAAATATAGTATTATACTATGAGTACTGTATATACTGCCTAATATTATATTTCTGTATTTTGTTTAAAATGACTAATACTTATATATTTATACATATATATATTTTGTATATATGTGTGTTTATATATATGAGGAAGGATCAAGATCCCTACACTTTTAGCATCTCCATGCATCCCCCCTATTTGCACCGTTGGATGGTGCTTTAAGTCATCTAATCTTAACCGTTGATTTACCAATAGTTAAGATTAGATGACTTAAAGCACATCCAACGGATGTGAACATGGGATGCATGGGGATGCAAAAATTGTGGGGATGCCTATCCTTCCTCTATATATATATATATATATATATATATATATATATATGTGTGTGTGTGTGTGTGTGTGTGTGAAAATATGTATATATATATATATATATATATATATATATATATATATAAACACACACACACACACATATATACATATTTTCACACACACACACACACATACACACACACACACACACACACATATATATATATATATATATATATATATATATATATATATATATATATATATATATATATATATATATGTGATAAAATAATAGTAATGTAGTAATTAATTTTCTTTTGTGTTTTTGATAAACACATCATATTAATTTATATTTAAATTTTAAAGCTTGCATTTACATTCTGTCATTTAAATTATGTTATTTAATTCAGTCATTTAATTTATGTTATTTAAATTATGTCAATATAAATATAGTGCCTATACTGTAATATATATTTTAAATTCTGTAATTTAAATTATGTTATTTAAATTATGTCAATATAAATACAGTGCCTATACTGTAATATATATTTTAAAATTCTGTCATTTAAATTATGTCATTATAAATACAGTACCTATATTGTAATATGTACGCTTTCAATTTCTGTAATTTAAATTCCTTTAAATTACATGTATTTAAATTCCGTATTTAATTACGATTTTTATGTACTTTATTCAAACGACCACTCTAAGTCCAAGCCTAGCATGGGTTGATCGGACTTAGGTGAGCCTACACATATTCGGATTCTAGTCGAGTCATGTTGGACTTGATTCACGGCTTTGGATCCCGTATCTGGACTTCGGTTCAATTTCAAATACGCCGACAAATACATTAAATAATTATTTATTTTCAGAATCTGTGATTTATGAACTTTGAATTTTCAAACAACTTTTTAATGCTGAATAAATTCTAGAAAAATTACTATATAATACTATGTTAATTAATCTAATTTAATATAATTTTTTCATGATTTAGTTTACTGTTTTGACACTGTTTAAAAATAGTAAACCAGAACTCATTTCCAATGTACACTTGTATTCTGATTTTTAATTAATACTTACACTGGATTATAAATTCCAAAAAATTATATTAAATTACTATAATTAAGAAGGATCAATTTGGTATATTTTTTTTATATAAAATAGGACTGTATAACTATTTTAATAATTATTGGAACACAATGTACAGTCTGTTTAATTAATTGATTAATAATGACTTGTGTATTTTTGTAGGTTTTTGGGTATTTTAGTATCGAGACTCTACCCTACCTTAGTGTAGAGACCTACTTGTTACTCTAGATATTGTAACATCCCACATTGGACTGCTAGAGCATCACTTAGCTAGTATCCTATTAGGAGTCGTGTCACACCGCTAGTGTAAATATTAAATCATAACTTAGAGACTAAGACTGTATATCATTTTGACAGAACACCGGACATCTATAGCTACATATTCTTATCCTTGCTTTGCTCGAGGCAAGTACCCCTACAAACTTATTTACTGCATATGATAATGAAATGTGAATGAGCCATGTTAAAATACCGCTTTATGGAAACTGCAAAGTCATATCATTACATGCTTTATACGGATTCTCAGTATCTTTACATGCTTAGAAGAGCTTTTACATATCTCACATGATGGTTACTGGGGCATGGGGAAAACTGATAGTTGAGTACGTGATCATGCCCTTATTTGTACGTACGTACCGAGCAAGGTCGCATTGTATATGCATACCTTATCGTAGGCTTTATCCCTTATTTTTGTACGGATCTACACCTATGCTTGTTACTTGTACGTATGTCTATTTCAGATTTATGGCTTGTACACTGGTATATTTTATACCTATTGACCGATCACGTACCTCCTCCAGTTTTAAACTATATATATGCATGTGTCGCCATGATAAATGCATCCTTGCCATGATAGTTGTGATTTTTACATGATAGATTGTGCCATGTCAGGATTACAGTCATTTCATCTCTTACCATATCATGATCAGTATTATATGTTTGTAGTACAAGTACTTGCTCCCGTCCTGACAGGATAACGTTGTAGGTATACTTTTCGAGGAGGAAATGCTATGTGATACATATTATGGCACTGCATTTGAGGACCTGGCCTATGCTCCAGAAGAGGCCCCATCGGGGAACCTTGCTTAGATATCTTTTATGTATTTTGAGACTTAAACTTTGGTTTGAACTTATATTTGGATACTGGACTTTATCTCCAGTCTCATACATTTGAAGTGTAATAACTTTTAACACTTATTACTTTTGTTAATAGAAGCTGTGTTGTGATAAAATCTTATTTGGCTTAATGTTAGCACACTTAGTATCATTCATGTATAAACTCTTAGAACAGCTTGCTACGCTTTTTATAGCTCCCCTTCCCGAAAGTTTTGAAATATTATTATTATTATTATTTTTATTGAGGTTGTATAATATTAATATTATTATTGTGGTTATTAAATATAAATTATTTACTATTATTAGTATTACCATTTTATTCTTTAGCAAATTATATGTGTATATATAAATGTATAATATATATGTGTGGATGTATAGATAAACATATGTGAGTGAATATATAAATATAGTATATACGTGTGTACGTGTATGTATATATAAATATATATGTATATGTGGTATATATATAAAATATATATATATATATATATATATATATATATATATATATATATATATATATATATATATATATATATATATATATATATATTCCCATATACGTATACATATACCATATATATTTATATACACACATAAATATGGTATATGGAAATATATATATATATATATATATATATATATATATATATATATATATATATATATATATATATATATATATATATATATATATATATATATATATATATATGGTATATGGGAATATATATACACACATATATATACATATACCATATATATTTATGTGTGTATATATAAATATATACGGTATATGTATACGTATATGGGAATATATATATATATATATATATATATATATATATATATATATATATATATATATATATATATATTAAAAAATATATATATTAGGCTAATAAATAGAAATAGTAAAAAAAGAAAAAGAAAAGAAAGAATACAAATATTTAGTACCTCAACACATTTATATTGTGGGTTATTTAAATATATGGTGTAATCCATTTTATATGTGTTAGTGAACTGCAAGGTCAATGTTCATATTGGCTCAAAATAATTTAAAGATTATGGAAGAAGGGAAGTGTGAGAGGAGTATGCTTCAGTGTTAATTGCTCGTATAAGGAATTTAAAACCAGGCCACTCGGCCATTCCCCCCAGCCCAAAACCGAGCAAACCCAAGCCTATTCCCAACTAAATCGAGCAAGAGAAGTAGTAGATCCCCATAAATCAAAACCGACCCGACCGAGTCCTTGCAAACTGACTCTCGGTTGTGCGTATATGTAATCGAGAGATCGAAAAAAAAGAGAAACCCTAACCGTGACCGCGCCTCCATCCCCCACGCACGCGGTGCCGCCCTGGGCCACCGCCGGCCGGCAACAGAGCCGCCGCACGGACCCGAGTACAGGGCATGACAGCAGCGGCAAGGGCAGCAACTAGGCATGTTTCGAGGTACGTTTCTCCCTCATCGCCCAACGATTATTCGACCCGTAAAATTCTAGTGATAGCCTAGTTGACCACCGACGCAACCTTGTAAATAGATTGATCTATGTTGCTCTAGATTAATTATAGAAATTCCTGAAACTTTAGGAAAAACTATCGTAGAACAGAGCATTAAAACTGTTCTGGACCCCAATTTAGAAGGCAGTTCGTGGCCAACCTATTAACAGATTTCGAAATCTAATTTACAACAGTCCTAGACAACCTATAGGACACTGAAACCCAGTTTACGGAAATCGATTTCATCGACTACGTGCCGAAAAATTGGATTCTGAAGTTTGGCAAAAAACTGTTTTCAAATATTAAAAAATCTAGAAAATATCTCTGATACCACGTGCGTCCCGCCAAACCGGGCGACTTGGTCATGAACCGAAAGCATCGAAAGGTGCGTAATGGGTTCATGGACGTGTGGACTTTGACGGAATTCAAATTGGTCGCGTGTGCGTGACGAATTTGATGCGTATCCGTCGAAATTCACCATATCGACCTCTGTGCAAGTTTTCTAATTATTTTGTGCACGTTCATCAGATCGAGACGAAACTTATGCCAGCAGGACCGTATCATTTTTCTGGTCCTGTATGCCAAGTTTGGTCCGATTCTGAGACATTTGAATCGGAACGCCGTTTTGCGGGCCCTACGGTCCGACTCAACGACAATTTTGTGCACGGCCCGCCGAAATCCAACTTTGGACATATGGTTGGGTTCGTATCAAAAAACTGGACCTGTTGACATATAATTTGACGAATTTAGAGACCGTTGAGCCTGGCATGCTTTTCGGTGCAAAGCGGATCCAACGACGGACACCGTTTTGACCCGAAATTATCGTTTTGCCTCTGTGTCCAGAATTGGACTTAAGGACAGGTAACCCTAGCTAATTTGACTATTCTGAGAACGTTGGTAATATTTATTTCAGCATCTGGAGACTTTTTGCATGTGTTGACTTTAGTGACTCATCTGATGTGGTTGTACTATCAGTTTCTCCAGCTAAGGACCTCAGGAAAGTGTACTTTCTGATTGCTTTCGATTCATAGTAGTCTTTTTATTTCATGTTTATACATATATCTTGTTGCTTGTTGACACGCTCGTCACACGGAGTAGTCGGGAGGGGAAATATCTTAGTATACATGTGGACTACCCAGAACTATCCCGATATATCTAATCTTGACTGATAGCAGCTGCACACGACACGTACAGGGTGCCGTATTTACTCCCTAGCCATTCACATGTTGAAATGGATTTTCACACCACATAGGTAGATGTCTTTTATTTATTTTTTCTTTTCTTCTCCACTGTGCCATGTCTTCAGTACTTTCCAGTTTTCATATCTCATATGCTATTTTCATGTCTTGTTAATTCTATTGTATTTTTGCATTACCGTCGGTTTGTGTACTTATTCCATTCCTGACTGGAAACCATCATTTTTCAGGTTAGTTGTGATTTCACTTAGCTTGGGAGATTCGGGGGTACTTGCAGACAGAAACCTAAAAATAGATAGCAGTTGTATTCAATTTCATTAATTGAAAAATCTTGTATTTTCTTTAATCATAAATGTTGTAAATATTGTAACAAATTTAGAAATGTGAATGAGCAGCAAATATTATATTTTGAGCATTTATTTCTTGCGGGCTTGACAGCGTTCTACCGTCGACTCTGCGGCGTAGGCTGGCTTGGACACGTCTCATATCCGAAAAAGCGGGTGCGGGTCGTGACACTTTTACCAAGCGTAGGCTGGACATGGCTCGGCCCTGCCCAACAATTTGGGTAACGGGTCGCGACATATTTTTAGTGGTGGCCCATGCAGGTCGAGACTAAAGTTGTTTGGTTACGTTATTATACCAAGCAAGCTTGCAGTTAGGATCTTAGGACAACTTGATAACACTAGGGTTAACATTTAGAACACCTAGAGGATTACTAGGATTGCAACATAGGGAAAACTCATCACAGCATAGGATCGTTAATATAATTAGTCTCTTATTTGTAATTAAGTAGGTCAATTTAGACCAAGATAGTACCCTTGGGATGACCCTTGAGGATCTCACTCTAAATCTTACCTCAAAATATGTTTTCGCTTGTTTCCATTTACTCTTCCTTAATTCGTTGTTGAATTTGATTCCTGATATTCGTTATTGACTTTTGATTTTGCATCAAGATAAAATTTATGGATTGAGTTAAGGTGTATTCTGATAACATATTTGATGATGACAGTGAGAACGGTAAATGCCTGCTTTAATTATGGAGTTTAGAATTTATCGCAGCCATATTAGCTGGTATGACAAAAGCATAGAGTCTGATTTTGGATATACTTATCCTAGTCATGAAATTTAGATTTTCTTGCAGCCATACCGATTGGCATGCATGGTAAGAATTCTAGATAACATGATTGTAGGGTGTATACTTTATTTATGACTCCATCGTTTATTGCATCTATGCTTACTAGCGTGGCAAAATTCTGACAACATGATTTCAGGAAGACGTGTATGGTTATCAGATCATATCTTAAATCAGTTTACTTCATTGTGACCAAATAATCAAGAACAAATTTCTATCATTATTTTTTTTATCTTACCATTATTTCTTCGTCTTAATTAACCCTGTCCTAATTACATCTCAATTATCTCGTATCTACTTCAGTTAGTTACACTTTGAAATCTTTTTGAATTTTCGTATTTTTTCACTTGAAAAATGCAAAAAAAAGAGTATCGTAAATCATCTAGCTCGAAAAGGATGTAAGTTGTTATCATATGGTAATCTTGGTGGGAATATAAATTATTGGATATTCAGATAAAATTATGGAAGAAAGCTATGACTGAAATTAGAAACATGAAGAGATCAGTAGTATCGACTTAGAAATGATTACACTAGAGAATTATTTTGAGGATGAACTATTTGGAAAGAACATAGGAGAATTTCGAATGAAAAGAGCAGTAGAATATACATTAGTGGTTAGAACACTAATATTTCGTATATGTATTTTAGAACTGACATGGATATTCAAGGTCGAAATATTTTTGAGAACTTGGATGATTTTAGGATTAATAATTCTCGAGATATTTCATTTTGAGGTTATGATACCAATTTAGGAATTTAAAATAATGGGGAAGAGACTTTAACCGTATGTTGTGATGATACGAAATTGAACAACGATTGGTAAGAGAATGACTAGAAACAGGAAGAACATTACGTTATTGAGTTAAATGAACCCTTAGATATTTTTGTAAGAATTCTGAATTTAATGAGGATAATGATTAAAGGTGTAAATTGAAAGGATTGTGAACTGATTTTATAATGAAGGATAAAGTTTTATATGGAAATAGTGACGTTAGACTTGAGCAATACAAGATTATCAATTGGAATAACGATTAAGGATTTATGATCCTTGATTCAATAATTTTGGATCTAGGTTATAGGCAAGACGAAGGAATTTCGACTTCAGGATGACTAAATGGAGAATGAACTACAAAATTAAGGAGGGTAGAAAATTTTGAGAAGCTCTAACAAGAACATACTTTATGGGTTAGTAACCTTGGAATACAGGTCAAGTCTATAGTATTATGGCAGGGTTCAATCTTCATGACTGAAGGTTATAATTTTTGGTAGTAGTCATATAAGGGTTTGATTTTCATATTTGGACTTGTGAGATAAATGTATGATTGGAAAACGATGATCAGATAAACTTGGTAGTAGCAGAGTGAGATGATTATCTTGACTTCCCTATAAAATCTTGCATTTTGATTTCTCTATCATAATAGAAGGAATTTGATTTTCCCTATCCTTAAATCATTCTTTAAATTCCAATATCGCTAATTACTAAATCCCTTTGATTGCGACCATTCAACTTTGGTCATCTCCTTTATCAGACCAATATTCTTAATCCATGATCGTACTTAATTGATTTAAATCCCATCGTGACCTAGATCTCTATCAACATGTTGCTCGTGCTTGGACTACGATTATATTCCTCATCATGCCTAATTACTGTTTGACCAAGGATAGATTAATCTTATCTTTGATCGTGTCAAAATTTCGATTATGATCATGTTTGGATCTAGATACCATGATCACTCGTACCTAAACTTTCGATTTAAATTCTTAATAATGACTAGTTTCGTTCTAACCATGATTTGACTTAGCCATCATTCTTCATGTTTGATCGTGCCTAGATGATCTGGCACGGCCAGGCGACTTTGATCCCCATGATCATGATTTTAGGACTTAATCGTGCCAAACATTTGATTATTCTTAAATTATGTCTAATCGCTTCGTCCCTATATTAGATCGTGCCTATCCTATTGACCATTCTATACTTAGGCCTGATTCTAACTTCATCGTAACTAAACAATTTTGATTACCTTAATCACATCTAGTCATTGTTCTTTGATCGTGCATAAGATATTTTTCTAAACTCACTATCGTGTTTTGAGCCCCTATCAAACCTTAAATTTCGAGGACAAAATTTCTTTAAGGAGGGTAGATTTGTAACCCTTATTTTCAAAAAATTTAATAAATGAAAAATAATTCCAAATTTGCCCCAAATTGATTCCATTAGATCCTAAATATTTTTCTATAAATTTTAGAATTTTTCTGCGATTTGTTTGGAGTCGTTTGGACGTTATTTGAATTTTTGTAATTAAATAACTGCTACCGTAAAAACTGTATTTCTTCCCGTTTTGGCAAAACGGTAAAAAAAAAAAATTCTAACCCTAGGGTAAAGTTAGTAATTAACTATGGTTAGTTTGCCCTAATTATATTTTTCTATAAATAGGCACACACCCCTACGTAAAAAAAAATCCTAATTTCCATCAATTTAATTATTGATTCCTCATTTTTAATATTCAAAAAAAAACTTTGTTACTGTGCAGTGAACAGTAACCCGAGTTACTGTTCACCGCCGACGAGCCCGCCGCTGACGAGCTACTCCGGCGACCCCCGTTCTCCCCAACCAAGCGACGTCGACCACCGCCGAGGACACCATCGTGTCGAGCACGGCGAGCCCGACCTGAAGACCCCCTCCGCCGTCGACCACGACCGCCGCATCACCGTCGACGTAGCCCGCCCGACCGGCCGAGTAAGACAACTTCTCTATTTCTCTTCCATCCTTCGATTTGTTTTCCCTATTGTGTTCGTCTTGACACGACGAGTCCATCGCCCCTATTTGTGTCGCACCTCGACTCCAGGACACGGGGAAATCACAAGCCCTAGTTTAGGACACGCTTGGACACGGCACGAATCGTGTCGCGGTGACACGAGACTCACTAATGTTGTAGATCCGGACACGACGAGTCCAATGGTAAGCTCTGACACAAAATTGGACACGAAAAACGTACTGGACACGCGCGGACACAATCCTCTGTGTCCAATTCTCTGCGGGACACGCAGATACGAAAGAGACGACCTTAGCGGGTCGGTTTCCCGACTCGCTGTAACCCAGACCCGTTTTCCCCTATTAAACTAAATACTATTTCACCCTCCTCATTTCACTTAGGCCGTGCTGCCCTATTGGTCAGCACGCGCAGTTGGACTCCCCCATTCCCCTGCCCGAGTTCAAATCGCCCTTTTGGTATGTTTTGGTGATTTTTGTGTGTGTATATATATATATATATATATATTTTATATATATATATATATATATATATATATATATATATATATATATACAGAAAGCTTCTCCTACGGGAATAACTTACGGGATGAGAAAATATACGTATGGTTCTCTTCTTTATTTCTTTCACTTTAAAAATGTTAGATCTCTCCTTTAAAAAAGTAACCTATCTATATCTTAAAGATAAGTCTATTTATTTTTTAAATAGTGAGAAATTTATTTATTTATTCAAAAAATAGAGATAAAAAGTTAATTTTATAATTTTTTTAAAGTAGAGATGGATTGTTTTAATTTTTTTATCTTTAAACGTAAATATCTTTCTAAAATATTATTCAAAAATATACTTAATATTAATGTTAATTTTAATATTATTTCTCATGTTAGTTTTTTGGTGCTAACTTTATTGTTGATATTAATTTTAATTTTAATTTCAACATTAACATTAAGTTTAATATAACATTAACATTAATATTAACATTAACATTAATATTAACATTAACATTAAAATGTAATATTAAAATTAAGATTAAGATTAATATTAAGATTAAGAATATAATTTAAAATTAAGATTGGAATTTAAATTTAGATTTAGATTTAAATTTATTTAAAAACAAAAATAAATTTAAATTTAAATTAAATTTAACATAAACATTAATATTAAAATTAAAATTAAATTAGATTTAGATTTAAATATATTTAAAAACAAATTTAAATTTAAATTTAAATTAATTTTAACATTAACATTAACATTAACATTAACATTAACATTAACATTAACATTAAAATTTAAATTAATGTAAAAATTAAAAATTAAAATTAATATCAACATTAATATTAAGATTAACATTAAAATTAATATTTTAAATATAATTTTTAAAGGTATATTTATTTCTAAGGATAGATTCTTTTTTTTTTTAAATATCTTTATTTAAAAAAATAAATGGAATAATTTATCTATCTCTATTTTTTAAAATAAATAAATTCCTCTGTGTTTAAAACTAAATTGATAGATAAGGCTTATTTTTTAAGATAGAGATATGTTTCTTTTTAAGAGTAGAAAGTAGAGATTTAAATATTAAAGAGAAATAAATTTCAGAAGAGAAACATAACGTATATTTCGGCCAGATATTTTGAGTTTCTTTCTCTCCGTAAGAAATTGCTCTATCCGTAAACTCTTCCCGTAAACTTATCCCGTATAAGAAGGGGGCTATATTATATATATATATATAATATATATATATATATATATATATATATATATATAAGATATATATATATATATATATATACACACAACACACACATATAATATAATATATATATATATATATATATATATATATATATTATATATATATATTATATATAATAATATATATATATATATATCTATAATTAGTGTGTGTGTGTGTGTATACTTATATAATTATGTGTTGTGGGTATATATATATATATATATATATATATCTATATATATAATATATATATATATATATATATATATCTATGTAAAATACATATATACTATGAACTGTATATACTGCCTAATTATATTCTGTATTTGTTTAAGTATTTGTTTAAATATAGATATATATATATATATATATATATATATATATATATATATATAATATATATATATATATTGTAAATACAGTATTATACTATGAATACTGTATATACTGCCTAATATTATTTTCTGTATTTTGTTTAAAATGAATAATACTTATATATGTTGTGTGTGGTGTGTATATACTCTAAATAAATATGATAAAATAATAGTAATGTAGTATTAATTTTCTTTTATGTTTTTGTGATAACAACTCATATTAATTTATATTTATATTTAAATCTTGCATTTACATTCTGTCATTTAAATTATGTTATTTATTCAGTCATTTAATTTATGTCATTTAATTTATGTTATTTAAATTATGTTAATATAAATACAGTGCCTACTGTAATATGTATTTTAAATTCTGTAATTTAAATTATGTTATTTTAAATTATGTCAATATAAATACAGTGCCTATACTGTAATATGTATTTTAAAATTTTGTCATTTAATTTTGTCATTTAAATTATGTCATTATAAATACAGTATCTATACTGTAATATGTAAATAAATACAGTGCCTATACTGTAATATGTATTTATAAATACAGTGCCTATACTGTAATATGTACGCTTTCAATTTCTGCAATTTCAATTCTTTAAATTACATGTATTTAAAATCCGCATTTAATTACGATTTTTACGTACTTTGTTTAAACGACCAATCTAAGTCCAAGCATAGCATGGGTTGATCGGACTTAGGTGAGCCTACACATATTCGGAGTCTAGTCGAGTCATGTTGGACTTGATTCACGGCTTCGGGTCCCGTATCTGGACTTCGGTTCAATTTCAAATACGCGGACAAATATATTAAATAATTATTTATTTTCAGAATCTGTGATTTATGAACTTTGAATTTTCAGACAACATTTTAATGCTGATTAAATTCTAGAAAAATTACTATAAAATACTATGTTAATTAATCTAATTTAATATAATTTTTCCATGATTTAATTTACTATTTTGACACTGTTTAAAAATAGTAAACCAGAACTCATTTTCAATGTACACTTGTATTCTGATTTTTAATAATACTTACACTGGATTATAAATTCCAGAAAATTTATATTAAATTACTATAATTAACAAGAATAAATTTGGTATATTGTTTTATATAAAATAGGACTATATAACTATTTTAGTAATTACTGGAACACAGTGTACAGTCTGTTTAATTAATTGATTAATATGACTTGTGTATTTTTGTGGGTTTTTGGGGTATTTTAGTATCGGGACTCTACCCTACCTTAGTGTAGAGACCTACTTGTTAGTCTAGATGTTGTAATACCCCACATTGGACTGCTAGAGCATCACTTAGCTAGTATCCTATTAGGAGCCGCATCACACCGCTAGTGTAAATATTAAATCATAACTTAGAGACTAAGATTGTATATCATTTTGACAGGACACCGGACATCTATAGCTACATATTCTTATCCTTACTTTGCTCGAGGCAAGTACCCCTACAAACTTATTTACTGCATATGATAATGAACTGTGAATGAGCCATGTTAAAATACCGCTTTATGGAAACTGCAAAGTCATATCATTACATGCTTTATACGGATTCTCAGTATCTTCACATGCTTAGAAGAGCTTTTACATATCTCACATGATGGTTACTGGGACATGGGAAAAACTGATAGTTGAGTACTTGATCATGCCCTTATTTGTACGTAAGTACCGAGCAAGGTCGCATTGTATATGCATACCTTGTCGTAGGCTTTATCCCGTATTTTGTACGGATGTACACCTATGCTTGTTACTTGTACGTATGTACATTTCAGATTTATGGCTTGTACACCGGTACATTCTATACCTATTGACCGATCACGTACCCGCTCTAGTTTTTAACTATATATATGCATGTGTCGCCATGACAAATGCATCCTTGCCATGATAGTTGTGATACTTACATGATAGATTGTGCCATGTCAGGATTACAGTCATTTCATCTCTTACCATGTCATGATCAGTATTATATGTTTGTAGTACAAGTACTTGCTCCCGTCCTGACAGGATAACGTTGTAGGTGTACTTTTCGAGGAGGAAATGCTATGTGATACATATTATGGCACTGCATTTGAGGACCTGGCCTATGCTCCAGAAGAGGCCCCAGCGGAGAACCTTGCTTAGATATCTTTTATGTATTTTGTGACTTAGACTTTGGTTTGAACTTATATTTGGATACTGTACTTTGCCTCCAGTCTCATACATTTGAAGTGTAATAACTTTTAACACTTATTACTTTCGTTAATAGAAGCTGTGTTGTGATAAAATCTTATTTCGCTTAATGTTAGCACACTTAGTATCATTCATGTATAAACTTTTAGAACAGCTTACTACGCTTTTACCAAGCGTAGGCTGGACGTGGCTCGGCCCGGCCCAACAATTTGGGTAACGGGTCGTGACAAGGAGCAGAAGAACCGAGAGCAGTAGAAGGACGCGGATAGTACGTGGTCATATGCTCCCGCAAGGACGACACCGTCTCGATCAGATTCACAAGCTGTGTCCTCACATCATCGCCTGTCGGGGTCGCAGGAGGAGACAAGGGCGGTGGAAATCTCGAAAACGACGCCTGCAACGATGCCAGAGAGCCGCATCCGTAGAGGCGCCCTTTCCTAAAGCCGCCGACGGTATCTACGAACATGTCGTCGTAGCGAGCGGCCATAGAAGAGGACGCCTGGGCGGGCGTCGTTTTGTCGACATCCTCGGCAGCAGGGGGCTGAACCCGTCTAAGGGCCTCACGATACGCAGCCTATCCAATGAATGTGTCTATATTATAAGTTTTCCTAAGTTATAATCTAAATCCTATGTTTCCCTAAGTTATAGTCTGAATCCTAAGTTTACCTAATTAAGTTAACAATACTTATAATTCTAACATAAATCTCATAAACGTAAGTACTTACATCAATCTCTTGGGCCCTCTCATCAACGAAGATCCTGTCCGACTGCCTCTTGTGCATATACTGGAATACATCGTGCATGGTGACCGATTCTGCCTCTTTTTCCTCCTTTACCGCCTGTTGGGTCTGCATACGAAATATTCGTAGAATTTAATTAACTTCGTATATTAATAGTACCGAATTAGATAGTAGAATGAATTTGCGATATCTTACCATACTTGCACGAGTCGCTGCGTGGGACCTTGATCCTCCCGTATGCAGACCCGCGGCCCGTCGATTCGCCTTCGCTTTCTCCGATTTTTGTTTGTACGCAGGAGTATCCATCTTCTCCAAGATCTTATCATAATACTCCTTCCGGATCCAATCCTTTTTCGAATGCGCCGAGCGAAGGTCATACACCGCATCCCGTATCTTCTTTCCGGCGGCGATGGAGGGGCCACCAGAACGTCCTCTGACATACAAATTCAATTATAACGTAATTTAAAAATAGTGGATTAAAGAGTAATTAATAATTAACCACAAGATATATATATATATATATATATATATATATATATATATATATATATATATTTATATCTTGTGGTTAATTAATAATTAACCACAAGATATATATATTATATATATATATATATATACCATCATCTCGTCGAGCCATATGTACTACAAGTCCAGGGGCACCTCAAAAAAATTGAGGTAGGGGCCATGGTAGTTATCCCGGATAATGCGCCCTAGAATCCTGGCAGCATCCCACGAAAAAAACCTACAAAGAAGCAACAACTGGATTATTAACTTGAATAAATGAAACAAATTTAATAAATTAACTTAAATTTACTTACGATTCACCCGTGGGCCATAGCACTCGTCGGAACTAGTCCATCGGCCTCTCTGGTGGCATCGGAGGATCCGCGGCTCCGCGCATGTACTCACCAGTAACCGGATGTAACTGAGTCTGGGGGTACTCCGGGGCCCACCGTGCAGTAACTGTTGGATCCGCCAGCGGATAGAGTCGCAGGCCTCGACGAAGGTGTCGATAGCCCCGCGGTAGATCGACGGCGGAACGAGTCTGTGCCCGGGGTACTCTCCGGGTCGAGATCGCTAGATGGGGTCACATCCCGGGAATGCTGAAGGCGACCACGACTACTACTACCAGCACCACCACCACGACCACGCCTACGACCAGGACCACCAGCACCAGCACCACCAGCACTACGACCAGCACCACCACCAGGACGAGTGCTAGCCACCATGACCTGTAAATAGAACACATAAACATAATTAACAATATAGAAGTATAAATGAATATAAAACTAAACTAAAATATATATACCACCAACAGGGCGACGAGTGCCGCCATGACGAAAAGGACTAGGAGTGCCATCTACAAAAAGAAAATTATACAATAAGTAGATGATTGAACGACAAAAGTATGAACTGAAATAAGAATGCAGAAGTTTAAATCGATATTTAATCTAATCATCGTCATCGTCTTTGTCCTCGTCCTCGTCCTCGGCCTCATCCTCATCCTCATTCTCATCGTCGACTTCATCTGTATCCTCATCCTCATCAAGTTCTTCTTCTTCTTCTTCTTCTTCTTCTTCTTCAGCCTCAATACTTGGGACAAGATGCCTCTTTCTCTCCTGGTTGACAGGTAAGTCTTGTGTATCAACCTCTTCCTCCCCTCTATTTTCTTCAACAATATCTTCAACATCCATGGTATCCGACTGTTGTACCAAGTATTGGGACTTTTCGATCTGGTCCTCTTGGTATGCTGGGTCTCCAACGTTGAATGTATTTCTACATTTAATCTTGCATACTGCCCACCAGTCAAATCGATCTCTACGACGTCTTGGGTAGCTTGTATAGTAGACTTGAACAGCCTGACTTGCTATCGTAAACGTGTCGGACCCTCCATACCTCCTGCGATGATTTATATCGATGAATCCAAATTGTTTATCGATTCTCCAACCAATATTTAGTGTCGTATCGAACCACTCATATTTGAACATCACAATATGCATATCATATGGGCCAGTATATTGTAAATCTATAATATTCCGAAACACTCTATAATAGTCAAAGTCCGGCTCGTCGTCATAGATGGTGCCTCTTATGCAAACACCAGAATCCTTGGTACTGAAGCCGTCATTGAGAAATTCGGCATTTATAGCATTCTGAGTTGCCTTAAACTTGAAGCCATTAACGACATAGTCTGGCCAAGTCTTTGCATGCTTCTTCGGTCCAATGCCAAATAACGAATGCTCTCATTTGTGAGTATTATTTCAGGCAATAAAATCTGTAAACAAATATTGATAATTTAAATATTTTAGTTGCATATATTTTAATGGTAGCTGCATAACATATTATCTCAGTTACTTACGTATTTACGAAACCAGGACGGAAAGGTACAATCAACCTCTCTTTGAAGTCCCTCATCGATAATATCGGATGTCCTCATTTTGACTTCATCTCTAAATACACTGTTAGAGAGAATAAAAATAAGTGTAGTCACTTACTTCACCAAATTAGATATTATAACGAGTGTAAGTGTAGTCACTTATTTCTCCAAATCTTTCACTTCTTGTATGTCATAATTTAACAAGACATATCGGTGAGCGGCATCATACTCATCGTCAGTCAACCACCGTTTCTTACTAGCCCTAATAGGCTTGTCCCTTACATTGAATATACCTCCATCATCAACGTCTTCGTCATTCCTTTGAGGTCTATTTCGATTTGTCTGGACATGAGTATCGAAATAAATAGAGCAGAAGTTTGATACCTCCTTGATAAGATATGTTTCGCATATCGAAGCCTCTATATAAGCCTTGTTGCCAACTTTCTTCTTTAGATGGTGTAGGTACCTAGAGAGACAAATTATCTTGAAAATTAACAATGAATTGTAAAATCCACTTAAATTCCACTTAAATTATATCAATTTTTATTTACCTTTCAAATGGGTACATCCATCGATAATGAACAGATGCACCGACACGGACTTCGTATGCTAGATGAATCGATAGATGCTCCATGTTGTTGAAGAAGCCCGATGAAAATATTTTCTCTAACTTGCAAATTATTAAGACAATTTTCTCCTCAAGTTCAACCATATGTTGCACCGTCAACTTAGTTGAACAAATATCCCTGAAGAATATAGATAGCTCGGCAAACGGAACCCATACAGCAGAAGACAACAACTCTCTCAAAGCAATGGACAATAATCTTTTCATAAACACGTGGCAGTCGTGTCTCTTCATTCCTATTAGCTTGCGTTTATTGAGATCAACGCATCTAGACAAATTCAACACATAGCCATCGAAAAATATTAAAGTAGATATCCACTTGCAGATTATTAATCTATATTCCTTGCTCAATGTGTATTGCGCTATCGGCTTAGTTAATTGTCCACCAGCTCCCCTTTGTATCAAGTTTAGATAAGGACGCTTGCATATCTCGGCTATGTCTTGTCTTGCTTTTGGATTGTCCTTCGGCTTTTCTTTAATATCCATGACGGTATTGAAGACATTATCGAACACATTCTTTTCGATATGCATGACATCAAGATTATGCCTTATAAGATTATCTTTCCAATAAGGCAAGTCCTAGAAGATACTCTGTTTGATCCAGTTATAGCTTTGTCCGAACCCCTCGACACGATTGTTCGATGGATCTTCCATTACGGTGGGAAAATCCTTTACATCTTCCCAAATATGGTATCTCGACAATCTTGTAGGCGGATGAGAAAATTCTTGTTTTTCAGCTCTGAACGCGTCCTTGTTCTTTCTCCAAGGATGACTCGCGGACAGAAATTGACGGTGATAGTCAAAGAAAGAAGTTTTTCCTCCATACTTAAGGCAGAACGCCTTACTATTTTCCATGCATATCGGACAAGATATGGTGCCGTGAGTACTCCATCCCGACAGCATACCGTATGCTAGAAAATTATTGATTATCCACATTAGTGAATCTCTCATCTGAAAGTTCTGTTTCCTGGAAATATCATAGGTCGCGACGCCGATCTACTACAGATGTTTAAGCTCATCCACCAACGGCTGCAAATATATTCTTCGTCAGTGTAGAAGCATGGAAAATATTGCTTTTAGTACCACATCGGAAAGGAGAAAAAGAAAGGGCTCACTCCATTTCTATAAATAGAGCCTCCTTGCCTCTTTTGAAAAGGGCACCAACTTTCCTTCCCTCCTTCCAACTTGGACTCTTCCTACTACGCACCTTCGGGTGCTAAGTTGAAGAAGTCTAGGGCAGTGCGGGCTCAACGAGCTCAGTCAACTGTCCCAACTACTGACCATCAGAGAGTCCCGCTAACTGTTATGCGGGCCTCTGATGGAAAGTTGTACAGAACCGCCCGTGTCCAGTCCCCGGCGGCAAACGAACATGGTGGTTCTCAAGAGTCTCCCAACAACGATCGAACGCAGTGCTTTACTAGCCGGTGATCTGGGAACAAATATGATGGTCCCAAAAGTCTCCCAAATAACGATCGAGTGCAGTGCTTTACTAGCCGGTGATCAGGGAGCAAATATGATGGTCCCAAAAGTCTTCCTACAACGATCGAGAGCAAGTGCTTTTACTAGCCTCAAATCAGGGAACAAATATGATACCTATACACCCGGGCGCTCGGGATACCTGGGCCCACAAAACAGATGCAAAGGTAGATCAATCTGCTCTCGACTTGCGAGAGGTGGTCATTCACAAATACAATAAGAGAGAAGCAACCTTGGCGTGCGATGAGCCCTTTCCAGAACATCACTGCACCCAAGCCATCATCAACTACCGCTGCCACAAGACAGTGGCTCCACTATCAAGACAGTCTGTGTTCTAGCGACTGCAACCTACTGCATCTTTCCAACATCATCTCGGAAACATGATGCCAAATGAAGACGCTATAACGGCCTGCTCTCAACTAGATGCATTACTCAGATGGATGGATATGATGATAAAAATTGTTAGTGATGCTTGTTAGATACCTATCTAGAATATGGTAGCTATATACTTGGATTATCTAGAAGACTGTTGCACCGATGGAAGCGTACAAAGTAATCGAGAGATTGAAGGCCCTCATCCAATCAGATGGTTTGTCCATGCTTTATTGTTATTTGAGCAATAGACAATTGCAGTTATCCTCGACCAAATAATCCTTTTCTTTAGGTTACTCAAAACTCATGTTTATTTTTCGCTCACTATCCTTACCTTAATTTGATCATCATTGCTCTTAGAGTATCTTGAATTATCATTCGATTAAATCGTTAGTACCCTTCCCTTGAAAAATGTCCATTTAGAATGATGTTGCTTGTCGCTCGTTCGATCTTTAATTTCGAGGACAAAATTCTTCTAAGGTGGGTAGGATGTAAACCCCATGATCTCTCTTATTTTATATAGGCATTTTGATGAAAATATGTTGTATCCTCGTACTCAGGATTTCGATTCGATTGACATTAGAGAATATTTTATAAATTCAAAATTGGTATCACTTAAGAATAATTTCATATGAATACTGCATCATATATTTTATTATTGACTAGATAACTTTTCTCAAACTAATTTAATTATTTATTCTCCTGAACTCCTACAAATGAGCTATATTAAATGTTAATTGTTAAACCAATTAAAATATTCTTCATATTTTCTATTATTATTGATATAGTCAAAATAATTATTTACGACAAATTTGTAGAACTTGACTGTTCCCAGGACATCTATGTCTCGTTAACAAACCGACTATGTTGAACAGGCACAGCAACAATGACAAGATACTGATATTGTCATGTCCTAGAATATTTCAGAGTGTCCTGTCATATATAATACACGAGGCACAAATTTTTGAAGTGATTGTGCATAATATCAAGTTGAATTCCAACATTTGACGCAATATACATACTGCTTGCCCATAAAAAAAACAAAGCAGCAAACAAAACATGACAATTCATAGTGAAGGTAATTGTATTTTCATGTTGACACAACTCAAGGTTTAATAAGAAAATATTTCCTACATTTCCTTTACAATATCCGGCCCAAAGCCTCAACAACTGAACGCGGACCCACCCTTATTCCTCCCTTATAAATAAGCTGCTATAGCAGCAATTGCTAACACACAACAAAAAAACCCTAGCCACAATTAGCATTGTCCCATTCAAAACTCTACAACAAAACTCACCCGCTCATTCTTCCTTCCCTCCACCTGACCGGAGCTGAGTGCAGCCTCCGCCGAGCCGAGCCCACGACAGCGTACGGACCTTACACCGATCTGACTTCATCACACACGTCGACTTGACGTCGGTACATCGTGTCCACGCACGCTAGTACCATCTCTCCGCACCTCGCCTTTGCCCGGCCTTTTCGATTGAATCTTTGGTGGTTGCCGAGTTTTCTATCGAAATAGTACCGTAGTCTTGCCTCTGCTCGAATCCAAGTAAGCATTGATCCTTCCTTAACATACTACCATTCGCATGGATATAAGAGTTGTAATAGAAAGTAACCAACAGATGTTGGAAAGCTAAGGCATTAGGCCACGTATAAAGTGGAAGTATAGTGAGAATTCATTAAGTCCCCTAAACTTTAGGTAATTATGCATTAGTCCCTCCATTGTATGTTATGTTCTATCATATGTTAGATTACTGTATATTACATAGATATTGATGTAATTAACAGTTTAGTTATTTTATGTGTGTTATAATTTATTTAAGTAAACATCTTATAAGAGTTAATTAATAAACTAAGTATTAAGTATAAAGGATGCTTGTGTAAATAATGTAGCTATATTATAGATAACTAACAAGTCCAGAATCACATATTAAAAAAAAAGTATTAATGAATATTATATTATTATATACAATTAAACAATGTATATGTTTATATTTGGAGTAATGGCTTATGAATTTACTTTAGGCAATTGTGGAACAAGTCTTTGCAGCTTCAACCAACTTGGACAACAGGCAAGTACACCTTGTCCACTGTACAGTATTTTTATGTATTTTTCTATATTGCAGTTTCTTTCCTGTCACATTTCATTATCTGCTTCTTATGTTCATGTCAGTGATATTTCCTCATTTACGTGCACGTACATTATTTTCTTTATCCAGTATATCACTGTTACTTCATGTATAGGTCCTAGTAGTATTTCCTTGTCCTGAGTCACATTCACTTGACATGTCTTGACCTGTTAGTTGTACTTGACTTGATTCGACTTGACCGGACACCTGTATAGTTCCTTGTGACATAGAGAACATTTACTAGCCATGCGGGCTATATGATAGTTTCTGTTGGCCGGTAGTTCGGATGAGCTTCAGTTGTATTGATGATTCTGTCGGCCGTTAGTTTCGTGATATGGTTGTGATATTCTGTTGGTCGTTATTCTCGGAGGAGATGCGATTGTGATTATTCTGTTGGTCGTTAGTTTCGGATGAGCTACGATTGTCATGGTACCCCTGTCTGTTAGCCCAAGTGTCGAACATTGTCCTTGATGTTGCGTCGTCATATATTTGTTTAGGAGTAGAGTGTCATATTTCTGTCATCCCCTTTATGCATGTTATTTACTGTTATAATGGCATATTCTTCCTGTATCTTGCTAGTCCTCTGAGGACCTGATGATCTCTTCAGGTTTAGCCGAGTATTGAGCCAGGTGCACGCGAGCAGGCTTGAGATATCATTGGACCACGGTGCCACGGCAGACGAGGGTACTTGATGATCAGTAGTTTGACTCAGTTATTTCCATTCCATGTATTATTTTATTCCGTCTACTGGTAGTGGATTTGTGTCCACCGGACGTGACCTGGATTCATGATGAGTTTGATATTTCAGTTTATTCATTCTATATTCAGTTGATTGTGTCATATTTTTGTGGATGAGATCTAGACTGTATTGTTAGTTCCATAGATTCTGTGACTTGTATATGTACTAGACAGCGTTCTACCGCCGACACTGCGGCGTAGGCTGGACTTGGACACGTCTCGTATCCGAAAAGCGGGTGCGGGTCGTGACATCTACCATCACCCCCCAGAATCAAAACTAAACAATTATACTTAGATTACTTTTCCTATGTTTTGTTCCTATGCTCTCTTTTGTACAAGCGAGTTTGTAATTGTGAGTCAAGTTCAGTCCTCCTATAAAATTGTTCTGTTCTACGATGATCAATGGCAAACAGTCAGATTTGTAGGACCGAGTATGATAGCTGTCAAGAACATATAAGGAGTCTTCATACACATCCATGGTGGCAGATTGTAAGGGATAAGAATGACCGGCCAGCAGGAGTATTGAGATCCTGACTGCCCGGAAGGGGCAAAGCCATCAGAACATAGCGCCAGGCGTACATTTCTAGGCTCTGCAGAAAAATCTGGATAACGCAAATCAAAATGTTTCCACGCCTCTCTATCCGAAGGATGTGACAATTCTCCATCGTCCTTTGTGCGTTCTTCGTTGTGCCACGTCATGTGTTCTGCTATATTCAGAGACATATACATCCTCTGCAAGTGCTTCGTGATCGACAAGTAATGCATATACTTGTAAGGACGTCGTTTTCTAGCTGACTTTCCTTTTTCCTGCACTGGCTTGTAATGATCCGCATTACAGAAGGTACAACTTTCTATGTCCTCGTTCTCCTTGTAGTACAACATGCATCCGTTGCGACAACAATCTATCTTCTCGTACCCCAGTCCCAGTTGTCGGACCATCATCTTTGACTTGTAGAAGTTTTTTGGGAGCTCTTTTTATTCCTTCGGTAACACCTTCTTGATTAGTTATGTGATCCGATCATAGCAAGCTTGTGGCAAGTTAAAATCAGACATTATGTTCAATAACTGCATCGTCACTGACAGTACGGAATGAGTCTCACAACCAGGATATAGAGGAGTATCTGCATCTTGAAACATATCATAGAACTACTTCGTCTCGGGATTAGGATCCTTCGGATCAAAATTAGGTCCTGTCGCATCGTACACGATATCTCGTGCAAGGTTCTGCAGGTCTCCATAATCAACAGAGCATCCATCGTCTTCGATGACAAAATCAGTTGCAGCATTATCATCAAAAGCATAAGTAACAGCTTTCGGAGCTTGTTTTTTCGTATATAGTTCACCTTACGATGACCACATGCCGTAAGCACGTACGAAACCCTTACGGGTCAAATGATCTCTCACAGTCACCACTTCTTCGTAACGTCTATTGCGACAATTACCACATGGACACTTGATTTTGTTATCGTCCATGTATTGAGCTTTGCTCATGGCATACTTAAGAAACACTTCCACGCCTACCTAAAAATCATCACTCACGTCTATTCTGCTCTCGTATTGCAATTTGTACATCCATGTACGATCAACAAAGTAACGATCCATCGCAGATTGGATGTGAAAGTCTGTATCGTAAGACAAACTAAACAGAATTAGTTCGATATCGATACCGATACTCATAGAAATAGTCTGATACCGATATCGATACCGATACTCATAGAAATAGTCTGATACCGATATCGATACCGATACTCATAGAAATAGTCTGATACCGATACTCATAGAAATAGTCCGATACCGATACCGATACCAATACCAATACCGATTCTTAAACACATAGGATTAATAGCCCGATACCGATACCGATTCTAGGGTTTTAGGGTTAGGGTTAGGGTTAGGGTTAGGTTTAGGGTTAGGGTTTTAGGGTTCGGGTTTTAGGGTTAGGGTTTAGATACCGATACTCATAGAAATAGTCCGATACCGATACTCATAGAAATAGTCCGAGACCGATACTCATAGAAATAGTCCGATACCGATCTGATACCGATACTCATAGAAATAGTCCGATACCGATACCGATTCTGATACTCAACGAAATAGTCTGATACAGATACCGAAGTAAACACATCACGTTGTTAGATCGACAACAAATAACAATAAGTACTAATCAAACTAGCAAGCACAAATCACATCACAATAGTAACGAAGTACAATGACTTACGCCCGTTTAAGTAATAGAACAATTGAAAATTGATGATTATCATATATTCTCCGTATGCACTATCACAATGTGAATCATATTGTTTTTTTTCCTTCCCTTTCATAATGCAAGATGAATATATAGCTTATTTGTTAAAATTCATACTATTAACTCAAAAATATGAATTATAGTGTCATGATGTATTCCCATGGCCCTCCTCTGCTCCCCTACCCCCCCTCCCCACGACCTACCCACCCATCGACCCCAACCCCAAGACCCCCTACCCCCAGGGCCCCCACCCCCCCTCCTCCCCCCCGACCAGCAAGACCCCCCGGCCCCCCTCCACTCCCCTACCACCCCCCCCCCCGCGACCTCCCCACCCGCCGACCCCCACCCCCACCCTCGCCCCCCTCCGCTCCCCTACCCCCTCCCCCGCGACCCCCACCCCCACCCCGAGACCTCCCTCCCCCCCCTCCCGCGGCCTCCCCGCCCCTCCGACCACCAAGAGAGAGAGAATGAGAGGTACCTGAGTGTGAGAGAGCTGCGAGAGAGAGAGAGAGAGAAAGAGGTGAGAGAAACTTTTAGGGGGAATGAAAAATTCTCCCCCCCCCCCCCCCCCCCCGTCGGTTCATTTTAAGTTAGGACACAGTCTTTAGCGACAGATATATCCGTCGCCAAGCCGTCGCTATACCCCCTGTTAGTTTGCCAACGGATAATCCGTCGCTATGTGGTTGCCAAATTTTGTGCCAATTTTTTTAACATTTTTTCGCCAATTATTGACAATTGGGCGACGACGTAGCGACCGCTTGTTTATCCGTCGCTATATTTTCGACGATATAGCGACGGATTTGCGACCGAGTTTTAACCTTAAAATTGAAACAATTATTGGCTGCAATTTGACGACAAACCGTCGCCGTTTAGTCGGGTATCCGTTTCTATTAGCGACGGAATACATCCGTCGCTAAATAGTCGTCGCTATTTTACTGTATTTTGGTAGTGATACATATAATAATATGTGCCATAGCATGGACCTATATTCTATCGTCGAGATAGTAATCCACCCTTACACCAAACAAGGACAAGGGTGTAGTACTACGTCGAGACAGAGTACAACTCCAGACTATGGGCATGTGACAAGGTGCACAATCAATAAGTTTAATAGGTTGGCCAAACAATCATACGACTGGCTAGATTTATATCTGGGTTATCCCATGAATGTAATATAAGTATTCGTCAATCGTACGATGTCGAAACGGGACTGACCAAACCACATAACAAGATATATATTAGTAACAATCCACAATGCCCCTCTCAGGAGGCCGTCGAGTTGGTAACAATCTCAATAATAGTCCCAATATCCTATATGGTAGATACTAGATCGATAATAGTATTAATGCCAGATACTACACTCCACCTAGGTTAAGGGCTTGTTTGGTAAAATGGATTTGGTTTTGGATTTGGATTTGGAAATCCAAAATTCAAATCCAAATCCAAATCATGGATTTCCAAATCCAAATCCAAATCAAAATCAAACTCCAACCAAACATAGAATTTGGTAAACTAGACTTATGTTTAACAATTATGATAATAAAAATACTATTTCATAAAATAATAATTAATTAATTAATAACTATTATTATAATTATAGCAATGATTAATAATTAAATTATTAATACTGATGAAAATTATGATTCATATATTATTAATTAAGATTTTAATAAAATATTAACTAATAATTTATAATTACTATTATAATTAAGACAAACAAATTATTAATTAATATTATAAATAAATATTTATTTCTAAATTATTTAAAATTATAGTTATGATAAATAGATTATTATAATCAATATTATAATTATAATTGATAAATTATTAACTAAGATTATATTTATGATTAACAAATTAATCAATTATTAATTAAGATTGTAATAAGACTATGATTATATTAAAGATTATAATAATTATGATTAATAAATTATTATAATTATGATTAATAAATGTATAAATTATTAATAAGATTGTTATAAAATATTAAAATAAAATAATAAATTACTAAATTATTAATCAAGATTATAATTATAATTAATAAATTAATAAGTTATTAATTAAGATTATAATTATGATTAATAAATTATTCAATTATTAATTAAGATTATAATATGACTAAGATTATAATGAAAGATTATTAAATATGATTATAATTGTGATTAAAATATTAATAAATAAGATTATTATAAATAGTAATTAATGAACTATTAATTAAGATTATAATAAGACTAATAAATATTTTATTATGATTATAATTGAATATTAATTAAGATTATAGTTATGATTAGTAAATGATTATAATTATGATTATAGTTATGATTAATTAAATTGTAAATTATTCATTATGATTATTATAAAAAATTAAATTATAAATTATAACTGCAAATTATTAATTTAGATTATAATTATGGTAACTAATTATTAGATGATAACTAATATTAATTAAATTATAAATTATTAATTTAGATTATAATTATGATAACTAACTATTAGATAAAAAAAATTTAAAACAATATTAATGACTAATTTTAATTAATTATAAATTAAATATTTTTTAAAATAATAATTGTAAAAAAAAGTTATATATAAAACATAACGAATTATTAATTAATTTATTAATATATTAATATATTTATTATTTATTAATTAGTTTTAACTAAATATTTAATATAAGAACGGAATTATTAAAAAATGACTATTTTTTCTCCAAAATCCAACTTTCCAACTTTTGGATTTGGTTATACTTTCCATATCTAAATCCATCTCCAACCAAACATAGGATTCCATGAATTTAACTCCAAATCCACAAAATCCTAAAATCAACCTCCAAATACGGTTTACCAAACGGACCCTAATGGTAATACCACAGTATCTAGTGGCTGGGCAGCAAGATACATGATATCAGAATCATTTTTCTCCTAATGAATCTACGTGTTTTAAGTTATACAATTAACCTTAATAATTATGTGAAATTTTGTGTCATGGACACACGATCATCCAACCTAGATGTCGTACCGCAGTACGAGTATGTTGGGTGTGAATACGCGTTGGTTCTCGAGAGTTCCAACCTAAATTTATCATGCATTCAATCCACAGATCCTCCTATACTTCGTCGTTACGACCATTGACCAACTACGAGGGTATCCGTGTAGGAATAAGTTAAAGACTACACATATAACTAGAAAATGAGATAACACCTTAGTGCGCAGGAAACAAGAAGTAGCACCGTAGTGCACAAGTAAACAGAAATTAGAACCTAAGTGCGATAACTATTATGCCTCGATCCCGGAGAATCGTAAAGTTGTCATTAGACATGATGTCGTACAAGCCTAA
Organism: Iris pallida; assembly: GCA_029216955.1. NCBI lineage: Eukaryota > Viridiplantae > Streptophyta > Magnoliopsida > Asparagales > Iridaceae > Iris > Iris pallida. The sequence continues at coordinate 11,553,335 of JANAVB010033814.1, forward strand.
GTTGTGCTTGTACAAGGCACGGACTTGCACAATAACAAAGTAGACTAAATCAATACACATCGAAACTATATTACAGAAAACCAAATGAACACAATAAAATTAATAAGAACAAATCTCTTCTTTTATTGATACTTGCATCGATTACAACGGCTTTCAATAGCCAACAAAAACATGCCAACTTGGCTTACAACTTTCACCAACTAGAAATAATTACAATGACTTCATTCCATACATTATATCTATTTATACAAAAATGAATACGTCTTCTGATCTCCAACTCTCAAGGATGAGGATCCGTCATCGCCTTGAAACATCCAGAATATCAAATATCTACGAACAATTTGGTTGGGGGGGGGGGGGGGGGGGTGTCAGCACATTAGGCAATGCACTAGTGAATGAACAAAAGCAACACCCATCGAACCAGTCACTAAGTAATTTAGTGAGAAAATATAGCTTTTAATAATGGTATTTCTACTTTTACCTACGTTAATTTCATGCCATATATAATTCAAAAGTTTTGATTTATTTTGAAACATAAAAAGAAAACCATATTTCTTCTTTATTCATTCAAGCAACAGGGACAACTCATGTACGATAACAGTTTATTTCTAACATAACATGCGTAGTATATTTATGCATCCATACCCAATTCTTAGGGACATGTTAGCAACATTTTAGTTAAACAAGATTCCTTTAAAGAGCATATTATGATAAGGAGACATAAGCAATAGAAATATCACTTATATAGTGATTCTTACCAACGACCGACTATATATTCCTACATCAAAATTGTTAGGCTTGCAACAATGATATTCTAGAATACGACCTATCTACATGATGGTCTATGGGAGACATCCCATGATTAGCAACTTTGACTCACGGTTCAGCTCTTTACTAGTAGGCACGACTATTAGCAGTTGTGACTCACGGTTCAGCTCTTCACTAGTAGGCGCGACTATTAGCAGCCGTGACTTATGGTTCAGCTCTTTCCTAATGGACTTGACTATTAGCAGTTGGGATGTACAAGCATATTTCACTAATAGACATGACACCCCTCTAATCGCGAGGATGTATAGTCTTATGGTGTCCCATATATCTCCTAGGTTGAACGTTTTCCAGTACCCCAAGAACTGGTCAACCATACCTTGTGCACAAGTTTGTCCGGACCGATGCATAAATGCAAGTTCTATCAAATACAACTTACGATTCAACAGTTATGCAACAACTACTCAATCAAACCACAAAGCTAATAACTTATTTCCTTCTTTCTCTCTTTTATATCACTTCATTTCATCATTACAAGTTCTTTAATACATTTCTATCTTTACATCATACAATAAAGGAAATATGTGACCACTCTTACTTACGCAGGCATAGCAACAATTCTATTAACATTGATAACTTTAGCATAGAATCCTACTCTTCGATAGCATATGATATAGGGACATACAAACATTCTCTTTCTCTTAAAAAGCATGGCAACAGTTCTTTCAATTAAGAAATGGTCTAAGTTTAGCATGAAATCTTTTATCGTGAACAAGTATAGCAAGTCTTTCATCACGCAAACAGGAAAGTTCTCTTGTTAAAGTATACATAGTCATGTACTATCATTCTTAGTGGCTATGAACTTATTTTTAGCAACAAGCATGCATTCATTCTTTTATGGATTCTTAATAAGTGTGAAAAAAATCAGAAAGTGAAGTCGCATACTCACCATAATGATACGTCTTCTTGTCCCAACAAAGGAGCTCTTACTTAAGGCTTCCTCTCGAGCCAGCAACCCGATATCAATTTTCATACATAATGCCTCTGGTAAGAGCAGGACATTGCAATAATAGAGCCAGTACCTCAAAAGGTAAGTTGGTAGTAAATAGCACATATTAGCATAGCTAAGTCAAGAACATAGACAGTCATGCAGTAAGGCAGTCTAAGATTCAACATCAACAGTTCATTAGTTTACTAGCCTCATGGGTGTCGAGACAATTAAGGATATGGTCACTACATATTATACTAGCCAACATAATACAATTCTAGGCCATGCTGGTTATAACAAATCCACCAGGTAATTCCAGAGTTGATCGGGTGACATTTCCTCGTAACTCAGGATGGATCGACCAGTATCACTTATCCAAGCTAGCAACTATCATGTACATGAACTATAAACCAGTAGAAAGTCACTAGGACAAGGTTTAGGAAGATAAACACTAGCACTGCAAATCAATGCACATAACCATGAGCTATTCTGAAAAAGGGTAGCCAACAGTATACCGACGGTACACCAATAGCAGTATACCAGTCGTATACCAAAAAATCTCTATTTCGAAATATAATCTTTCTGGGACAAATTTCTATCAGTCGATATACCGGTGGTACACCGATAGCGGTACCATCTACACAAAAACTGTGCAGACACAGCTCAGAAAAGGGGTTTTCAGGTCTAAAAATATATCACAATCTCCACCGTTGCTATTCTAACAAGTAATGAGACTGGGGTAGGTCTCCTACAACATATAGGACTAGGTTTGCGGATAAAACCTATGTATCATAACAATCCCCAAAGCTACACCCTAATATCAAAGATTTCTAACCTAGAACCAAATTCTAAGTCTCCTACAACACTACAACATATATGGGTTCAATTATCTTTTAAAATTTTCAGTTTGTTTGTTGGGATTAATCCAAATAAGAAAAACTTTCTCTCTTTGAGTTGGTTAGGATTAAATTTATCTTACGGATAAATATTTAGAGTTTTTTTTTATCTTATTTCGAATGTTTTGTAGTCTACATAAAACACCTAAGTCACCTATAGAAATAAAAGAACTGATGCACCAAAAAATGAATTGAGAGAAATCTACTTTTGAATCTGTACGATGCCAAAATTCTAGAGTACTTCTATCTTGTCTTCTTCTCCGCCTCTACAAAAGCCCAGTATAAAGATCTAACATCACCCACACGCAATACCAAATGTGGTATACAAGTCAATTACTATATTGTTGTATTTTTATTATAATGTTTATAATAAATTAATAATAGATAATTGTTTACATATCTTTAAAAGCTTTCGCGCCCAATTTTTCTACAATTTACAAATTCCTAATTTTTTTATTGATATTATTTTCATTTGGGTCTTGTCCTACGCCAAATTGGTATCAAAGTGTTGTTTAGAAATACTTTTATATGCAGGTAAGACACCTAAAAGATGTCTACATAAAATTTCTCACCAAAAATTATTGCTAAAATTGATACTTAATATGACAAAATAGATAATTTGCCAATTGATATACGTGCCGACATGAAAAAGATGCGATGAATTTTTTGAATTTATTAAGGCCTAAACTATTGCTAATGTGGATCATATAACCTTAGAAAATCCATCAATACCTACTAAGAATGTGTTAGTTGAGTCACCGGTTAGATCCATATCCGAGACTATGTCTAAGTTTAAACCGTTAATAAATCTTGACATTTATATATCATAATTAGGAGAATTAAATAGGTCATTTGACCAAACCAATGTATTTGAAAAACCAATTAAATCTTCATATATTTTGAACTTGTCCCATTAGTCAGGCCCATGAATAATTTTTGTTATTTGTTTGGTACGAATAATTATAATAGTTAGCAGAAAATAATACTTTAATGTATGGATGATTAATTTGCTTCTTTGGACAGATTAAGACAACCACCACTTATTGAGGTGCTTAATGTTACGTCCTTAGTGAACATTTCACTTCTATCTCTACGACTGCTAGCACCAACTTGGGATTCTGCCACCATTTTTTAGAAGCCTTGTGTTGACTACACTATCAAAGTAGAAACTTTTGCCATGGTCAATTGGGCATCATTAGGAGCACAATTCTTGGATTTTACACTTACATGATGACTCACCAGGAGGTAAAAAATTTCAAAGCCGAAGAAAATAATAGAGAACCAATTTGGATTTTTGGTTATCTTTTAAGAATATTCAATTTGTTTGTTAGGATTATTAATCTTAATATGGAGAATTTTTTCTCTTTGAGGTGGTTAGAGATTTGACTTATCTTATAATAAATATTTAGAGATTTTCTTTAACTTTTTTCGATTGTTTTGTAGTCTATAATACTTTATAAATTCAAAAATAAAAAAATTGAAGAATTAAAGATGAATTGAGTAAAATATACTTTTGAGTTTACGGTGTGATGTCAAAATTCTACAGTAGGTCTATTTTGTCTTTTTATTTGCCTCTCACATCGACGTCGATTTGGATCTCGAGTGCAAAAGCCTCGGAATCGAGATTTTTGATGCCACCCATATGCTATCCAAAGTCAAGTATACAAGTCGATTATTAGTTTGTTATATTTTTATTATAATTTTTAAAATAAATTGATAATTGTTGATTGTTATCACATCTTTAAAAGGTTACACGCTGATTTTTTTTTTCAAATTTCAAATTTTCATATTACGCTTATTTTTCCTTAGTTATTGTCCCATGTCAAATTGGTATTAGAGTCCTGGTTTAGAAAAAAAAAAGTTATATGTTGGTAAGACCCCTAAATATGTGTACACAAAATTTCGCACCATAAATGAGTGCATAATCCCCGTTGAATATGATAAGATAGATAATTTGATCACCGATATACATGTCGACATGAAAAAGTATTTTGATAAATTTCTCTTATTAAGAAGGAATTATTGCTAAGAGTGACACCCTTAGAAGTTACATCAGTGGAACCTATTGTGTCTCGTAGTTGCATCACTAGTTCGATCCACATCCTTGACTAGGTTTAAATTTAAGCCAATAATAAATGTTAACATTTATATATCATCATTACGAGAAATTTAAATAGGTCATACGATGAAACCAATGAATTTCAAGAACCCTATTAAATCTTCTAAAATTTTGAACTTGTCCCATTAATCAGGCATGTGAACAATTTATATTATATATGTTTGTTACGAAATTATAGTAGTTTGAAAAAAAAAATTGATTGTAGGAATGATTATTTTATTTCTTTGGGCGCACCGAGAGAACCAATATTTATTGAGTTGTTTGATGTTACGCCACTTGTGGACATTTCAATACTTCCATCTCCACGACCGCAACACCGACATAGGATTTCTTTGCCTTTTATGAAGTCATTGTGTTGACTACAATACCAAAGCAGCGACCTTGTCATGGCCAATTTGGATGACATCACCATGAGCATAATTCTTGGATTTTAGGCTAACATGATTCACCATAAGATAAAATTTTCAAAGCCAAACGACGGAGAACCAATTTAGATTTTCGATTCTCTTTTAAAATTTTCAGTTTATTTTTAAAACTAATACAAATAAGAAAGAAAAATCTCCCTTTTAGTTGGTTAGTGATTTAATGGATAAATATTTTGTAGTCTATAAATAATTTGTAAATTCAGAAATAAAAGACTCAAAAAACTAAAAAATGAATTGAGGGAAATCTTCTTCTTCTGAGTTTGTACGATGTGAGACCAAATTTCTAAAATATACTATCTTGTCTTCTTCTCTGCCTCTTAACAACAGAGTAAAAAAACTCCAACATTGAGATCCGACATCACCAACGCGACATTCCAAAATCTGGTATACAAATCAATTATTATATTGTTGACTTTCTATTATAATTTTCTTAATAAATTGATAATAGTTTATTGTTCACGTATCCTTAAATGCCATTGTTCGTTCTAAATCCCTAAATATTTTATTTTCATATTGATCTTATTTTTTTCTCGAGAGAAGGCGTCACTGTAACAGTTTTTTAACACAGCAAAACCGCAGATGCTTAGCATGCAATTGAGGAAGGAAAAAAAAAAAGAATTGATACACACTGAATAAGAAAGTGGAAGCATCCGAGCTTTTTTTTTTGGGTGAGCCTAAACATGTTATAGTTATGTCAACAAATTGCAGAAAAAGAAAATTCAGGACATACGTTTCTTGCATAATACACCAATTTGCAGTGCATGAATTAATAGTCGAAGACTGTCAACAGGGTGGAACCGACTTATAAGCTTGATATAGAAGCATGATGATGTAAGAATGACATATTTAATGTGGCTACAAAGAGGATACCATCCCTGAAAGATGCTTGCATTTATCTAATTAAAAAATATATATAGTTATGTACAAAATCTCTGATGACGAACGCAACTAAATACCTGTTTTTACATTAAAATCTCCATCTTACGTGAAAAAACGATCAGAGTACTGTAAATTCTTCTCAACCGGCAACGGCCAACTTACCGGGACTTCGTCTATGTGGCACTTGTGTATTGGTATTGGGAGCCTTGCCTAGCAACAAAGCAAAAATGGGTTGTCAGAACCCCAGCCCATATTATGAGGAAACCACATACTGTTTAGTAAATGGAATTCTTGCAAAGTAATAGGCATTGCTCAAGAAAAACGGGTAATCATCGTCTTCATTACAAGAGTTTCAGAAGAAGAATCCCTACTTGAAAGATCAATGCTATGGGCTATTTCCCAAGTTTAACAAAGAAAATAGATCTATTGCCAATTTACATACTTCCAGCAGCCCTTGTGTTAGTCACAATTGCAGATAAAGGCCTAATTCAGTCCTATATAATCATTACCTGGAAGAACAGTCTTCAAAGCAACTTCCCAATTTACAAATTATTTTCTTATTGATTTGCACAATCTTGTACTGATCACTAAATGCAAACTTGCAATCAAGACGATCTACCTTCACTTGGCTTTTCTCTGAGACATCGTTTGATAACGAAATTTCAAGGCTAGTTATTAACCTTCAGAACTTCTAAGATTTTCCTTGCTTCTAAAGATAATGGTGGCATATAGCTTCAAAATCTATAAAAGCAACCTAGGTTATGGAATGACTCTTAGAGGTGGTAGCAATCAATTGTGATGAGGCCAACAACCTAGTCATAAAATAACTAAAGAAAGCCAGTAGAGGGTTCTGACATCCAAAAACCAATTGGTTGAGGGTTAAAGTTTCAAGTGCTTCCAACTGTAAATACATCATACTTTGCAGTTCTTAATCATTTCCCATTAACTATGAGTTGATTCAGTCAAATGATAACTTAGAAAATAAGACTATGGCTTAATAGGTCATTACATATTTTAGAGCCATTATGGCACCAAAATTAACTACTCATACATCCTTGAAATACTCACCTTCCTTTTCCACCTTTCTTCTGCTGCGCCATAGAAGACGGATAGGGGTGCCAGGAAAGCCTGCATTAGACCGTAGTTGCTTTTCCATGTAACGTCGGTATGTCTCAGGGAAAAGCTTTGCATCATTAACAAAGAAAACAAATGTAGGAGGCCGGATAGCAGCCTGCACAAGATAAAATGTGAGCTTGTTAAGAATCAGGAAGAACTAAAGAGAAAGATACCTTAATGGAACTTACTGAAATAGAGTTAAGTCTTAATATCAACAAGAAAGAATTATGGTTATAACAGGTCCATGCGAAATAACTCTTGTGAAAATTGATGTTTATCTTGTAGATCAAAGATCCCCTCCATCTTTACGAAATATAACGATCATAATAAAGGGGCATCCCGGTGCTAGAAGATGTTAGTAGTATGCCCAAAAGCCAACTCGATTGTATGATCGAGAGACTGTAGATACATATCTCATCCACCTTATTATGATATTAATTATATGATTATTGTTTTAATTAATTATAACAAAATTCGAGTTTAGTCATAAGTCTACATTTAAATTGTAATATACTATTACACTGTATGATATTTTGAACCGCGCATTTGAAACAACTAAAGTAAATTGTTCATAGTCAAAAGAGTATCTTGGATAATTCAAGCAAGACTATGAATGACTTGATAAGGTAGTCAAAATCATATGTTTTATGTAACATGAGATGTTTTTTTTTAGGGTAACATGAGATGTTATATCAAGTTGTAAGATAACAATTACTGAATGGGTGACTGACCACTGAACTGTCTTAGAATACTACATAGCACTTCACTAAATCGCCGAGTAGGTACTCTATTGTTGTAGTTAGTACAAGTTCCTTAGACTTGAGTTAATATAGTTATATTGTGCATTTGTCCCAATGCTTTGATCTTACTTAACTAGTCTGCTAATGTCTTTCAACCATTCTGGTACTTGTCAAGATATACACACAAAATAAGGTGGAGATCTGCTCTATTTAAATTATCTTTTCACTTTTGGAACCCGCACCCTTTATGTACTACCCCCCCCCCTTTCTGGGGCAGATTCTGACAACTGCTGAGACACCCTTGCGAGACTGTGACCACCATACCCAATCCAAGCATGCATTCCTGTTGATATCACCCAGATTAACTGAAATTCCTATTATGATGGTTAAATATGGCAGTTTTTGGTCTCAAACCTTGCTGAAACCCGGTGCCAATATTCAATATTCGATGCAATCCCCTTTCCTTGGCCATACTTCAAGGTAATGAAATGCACTAATCCTCTACCTCATCTTCGAACTTCTCTTGTTTCAGTTGTCATTTTTTCATCAGCTACCTCCTTAATAGCATATCAACAACCCGATTTACACAATTTGTTGTTGATGCAACATGGTCACCTAATAATACTGAGAATCTGTACACAACTGTTTCTGACATATGTTTCTAGAGTTTAGCATCAGCAGTGTTATAAATTTCGGCCTAGGCAGCTGCCGGCCACACCGGAAACCCCCTATGTGGTGCTCCGAGGCGGGCTGTTCGGCCGAATTTTTTCGAAGATTTACAAAAACAATAAAAAAAAAATTCATATTTGAAATTTACAAAAAAAAAAAAATACAAATTTTTTACTTATCTGTTGCTGCTGCTGTTGTTGTTGCTTTGCCACCGGAAGAGACTGGAGTGGAGAGGAGAGGAGAGATGGAAGAGATTGGAGTGGAGAGGAGAGGAGAGGTGGAGGCGGAGGCTGGACCCTCTCTCTCCTCTCCGCCCTTTTATTTTTGGGGTTCCACCGGTCCAAATAAAAAAAAACTGAAAAAATTAAACCTTTGTAGGATTTGAACCCATCACCATTCACAACAGCACATGATTTAAACATCCCCTACTAGCCACATGGACAAAAAAAGTTTTCTGTCATTATAGTAGTACATACAAACTATTTATATTGATTACATGTAAAAAAAAAAAAAAATTAGTTCGGCCGCCTAGGCGCCCCTTTAGTGCCCGAACCCGCCTAGCGAAATGTATAACATTGAATGCTTATAATGAATGTGCCATGAACAGATACTGCCTCCAGTTCCTGATTTCAATGATAACTGCTATCATATTCCTTACAATCTGACAATTTAAGGACTACAGTTGTTAACCTGCACTATGGTATCGGATGGCTACTACTGCCTCCAAGAATTCTGAGATCCAGTGGACAGAGGCTTTAGTGTAAACATTTTAGTATGAGGAAAGAAATTGAGTAATTTGTGAGGAAAATACAAGGTACAAAACAGTTTTAAATGAGGCCGGAGACCCTTCCCTTGACCAAACCACTTAGATTCAGCAACCTCTCTTTCTCTCACCTTCCCTCGTTCTTACGCCTGTGTAACAAGAATTCTCTCTTCCCCATTTCAACTGCAAGATAAACCTGCAAAACAGGAAGGGAAAACATGGCCACAACCAACTTGTGCACAAACTAAGCCTCAACAGTTCTCACCACGTCACCTACAGTTAATTGCAGTCTATGGATTGCTGTGTACACATACCGGGCACATATCCGGTTCCCACGCTGCTTATTCATGCTGCTTGCCTATCTTTGCTGCCACCGTTGCTTCCATGCATGGAAACCTAACCCTAGTCTTATCCCAGTCACTGCTTGACCTCCACCTTACATGAAAGTGATGAAACCCGTAACCTATCCTTCTAGATATTGTTGCTACTTGCCTGCTCCCCTCTGCCTACTCAAAACAACCTACCTGCCTCCTTTTCCTACAACTAAACCCTGAATCACCTACTGTAGGTCACTCTCTCTATCCCATAGTTTAAAAGGTGCATGGCGCAGTCAAGGCACTAGGGTCCTGTGGAGCCTAGGCGCGAAGTGCATGGTGAGACATGAGCTTCGCCGAAGCAAGGTGCACATTTTTAGTTTTTTTTTTCAGAAGATAGTTTCTAATAAACAAACTCATATTATGTCTCATCAATTCATAACACCATTAAAAAAGTGAAAAAGTGCACATAAAATGACAAAGATAATAATTATCGGTTAACCGTCGTAAAAATCCAAAACAAACTATGACATGTTCATAACAATAAGATATTGACTCCTAAAAAGCCTCACCATCCATATTATCATCTCCATAACCAACAAAACCAACGTACTTGCATCCTTCTTCATCATCAACAACCTCCAATACAAAACCTATTAATTCAATATAAAGATGACTTGATTGATTTGAGACATTTGATAGTATTTCTATTCTTAGGATCTGGTTGCATGTTGCACGAGCACAGAGACAAATATGGATAAGGATACAATATGGATTAAGGGATATGGACATTTTCATATAGGTACAGTATAATTACTTGTGTTGCACGAATAGGTACATGTATATGGACCTATTTTGTCGTGTCCGTGCAACATAGGTGATAATATTGTCAATCACGATCTTTTGTGAAAGTCATGAAAGATTCTTTTAATTAAATAGAAAAAATAATTAAGTTATTATATATACACTAAAATACTAAAAAAAAATACTAGGTTAATCAACCTCATGCGCTTTATATATGCATCAAAAGTAGGCACGATGCATGACCCTACGTGAATGAACCTTGCTTCATAGAAAATGAGACGCAAGTGTGAGCCTCAAGACTCAAGCGCGAGCCTCACAGAGACTTTTTAAAACAGTGGGTCGGCAGTTCAGTTCCTGTCGAATATAGGGATACTATAGTTTGAGAATAAATCCTTGTTCAGTCAGTCATGGGCCAGAGAGAGAAGTTTGCGAGCAAGAGTTCCAAGCTTTCGTAATAGAATCAGTTTTATTTACGTGCAAACTACCTACCCCTTTTCAAAAGAGAGTCGATTTTGATATCAACAAAGGAGAAAGGAAAAGATAATGGAAAGCAACATTGCTTGTTAATGAAGTTGACGTCGTTGGCAGAGAAGACTGTTGAGGGCATTGTTAATGAATGAACTGTTATCAGGAAAGCCGAACCAACACGGAGAAGAGTACATATATCATATAGCTAATGGGTCGGATCGAGTTTGAACTTCGGATTGGAGTGAATTGAGTTTGGGTTGCGACTGGGTTTGGGGCTAGATCGGGTAAAAGATGCTTTTAAGTCTGGAATGGGTGCAGATTAGATTCAAGTATGAATAGAGTTCAAAAAGAGGTTGGTACGATATCAATTGTGGGTTGTCTGGAAGCAAATTTGAGATGCATTGAAGGGTAGTGGATCATATTTAGATCAGGCTCGAAAGGACTCTAGATCAGACTCGTTAAGGGTGAATAATTGATAGGACTATATTGGAGTTTTGAGCTAGAATGGGTTTGGGTTTGACCTACGTCAGATAAGGACGAAATGGATATTGATTTGGTTTAGGGCGGGATCGGGTTGGGACTGAGTTGTGTTTTAAAAGCATCTGAGTCAAGTGCCTAGGCGCAACCAAGGCCCGATGCTCACCCTTGTGCCTCTTTTTTTTATATGGCAAGGCTCATTCTCCTAGGACACAACACGCCCCGTGCACCTCACACCTAATATTGAGGCGCACCCTTATAAGCCTCGAGAAACTTTTGAGTCACACTTGATGCGCGAGGTTTATTAACTTAGTGTTTATTTTCTTTGTATTCATGTTTTTCTTTTTTTTTGTAGTAAATATGTTTTAGATTATAATGTTCATATAATAATTCAACTAATCTTTTATTCACTTTTACTGTTTATATAATAATTCAACTAATCTTTATATTTGTAATTAATATATTTTCTTCATTTATTTTTTATATTATTAAGTCGATCGAGAAAAGATCAATGTTTGAAAATATTGTTACCAACTGGATCCTAAAAATATGGACACTATCAAATGTATCATGTCAGTCAGTTAATCTTTCTATTGCAATTAATAGGTTTTATATTGAAGGATAATGATGATAAATGGTAGAAATTTATTCGTACTATAGAGATGATAATATAGAAGGTGATTATTGGGTTTTGACACTTTCCTATTTTATTATGAACTAGTGATAGTTTCTTTTGAGTTATGATGATGGTTAAATGTTAGTTGTTATATTTGTGATATTTACTCGACCTTTACTATTTTAATGGTTTTATAAATTGATTAGGTAGAATATGAATTTGTTTACTTGAAACAATATTAAAATTCTTAATTGTTCGTCTCGCTCCATTGAAGCCGACACCACGTCATGCACCTCGTTCCTAGGCTCCAGAGGACCCTAGTGCCTAGTGCCTTTTAAAACACTGCTCACACGGGACTACAACAACGATCATCGATCTCCAACACAAACCTGCTAGTTGCCATCGTTGTTGACAACGTCCAAACTCATTGTCAACTACCAGTTCCGAATCAGATCTCACGTGTGTTTTCATTTTGCAATTTTTCAAGCATTATTTTTCTATATTCTTCTGATTTCTCCTTCATTTTCATGTTCTGTTTCTATTGATTTTTCATACTTTTGCACTCATTTTTTGTTGCTTCTTCTCTTATATGACTATGTATGAGGGATCATACTGAAATCAACCCTAGATCTTTAGCAAAACAAACCGGGTGGAAAGGAATGATATCTAGACGTGCACAAAGGTCTCCCTAGAAAATTAGGAAACATGGAGGTGCTTGCATACCTTAAACCATGATTAAAGCCTTATTATAGGAATGATCGATGAATGGTACGATAATTCCACCTGTCGCAGTAAATGTAAAGACACCTTACTTTTGGCTTTTGAACTAAAAGCCCCACACAAGGCCCGTCTTTTCCTGATTGGTTGAGGAAAGATTTGGGTTACTTTTGGTTCACAGGTCTGTAGGTGTATGGGGTTATACTCAAACATGTAATTGTATAGTGAAGTTGAGATTTCATAGATTTTTCGATAGAAGCAGGTTAACATTTAGGACATGATTAACATGATTAATGAAGGGAACCTATCAAGAGAACAATATCATGTGACAGTAACGGATAACGTGAAATTTACCGTTCTTGTTGGTCAGTATCGTGGAGTAAAACTTAACTGCAAACATTTGTATCTTTGTTCTCTGTTCTCACTGCTTCTATTGTAGAAATTCTGGTTTCAGTCCTTTCATACAAACCACCACAAGTTTGATCATGTGAAGTATATACAGAGGGAATTTGAAATGGTCAACTATCTATGTATTTGTATAAATAATTATATATAACATTAAAAAACGTATCTAACCAAACAGAAGGTAATTATCATGTATGTCCACTCCACAACATCGATTATGTGTTGGACAAAACCTGAAATCTACGTAATTTTTTTTTATCGGGAACCAAAGGAAAGAACAGAAAGAAAGAAAAAAAGATAATTGCTATTGATGATGCAGGAGAAGACCTAGAGGGACAATCTAGAAGAAATTATGCAATGATTTCACACACTGAGGTTAATGGAAATCTAATGTAAAATAAAGATCGATAAAAATCTATCACAAAGAACCGCAAAAGATCACAAAACAAACCAATCAAATTAAGAGTTATGGAGCGAAGTTACAAAAGGATTAGGAAGTCTCACAACGCAATCAAAAATGGTCAAATCTCGTTCCACGAAGAAGATGAATCCATGTATTGAAGATTTTATCTCGGGGTCCAAAGATCAACCTTGATGCAATTTAAAGGGAACTTGGCTTTGGGGTGGACTGTAATGGGATTTGGGATGAGGGTTTACGTAAAATGACTCTAAGTAGTAAGAGTAACTCAAATAAATTACTGATCCCTTCCAACTTCAACGAAATAAACTTAGAGAACACATGAGTTTATATAGTGATACAAGTCTTAGCCTCCAAACAACCAATCCTTAAAAGACAACTAGCATACCAACATGTTTCAAATTTAATTAATCATAATAAATCTACTAATATAGTTAGGGAAAACTATAGTTTTGGTCACTGAATGTTTGCAAAACTTAAGTTTTAGTCACTCCCTATATATATTTTTGGTCGTTGAGTGACTAAAACTAAAGTTTTGCAAACACTGAATGACCAAAAGTATAGTTTTCCCAATATAGTTCCTAGAACATAACCATGGCACCCATATGCATAAATAAACCGGTGTGCACGTATGTGCATTAAAAGAAATGTACCCAAATAAGTGCACCCAGAATTAAAATGAACCTAAAAATAAACTCAAAATGGAACTCGAATTGGACTCATCATGATATGGTCCTCCATCAATTGAGCTTGCAGTCTTCAAGGATCCATACTTACCAAAGACTTTGTTGGAAGATTCATCAATCTACCTTATTCTGAATTCCTGACATTCGGTCAACACAGCAAAACTGGGTGTGCCTGGGGGTTACTTTGGATTGTAGGAAGATACAACAATGACAAAGAACTACAAAGTACACACACAAAATTATACCATAATTTTATTACTTCCATTTGGAACAGGCATGTCAATCCAAAATTAATTCAGTAAACGAGTAATACAAGGTGCAAACAGATAAAAAGGTGTGGCCGATATGGTTATGGAAGTAAGCAAATGAAAACACAGCTCAGAAAATAGCATTACCTGGGTGCTATAATAAATACGCCCTCTCTTGCCACCCCTTGTCCTTGGTGGAGGTTTAAAGGCAACCGCTTCTAGTACAACTTGATTGAGAATGGATGTACCTAGCCTTCTAGACCTCTCTTTTTCAACCATACTAGCAGCATTGATAATCCTGCAGAAAATTGATGTGAATTTTAAGATCAACAAAATTAAAACAGAAATAATAAACCAATGTAGTGCCATTGTAAGGCTTGATTTGCTTAATTAAAAGTTATCAATTCCTCGTCAACTTAACCTATGAATAGAATTATGCATTTTGCATGAAATACTGAGAATTTTAGGTAGCGTTTGGTACATGGATTGCAATAACAGCCAGGTATTCTATATTCCTAGGAATATACTTTCCAGACATCAAATTCAAGGGGAAATTTTAATCATCATGTCTGGTTAAGTACATAGTATTTCCCGGGAATATATAATTCATATGTAATAAAAAAAATGACTTGTAATAGTATATATAGAGTGCTTATGTCTATATATATCAAAAACTTGTCATAGGATAGATGGTTAGGACTTTAGACCTATGTCCAAAAGATCAGAGATCAAATCTTATCAATATTATTTTTTTTTTATTAAAATGAACTTTTGCTTAGACCCGTCTAACTAACCTGAACCAAACCCTGACCAGGACTTGAACCCAACCCAAGCCGGTCCCAACCTGACCTGAGCTAAACCCATGCAGACAAGCCCGAAGCCTACCCGATCCGAACCCTACCCGACACAAACCAGATCCGGCCCAAACCCTACCCGATCCAAACCTGACCCGAACCCTATCCGATCCAAACACGACTTGACCCGAACCCAATTTGATCCGAGACCAACCCAAAGCCGACTTACACGAATGTGACCCAAAATAGTTTTATTCCCGCGGAAAATAAAATTACCCACCTACTTGGAAGGGAATAGCTTTCCCCCATCTGTGGGTTCCCAGGAAAAATTTTATAATACAAAACAAACGTAGTAATCATTTACACATCGTTAATTCCTGGGAACAAAAAAAAAAAATTCATTTGTACCAAACTCACCCTTAGTGATAAACTTACGAAGTTAAGGGGGAGCATCATAATATATACATACATATTATTGGAAGAACCTCACTTTAGAGTAAATTAAAGAAAAGTCGGTCACTTAGATGAGTAAACTTACAACGTAGGTATGATAAACAACTTACATTATGCTCACCCGCATAAGTAAAATGGTTAAGAATATAGACCAGGGCAATTACGATAGTATAATCCTTATATTGCTTTGCAAGAAAGTGTTCTCAAAGATCATACGATTAGAAATAAATTTAATTATAACAAGTCTAAAGTAAAATTATTAAAAAATACTGATAATCGAGATAAAACGGAAAAAGCACAAAAACAAAAACAAAAACAAAAACAAAAACAAAAACAAAAACAAAAAAACTTGATTACATATATGAAACCCAGATCGAAAGAAACCAAAGGCAGCATCACAACACTTTCTTCTTCCACTAGTTTACGGTACACAAATCTACAAAATACACCTCAACTAGTTTATATACCCATAACATTCAGGTCTGGGGACTTATAAATAGCCACCATCTGGTGGTGGTTACTTATAAACAGCCACCATATGCTACACTCGTCGGACCTGCATCGTTTCTGTTTGGTGTAACTAAACCAACTTGGGGACCATAAGATTTAATTAGGGCTCAAGACATCCCAACAAAACTAATCTTTTCATTGTTGGAATGAATGGCTCTAATACACAGCCAATCTGAACACTATTTGATGAGCTTTATTACATCAAGGGATTCCATGTGTTTGAAATATATTAAGTCAACGCATTCAGTGTTTTAAATATCGGAAATATCGGCCGATATATCAGTTAATATATCATTTTGAAGCCAAAACGACATATATCAGTCACATATCGTTTTGGCAAATATCGGCCAATACTCAGTCTCTCCCGATCTCAGACTCCATATCCTCTCTACTTAGATATCTCTCTTTCAGTCTCGAGCTCGCATCACCGGTTTGTTTGATTTTGTTTTGCTTTTTGTTTCTGTTTTTTTCTTGATTGATCTTTTGTTTAGAGGAAGAACTGAAGAAGAATAAGGAGAAGGAGAAGAGAACTCGCATCATAACCAGTTGCTATTTTTTAATCTACTGCTGCTATTTTTATATTTATCAGCTGCTTTTTTTTCTTCTGATTTCTTCTGGTTTTCTTTTGACTTCTTTTTTGAATTGTTGCCACCAGAACTTGATCATCACTTATCAGAAAGAGTTCCCACATGTAAGAGAATTTGTTCAGTGTTAGAAAATAAATTTCTTCTGATTTTTTTCCCTTTTTTTTAATTGCTGGCACAGTTGAGCTAATAAAAGCTTAGGTGTCTACTCAACAATATTAAAAACTTATATATTTAGTATTTATAATATATAACATAATATATATTTATTGGTATCCGATATCTCAAATATATCGCCCGACGATACTGATATCCGATATCCAGAAGCTTGCATGTAGTAGATTTCAGTTGTTGCATGCAAATAAAATATCAGTGTTGCTAAAAGCTTCATGATGCGAGACCATCCATGGACCTGAACCTGAGTTCGATCAAGTTCGGTTTCTTACAGATTTAGTTAGTTAGATTTAAGTATTAGTCTTTTTTTAGGATTGGGGTTGCCAAGTAGGATTTCAATATTCCTATTAGCATTAGTATTTTATTATCATATTAGGATTAAGTTTTTCATTTCCTATATATATGAGACCTCTTTTAATTTTCTCTTAATTGGATGAATAGAGATAAAAATTTGAGATTATAAATTATGCTGGTGTGAAACCGAATTGTTATAAATTCAATTCAAAATCTATTTATGTTGTCCACCTCCTTCCTACTGTCTCCTTTGAGTTTCAACATCATTTTTCATCCCAGATCCTCACAAGGTCGCCAACAGTGAAGTCGAAAAGTCCATACTCCAGGTCATTCATTGTGTGTGTCGATTCCTCCTTGAACCTTCTGTGCTTCCTTTGGTAACTTGAATCAATATTGTGCTTCTATTTTGTTAATTCCCAAAATCTGTTAGAATATATGTAGAAGATTTTAATAAGTATCAAGTTATGACTTAGCTCCTATTTGATTAGTGAATCAAACCCGTTTAGGTCATCCTGTAGTTCGTGTCAAGTTACCTGTCTTCTTCAACAAGAAGGATAGAATGTCGGGAATGGAGGTTCTTTTACTCTCTTTATAGTATATTGAATAATAATTTATTTTGATTTCTCAAATGCAGTCACCAGAACTTAGATAACTAGATGAAGTGTTTACTCCACAATGTTCATCCAAATAGTATCAAACTACTTGCATAAGAAGGCAGACTTCTGTAATGTTCATTCAAATAGACAATCCATCAAAGGATTCATGTTGCATTGGTAATTCGGTAACAGTCTATCAAATGAGTAGTAAAGAAACTAACCACTTGGTTCTTCGATCTTGTGAAGGATAGAAAACCGCTAGATAGTTTACAAACAAGAATTGCACTCTCCAGAACCCTGTCTACTTAAGAAATAGTTTTGATGGAGATATTTAAACTAAATGCTGCCAAATCCTATGTTGAATATTTAAAACATCACAAGCTCACTAGACAAGAATAAAAAGACGAATAGAACATAAAATTAGGACATACTTCTCAACACTATGGCCACTGGTTGCAGTTGAATAAGCAATTGGTGCCCAATCAAGTACACGTAGCTTCTCCCTGACATCCTGCTCATAATATATTGTTGTTTGCTGATTTTTGTTCGGTATTGTATCCCATTTGTTTATAACAATAACACACCCTTTTCCTTCTCTCTCAATTCTTTCAGCAATCCTGTAATCCTTGGTCATACAAAACAAGATTGTTAGAGAGTATAATAACTTTGTTTGAGATAATCCCACTAATAAACAATTAGGAAAATCAATGAGAAACTTGAGACATTCTATAATGGTTGATCTTGATTTGCTGTGTGTGACATGAGGCCACCTGAGAATGCTTCACAAAATAAAATAGCCTAGAAAACTAATAAATAGAACAATAAACAAAACCAAATATCATACATACAAGTTCTGAATACTATCGTCTTAATCATATAACATAAAGTCCAACTTTTAGTTCCGCTTAGAACTCATAAATCTGAAAAACAATCTTCCTGGTATGGGTGGAGACAACAGATCAAGTGTCCTCATGATCCAAACTAGTGTTCTGAAAATCAGATTAATCGGTGATTAATTAGTTGATAATCATCAGGTTAATCAGATAAATTAGGCGAACAGTTAAGCAAACTTTGATTGATTCCTTTTTGGGACCTGCTATTAAACCTTGCGTCCGCCCCTGGTGGCATTGCTTGTTAGATCTCTAGATAATCAAGTTTTTTCCTTGATCATTGTTGAAGAATATTTTCCCTAATTGTGTTGTGCTTGTGGCTCTTTTCTTCCCCTCTTCCTCCTCAGAGTGCTTTTTTTTTCTTATTATCGTGTTGTTTATTTACTATAAACTATAACCATCCTTCTCACTTTTATCCTCATCTTCTCATTTTTCTTTTTGTAAATTCTGATTCCTCTCTGATTGATCCGAAATAAAACTTTATTTTCCTTTTAACTGTTAAATTTATTTCCTTTTTATAACTGTAAATGGTACTCAAAGCCACAGGTTTCTAGCATATTTCCAAATAACTTTAACAGTCTCTTTTCTGCATCCAAATTTGAATTGTCAAAAATATGCTACCCTATTTGGACAATGCAAAAAATATTTCTACAAACATCTTTGTAAATTTGTAAATATTTATAATCTTTCTTGTATATAATATGATTAGCTGTAAGATATATAATTAACTATAAATATGTTTAATTTGGTGTAAAATCATATGATTAAGGCTTTGATGAAAACAGCAACAACTTGGTTTACCTTTTGATATACTTGCAAAATCATGTTTTTGACCTGATACGGTGGTAGATCGTATTCTAATGAGGGATGATCATTATGATAATAGCTTGTTTTGCTAAGCTGTAAAGCTTATTTTTTATTAGTTGTAACTTGTCATGAATTGCATTTGCTACTAGTAAATTTTTTTATCTAGTTCCAGCCCTAGACAGCTGATCTAAGTTTTATTCCATTTGTGTTGTTAGTTGCTATTCTTGGAGCTTCCATTGTTAATTACTTGTCAATTTCTTATTTCTTGTCATTATCTCGGTGGTCTTTGCTTTATATTTGCCATTTATTTTATCTCCTCTTTCACAGGACTCTTTTTTTTTTGTGGAAACATAGCTGTGTAACTCGTAACTGGATCATTATGGAGCCCCAGACTGAGTGCGTAAGAAGCCACTGAATGTAACCTTGAATACCTACGATGTGGCTATGTCACTATAAAATACGATATTATTAGAAGACTGGGAATCTTCAAAAGTTTCATAGTTAAAAGAATATCATCACTCTCTAAAACAATTAACCCAGACAATCTGAGGTAGTTCTGCTGATGGAACATGTTATTGGATGAGTACAAACCTGACCATATTGTGAGACCTCAACTAACAAGACTGATTGCAACTAGAGTAGCTAAGTGGATTGAATTAATCCTCTGTGTTTCGAACTTTGATAACAGAAAACAAAATTCACAAATCTAACACAACTTATATAGCATCTTTTATTAAATTCATATACAATGCATAGACCACATAAAGCTCAAGCTCATATTCTCATAGTACATAACTACAACAATACTCTCAAACTCATCCATCCAAGATGTTCTGCGGAACAGCTGGCAGCATACAGAAACTGGTACAGACTCAGCAGCCTAGCCGGTGGAAATTTTTAAATGTAGCAACTTTTATAAAAATGTGGACAAGAGGATAAAATATGGGGAAAAAAGAAAGAAAATCAAGGAGAAGAAATGCCGCTGAGAACTAGAGAGAGAAGATAAAAAAGAAGTACAAAGTTACAAACAGAAGGGTTGGGATTGGAATCGTGCTGCCAAGAATATGAAAATTGTCCCTTAAGAAAGAAACTGACCTCGGATCCACATAAGACCTGTCTCTACCATGACCTGTGGAATACTCGCCAGAATTGAAGAAAAACTGTGGACGGAAAAGTGAGAAAAATCCTAGAGTGATGCTTCTCTCTGTTTTAAGTAAGGGCCTATCCCAGGCAATGAGCACTAGGTGCTCACTTAAAGGCACTCGATGGCTGAACAGGACCCACGTGTGGAACCCCCACCACACTCACACACATTCGTAGACTGGATGCGCAAGCCTTGAGTGAGAACAGACGCCTTGAGAAAACTTCTACCTGTATAACAATATATAGCCATCAATGCAGCATATCCCCATTAAAATGACACGCTCCAATCCCATTACAGTCTTCATAGTTGCCATTAATCCCCATTGGAAATCTAAAGTAGGTAGTGGTTGGAAGAGAATGATTATGGCTAGTCATCTAAATTTGATTATATAGACATTTAGATATGATTTTTCGAACTATTTATTAGATTTTGAGATTGAATAACTATCGGCACATCCTAGGCATCATTTATTTGTATACTACCTTCTAGCACATACTTCTAAGTTCTAACACAAGGCATGTCCCATGTTCCTTCATTGCACGACATGCTCTCTCTAACAATTCGATCCTACCTATTGTTTACCTCAGAGTAACCTTAATTTCTAAGCCTGGGTTACCAAAACTCCACTAATGTTGATGCTCGACATTGGTAGGGAATAGGAAAATTTTACTTTTCATTTACCAACTGGTTTGCTGGATCTTGCTTGCAATATGTCCCCCTTGGTAATTAATCGTCAGCAAAAACCTTACCAAATTATGGTTTTTCCTTTTCCAGTGTTCCAGACTAATAAAGTTCCAGACCATGGATCCAAAAACTGTGGATTACCTGTTCCGTAATGCAAGCCAAGGCTTCAATAACAAGAGCAACGACATCTGAGCGGCGGATGGCACGAAATGCTCGATTAACTGATAGGGCCTCAGTTGTGCTTCCAGCTGAAGCCACAGCTGCTCTTCGGCGTATGCCAGCAGTATCAATAAGTTTGTACTTCTGCAAGATAATAAACATATATGCCAATTCAATACTGTCAAACCTACTTTTCCACACAAAAAACAAAGTCAGGAAATATCCAGTCAATATTGTGTAATATTGCGTTCATAATAAACTAATGGCAATATTAACAATGTGTGATACAAGTCCACAATAAAAAAAACTAAGAAA
The DNA here is from genome assembly GCA_029216955.1 of Iris pallida. NCBI lineage: Eukaryota > Viridiplantae > Streptophyta > Magnoliopsida > Asparagales > Iridaceae > Iris > Iris pallida. The sequence goes on from JANAVB010033814.1 coordinate 11,575,252, forward strand.
TGTTTGAGAAATCACAGACAGGAGTTAGCGTTCTCACATAAAAGAACACAAATAAACAATATAAATTTGAAACTCTAGATTTAGAGTTCAAGAATGAAAGCACAAGGTTTAATAGCTAGCTCGTACCGTGATACACGCATGCAACTATTCATATGAAGAAACGAAATAAGTTTACATGGTTTAAAGTATCGGCCGATACCGATCCGATACGGCCGATACCGATACGGTTTGGCATGTCCCGATCCGATACCGACCGATACCCGATACCGACATTGGGGGTCTCTTTTCCGGTCAATTCGGCAAAGAAAATTAAACGAAGAAGACAATCAACAAGGGTTTAAAGTATAATAAGGTTATAAAAGCATGTAAAAGAAGAAAATCAATCTATTGTATGTAAACCAATCGGTAAGGGTGAGTATTATTTCATTTAATTTCAAAACTACTAAGAAATAACACTGAAAATACTTAAAATTATGCCTAAATCTATAAAATATATGTTTTTAAATGTAAATAATTTATTAATAATTATTTGTTTTCCGATACAAAAAAATTTGATACTCCGATCCGAAACGGCCGATACTACCGATATCGCCGATAACAATACTCATAGAAATAGTCCGATACCGATTCCGATACCGATACTGTGAACCTTACTATTGAGATTCAACAATGCAGCGTTAATCCATTATCCATGTGCTGCAAAAGTTCCCTAACAAATAATTGAAAAATATGAAATGAATATCCAAGAATCAGTTACCACCGATCTCATGCATATTTACACAAACCTGTCCATCTGGCCCAACAAATTCGGTATCGATAGCGTCACGAGTTGTCCCACTGATTGGGCTAACAATTGTTCTATCCTCTCCAACTAATGCATTCAAAATGCTACTCTTCCCAACATTTGGCCTGCCAACAATGGCAATAGATGGAACATAGTTTTTTTCTTCTTCTTGGGTGTATTCCAAAGCCTGAGAAGGTTAAAAATAGGAAAAGGATATTAGCATATTGCGAAGTAAATAACATGAGCATACTCTTCAGATCAACCAACAAGACTCGAAATACACAACAATAAGAAAAGCTGTTATCCCAATTTTTTTGTTTCAGCTCTTTGAATTCTTTTCTTCCATATTCAACTCTCTTAGCCTTTGTTTGGTTTGGTGGAAAGCAAGGGAAAGAACAAGAAATTTTAAGTATTTCATGTAGAAACTTGATGCCAATGATATAGAATCAAGTTTCATTTTCCTTTCCTTTCCCTCAGTTTCTTAGCAACCAAACACAGCCTTAAGGACCATGTCCCCTGTAACAATAACAAAAACCATATCCTCTTTAAAACTTCAATCAATGATTGTTTAGGCCTACCTCTAGTCCTAGTCTCCTTTTAACAAAAATCTTAGGACTCCACCTAAACGAAGCATCTATTGGAAATAAGACAATTTTCTCGCTTCTTGTCGTCAACCAATATGGCTCGAACTAACAAATAAAAAAAAGATAGAACAGATATATTAGCATATGTCCAAAGGCAAAACAAGAGTACTATGTGAGACCCTCATGCATAGTTTACTGGTTACCACTCATGAGTAATAGTTTACTGGTTACCACTCATGAGTACTTAAATTGGATCTAACGCTATTTCCACATAGTAATGGTCGAGCACTAAGATGATTATTCACTATAAATCATCAATTGAAGGCTAAGAAAATCAGTAAACTATGTCTCATTACATAAGCACTATATAAAGTTCTCAACCAAAGTCCCAGCATAGAAAGGAATAGCATACCTCGAATCTTTTTAGCCCTGAACAGACAAGATCTAGGAGCTCTCCAGTTCCAGTGCCGGAAACAGCAGATATTGGTAGCGGAGACAACCTGAAAAGAACCAATAAAAATATGAGCACATAAACCACACCTAAAGATGGAAGCAAATGACAATCTCTTATTGTTGCTCCTACATATCATATAAATGCTTGACATGCAATATTTTCCAATTTACATGTCCATGCATTGAAGAAAATATTATTGTTAAAGATATGATTAGATTTAAGTCTATCTTATGTATCTCCTATATGGATAAGGATTCTTCTCCTATGCAGATACGGATTCCTTCTTCTATATGGATATAGATTCCTTCTCCATATATATATATATATATATATATATATATATATATATATATATATATATATATTGGAAAAAGGGTAAATTTTATTCCAAAATTAACTCATACAATCTTACAATCAGGAATAGTCTCCCACCCATTTAGGGTGCCATAGCAGTTACATCAAATTCTATATTATGAAGAATGTCTATAGGAGGGGTGGTTAGCCCCTCGAAAATGCGTCGATTCCGTTCCCTCCAGACATGCCAGACAGAGGCTGCAAGCCGTAATCTGGCAGTCTTGAACCATACCTGCCCCCTTCCTCTGCGGTCTCAGATCTCGGTGATGATGGCTACAATCTCTCCGCGTGTGTCACATCCTCCCGACGCTCTACGGCACTGCTCAGCCCAGATATACCAGGACACATCGCACTCAAAGAACAAATGTCCCATAGATTCATTGTCCACTTCACACAGTATACACTTCGGGATGGGAACTTGGATCCCAAAAGAGATGAGTCTGTCCCTCGTCATCAGTCGACCAAGCAGCAACCGGTAGACACACAACTGCATCTTGCGGGCCAGCCCCTTGCACCAGATGAAGTCATAATCCGTGCTAATAGGAGATGTACGTCGCACAAGGTTGTAGCAGCTATTAAACCGGAACTCCCCAGTACCTCCAGTAGCTCCCGGCAGATCCCAGGTCCAACTATCTGTCGGCTGACTCGGATTAATACCAACAACGCGAATAGCCTCTCCAAGCTCCAAGGTATGACGGTAGACCTCTGGTCTCCACACTCCATTTCTGATAATATGTTGGCAAGTCAACCCCCTACCAGCCTCCATGTGTGTCCGGTCGCCCAGTATCTCAATCAGAGATTAACGCGCTAACCATGGATCCCGCCAGAGGTCAGTCCCAGCTCCATCTCTCATAATCCTCCGGATGGAGGATTTGAGTACAGCTCTGTAACGCAGAATATGCTTGAAAGTGACAGAGTGGTTGTTGTTGAGGGAGCAGGTCCAGAATTTGCCGCTCTTCACATACCGACTGGACATCCAATCAGCCCATAGCGACCCACCTTTGATGAACCTTCATGCCAGCTTCAGACCAGAGGTCTCCCTGACAGCCAGCATGGGTCTAAGTCCCACCCCCCTCCTCCCGAGGGCGGCAGAGAAAATGCCCCCAAGAGATCGCATGCATGTCCCCTCTCCAGATAAAGTTGACGCAAATGCTCTCCACTTTCCGGATGGTGGCAACAAGGACTAGAATAGATTGGAGCCAGAAAAGTGTCAGTGCCGAGATAACCGATCTAACTAACTCAATGCGCCCACCAAACGACAGGCCAGAAGCTTGCCACCCTTTGACCCTCCTCTAAGCATACTCCATCAGACTGTGACAATCCAGATCCCGCGCATAATTGACTATCAGAGGCACCCCCAGATATTTCACCGGAACATTGCCTCTATCGACGCCCAGGGTTTCCGCACGTTCCTCCTTCAGCGTACAGGAGGAGCTAAAGTAGACACGGTGCTTCTCACGGTTCAATTGAAGCCCGGAGAGTTTTTCCAATTCACCCATAATCCCAGAGATCGTGGTCATTCCTTCTATAGAGGACTGGAGGAAGACCAGGAGGTCGTCAGCATAAATGAGGTGAGTAACAGCGGGCTCAATCCTCTTGAACAACGAGACCAGCTACCCACTGTGAACCGTTATATCCATCAAGCATGTGAAGTACTACATGATAAGTGTGAACAGATACGGAGACAAGGGGTCGCCTTGTCGGAGTCCTCTGTTGCTATGAAAGAACCTATACGGAGTGCCCTGGATGAGGACAGAGAAAGTAGGAGTCGAAATGCACTCCCTAATCCTTGCTACCCACCGCTCGTTGAATCCCATGACTAACATCAGGTGGCACAAGAAGTCCCTATTGACCATGTCATAGGCCTTCCTCAGATCCAGTTTCACACACGCCTTCTCCCCTCCTGGTTTATTGAACCCTCTCACCATCTCATGCACCAGAAGGCTGTGCTCTACAATCGATTTTCCCTTGATAAAAGCCGCCTGGTTCGAAGAGACCAGGTCCTGCATAATCCCCTTCATGTGTCGGCACATAAGGTACGTAATTATTTTGTAAAGATAATTACAACACGCTATAGGTCGAAAGTCCGCCAGCGAGGTCGCTCCTTTCTTTGGCACTAGGGTCAGAAAAGTATGGTTAAGCTCCTTCAGCAACTTCTCCGAAAAGAACTGCTGGACCGCCTCAAGCACCAGAATCTTCAGGGTATCCCAGTGGCGTTTGTAGAACCCACTGCTAAATCCATCCGGCCCCGAGGCCTTGTTGGGATCCGCCTTCATGATGATAACTTCCACCTCCTCCAGAGAGACCGACGCGAGTAACTGGCTATTCTCCACATATGTTATTCCCCACATATATATATATATATATATATATATATATATATATATATATTATTCCAAAATCAAATCATACAGATTACAGACCATCCCATGGACCTCTCACCCTACTAGGGTGACATAGCATTTACATCAAACTCAATATTGTGGAGTATGCCTATTGGAGGAGTGGAGAGCCCCTCGAAAATGCACCGATTCCGTTCCCTCCACACATGCCAGACAGAGACAGTCGCAATCTGGCGGTCTTGAACCATACATGTCCCCTACTTCTCTGGCCACGAATCCCCGTGATGATATCATGTATATCTCTGCCTGTGTCACAGCCTCCCAACGACCTTCGACACTGTTCAAACCACCAGGACACATTACATTCAAAGAACAAATGTCTCATAGATTCATTTCTCGTTTCACACAGCATACACTTGGGATTGGGGATGGGGATCACAAACGTAATGAGTCCGTCTCTCGTCAGCAGACGTCCCGACATCAACCGGTAGACGCATAGTTGCATCTTGCGAGCCACGCCTTTACACCAGATAAAGTCAAAATCCTCGCTCCTAGGATTCGTTTGGTGCACCAGGTTGTAGCAACTTTTGAATTGAAATTCCCCTGTAGCTCCGGGATTGGCAGGCGGATCCCAAATCCAGTTTTTTAACTTGATACCTTAAACTTTTTTTACTCAACAACTTGATACCATCAACTATTTAATATTTTCAAGTTGATACCCAAAATTTTAATAAAGACAAAATTATCCATGTCTTTTCAATATTGTTGATTCTCTCTTTTCATGGTATCAGAAACTAGGGCTAAGGCTGTTCAAAGTCTCTTTCAGATAATCAATATTATTGATCATCTCTTTTCATTGTCCTCTATTTCACCCTGTTGTTCGAGCTCCTTACCGCCGTTGCAGCAGAAACCTCTTTTAATAAGGAAGATTTAGTTTACATCAACAGAGAGAGAGAGAGGTGTCTTTATCTGAGACTATTCTTGTTGCTGCTCCACGTCCTATTTCTTCCACTTTCGAGAAGGCTTGTGTTCCTACCACCAGAACTTCTCTTCCTCTATGTACCTATTGCGAAAAGCCTAGTCATTCGGCTATTACCTACTATGCTCGTCAGCGATCTGGTCTGATTTATTCTCAATGTCATATGCTGGGTCACTTAGTGGATAATTGTTTTATGCTTCATCCACATTTAAAAACCCAAATTTTCAAGCGAATAAAGAAAGAATTCCTCCTTGGCTTGCTCTTCGATACCTTATGCTCACATTGTTGATATTATACAGATAACGACAGATATTCAGCACCATCTTACTCAGTTAAAGCTCCAACAACAGTCTGTCTTTGCTGGCTTCTATGCATCTGCCTCTACTGGTACGTTTACTTCTTGAATACTAGACTTTGGTGCTTCTCATCATATGACTTCTGACCTTAGTCTCTTATCTAGTATTATACCTTTATCGTATCACTTTCTCTTTACAAACAACTGGCAGTTAGTCACCACTCAATCTGGCGCCATTATTTTTGACACTTTGAGTCTTTTTTTTATTTTACATGTTTCTTATCTTACTTTACAACTCATATCAATCAGTAGCCTTTGTGAGAGTGAATTTATTGTTGTTTTGTATTCCTTCACATGGTTTGTGAAGGATCCTCATACGAACTAGACGATTGGTTGTGCTCGTAGGAAAAGATAGTTGTACCAATTATGGTTTCTTCATCTTCAATCATCTCGACCTTTAAGTTCTAGTCATGTTGCTATCATCACGTTTGTTGCCGACTTGTGACACAGACGCTTAGGTCATATTTCATATCTCCGTCTAAAGAATTTATTCCATAATGGAGCTCTTGAGCGTAGTTTTTTCTCTCCTCTATCTACATGCACGGGCTGTAAGTTGGCAAAACACTCAGCCTTACATTTTTCTAAGAGTTTATCTAAATCCAGTAGTATTTTTGAATTAGTTCATTCTGACATATAGGAACCGGCTCCTATTCCATCTATGACTGGTTTTCTCTAGTATATGAGCTTTATTGATGATTACACTCGATATACTTAGGTCTATCTTATATGTCATTGTTCCGAACTCCCTACTATCTATAGGATGTTTACTACTATGATACGTGTCACGCCCCAGAACCAAAATACTGGAGAGCGGGGGCGGACACAGCCAGCTACGTATAATGAAATGGAATCCATCTCATTATACGGTCACGGCTGTCTAGAAATATGAGGGTTTATCTACAAGCCAACAGTCTCTTAAGGTCATAAATTATCCTATTGTCTCAATCTCAACCAACTAATAATAATCACAAGATATCAGATCACCAAATATACAATTGTAAGGCGTCCCAAACATTACATATCCAGATGATCATGAAGCTAGTCGTACAAAATGTAAGGACTAGCAAGAGTTAAGTCATACATGATCAACCTCGAGTTGCCAATCATGATTACAGCCCGTAGGCAGACAGTAAATAAAGTGCATCGAGCTAACAAGTGCTCGTCGGCTAAATGTCTCAAAAGAATAATGTACAATTACAGTGGGAGAACAAAAGAAACCCACTCGTTGCCAGGATTTCCTTTAGTGGTCACCATCTGGCTGAAAAGCAGGTAGATCCTTTGCTACTGCTCCGATATCTGGCCATACAAAACCAGCTGGGTCAGACCCCAGAAAGAGCAAGTGCCACAAAGGAGGCCACAAAATAAGAACTAAAGCCAGCAAATTAGCACAATAATATAATTACATAATAAGAGATAGTAATTTAAGAAAAGCATGATAGGTGAATATAAAAGACAATCTTGTACATAATCGATAAAAGACAGAACATATGGAAAGCATGACAAGATGATATACGATGAGATAATCATGGGACTATTCAGATAACCAGGTTACAACCCGTAAACCAAACAAGGATCGAGGTTGTAACCCTTCGTCTGAACAGAACTTGGTTTCTCCTACCATTTATCGGCAAGGTAAATATAAGAAATCTGGTCATGCAATTATTCATGATATAGAATTAAGATAAAGCACGAGTAAGCGTGTCATGTCAGAAATTGTACAGGATCGGGACGAGACAAGGCTGGACTAGACTCCATCCAATCAATCACGGCCAAGCAATAAATACGGCTTGCTACTTTAACTAACTAGGGTTATCACAGGCCTAGTTACTAGCAAGATGCAATGAGAATTCCAAGTCCGGTTACCTGTTTGTTACTACCTGAGTGATCCCAGCAAGAAAAGGAAAAGATAGCAGGATATAGCAGACACACTGTAGTAAGATACATGTGTCCTAAGGTACCACGCTCGACGGCGGACTGGAAGTGCGCTCATCTCGACGGATAGCAACAAATCCCAAGTATATATATATATATAAGGCCGGGACCAAAGGGGCAACGGGTAACTGGGAAATTCTCCATGAACTATTTGATCAATCTAGTCATTAATCCTAGCCATATTCAGTATAAATCCCTGACCGTGGGAAACCAGGGATTCATGTCCTAGACATGATGCAAGACAAGACAGGTTCATTTGTACAAACACATTCACCCACGGTGTCCAGGCCATTTATTCTTGTCAAGTCGTGTTAGCCGTCGCAACAGCATTTAGTTATCAAGTCATGCTACAAGTCAGGAGTGCGCCGCCACGGGCCACTATCAAGTTATCAAGTCACAAGGATTAATTACAAGTTACAAGTTAGGTGTGCACCCACCGGGTCACTAGCAAGGAGATCAGAGAATACCAGGATCATAATTCACAGAAAATCCCGAAAACCGAACTAGTCATAACCAATTACTTGAAAATCGTGTTAGGCCGTGTCGGGTCAAGATAGTCGTGTTGTGTTGAACAGATCTCAGAAAAACCCAATCCACAAAAGAGAAACCAAGTCGAGAAATAAAACCAATACTCCAAAAGCCAAAAGGTTAAGCAAGGGGCCAGGGGGGTTGGGCATACGTGCAAGAGTACGCACGCAGGGGAGCATACACGCAAAAGCACGCACGCAGGGAAGCAGCGTACGCACAAAAGCACGCACGCAGGAGGAGCAGCGTACGCACAAAAGTACGCATGCAGGGGGAAAACGTACGCTCAGGTCATGCGTACGCACAAGTCTGCGTACCAGGGCTCGCTCAAGTCTGCGTACCAAGGCACGCTCAAGCCTGCGTACCAATGCTCGCTCAAGTCTGCGTACCAGGACACGCTCAAGTCTGCGTACCAGGGCACGCTCAAGTCTGCGTACCAAGGCTCGCTCAAGTCTGCGTACGCAAGAGACACGCTTCCAACAGGAAGCGTGCTCAAGAGACACGCTTCCAACAGGAAGCGTACCCAAGTCTGCGTACGCAGCGCTAAAGAGCGCGCGCAGCTCAGTGGCGTAAGCTAAGAAGCTCTGCACACTGCTCACTGTCTTCTCCAAACAGCAAGAACTCCATGGTTGAACCCAAAGCTTCAAAAGTTCATAACTTGGTCATCCGAACTCCAAATCCGGATTTCCAAAGTTCCAACTTGGGTGAAACTGAATTCTCTTCCACATAGAAACATCAAAACCCATAAAAATCCAACTTAAATGGATCAAAACCATATAAATCCGAAAATAAAGAAAACTTAGATCTAGAACAATGGAGACTCCAAATCACAAAATGCCAAGTTCTAAAGTTGATCACCATGTCCTAATCTAGCAAATGGACAAATAAAATAGGGTTCTCATGTGGTGGCAAGGTGCACTTGCCTATGGGTGTGGAGAGTTGTGTGGAGGAAGAAGAAGAGTGTTGTGTAGAGGAAGGAGAAGAAGAAATTAATGGAGGTTTATGAGGAGAGAGAAAAGGTTGGTGGAGTTTTAAAGAGGGTGGGATGTGGTGGAATGAAGGTGGAGCATAGGCTAAGGTGTTCCAATACACATTAAACCAAACCAAACCAACTCAAACCAATTAAAACCGAGCCAGGTCAAAACCCAAAATACGAGAAATACCGAAATTCCACAAGTTGAGAAAAATAAAAATACATGCCAAAAATCCAGATACGAGTATAAATACGAAATACGGAAAATACGGAAAATGAGGGTGACAATACATCTTCAACTCAATGCTAGGATTAAGATTTATATTACAATCTCACGACTCTTTTTCAATTCAATACTTAGGTTTGATTGTGCTCATGGGTCTCTCTCCAATACAATAAGATCTATATACGGCCCTCTTTTTAAGCAGTCATGCCATTACACTCATGAACATGATGGGATAGCCGAGCGCAAATATCGTCATATTCTTGAGACTGCTCGTGCTCTCTTGTTATCTTCTTTTGTTCTTCAAAAGTTATGGGCAAAGACCATTCTTACCTCTGTTAATCCTATCAATCACTCATTCCTCTATTTTGTTTGGTCGAACATCTCATGAGAGCTTTTTTCGTATCCTCCTAATTACAGTATACTTCGCACTTTTGGGTGCACTTGTTTTATTTTTCTTTTGATTGAGCACATGAAGCTGACAGCTCAATCAGCCAAATGTGACTTACTCGATTTTAGTACCGAGCATAGGGAATACCGTTGTTATAATCCTTTGTCTGTCGTCTTTGTATATCTCGTCATTCTAGAGGACTCTCCTTATTTTACGGCCCCACCTCCGGATGTTCATTTCTTGGTCTCCCAACTCCGTCATCTAGTGTGTCCATTGATCCTACTCATTTGCTCTCCTCTTCTGATATAGCTCCTCCTACGATGCCTCCACCGCTGGCTCATGAGGATCCTACACATATTCCACCACCCTCCGCTACACTATCTTCTCCACCCTCTACACCTCTACTACAACCTCTCCGTCAGTCCAACGTACTCACCGACCTCCTGCTCATTTTACTTCCAAATGTTTCGGTCCACCGGATAAGTTTGGTTTTGCTACCTTAGTCTCATACTCTTTATAGTCCCATTCTTTCCTTATTGCTATACATACTACATGAGAACCCACTTCTTATCAAGAGCCTTTTCATTATGAGTGGTAGGAGGCTATAGTAGAAGAGTTTCGAGCATTTTAGCAGACAAGCACTTGAGATGTCGTTCCACTCCCAAATGGGTCTAGTATGTTAGTTGCAAGTGGGTATTCAAGATCAAGTATCGACATGAAAAATTCATTGAGCGACACAAGGCTCGCCTTATTGCCCGGGGTTTCACACAGTAGCATGGGATTGACTATGATAAGACCTTTACCCATGTTGCTCAGATGACCACAATTTGTACATTATTAGTTGTTGTCGTTCGTCGATGGCCACTCTATTAGATGGATGTGAATAATGCCTTTCTTCACGGTTCTTTATCCAAAGTTGTTTATATGCATTCCCCTCTAAGTCTTTCTATTCTGTCGGAACATGTTTGTCGTCTTCGTTGCGCTATCTATAGTCTCAAGCAAGCTCCTCGAGCTTTGTTTTGAGTGTTTTCGGAGTACTATTCATGAGGCAAGTTTTTAGCAGTATTCTCAGGATCATTCTTTGTTTGTGCGTTCGTCACCGCAAGGACGAGTTCTTTTACTCTATGTAGATGACATAATTTTGACTAGTGATGATTCAGCAGAGATTGTAGCTACTCAGAGATATCTTCATCAACAGTTACAGATGAAGGACCTTGGCTATCTTCGCTACTTTCATGGACTCGATATTGAACAAAGTAAGAGAGGGATACTTGTTTCTCAACAGAAATATACTTTAGAAATTATTTTGTCTGTTGGTCTATCAGATATTGTGATCTATAGTCTTGTGATCTATAGTGTCAATATTGCTTATATCATATTCTTGTTATAGTCTCACATGCATATTGTCTATTTCTTTCCATGATCAAGTGTATGTATATTTTACTTGTAGCTTTCGCGTAATTGCGTTACTTTGTTCCAGTTCTGACTAGATAACCATATTTTTTTAGCTTTAGACGAAGAGAGTTACCCTACTCATTACGGTGAGTACGAGGGTGACTTGGGTAGTGCAAATGTTACTACTGGTGCAGACATAGTAGATGATGTCATTCCAGACGAGGATTAGTTGCTAGTAGTCATTTAGAGTATATTTGATTTTATTTGAGCGCGTTTGTTCCCGAAACTTTGATATTTCTTATTTACTTGAGGACTATTTTGGAGACTTCTTTTAGTTAATTAATTTGAGACTTTAAACATTTATCTGTGGTTATTATTTATTATTATTATATGTTGTGATTGATCTAGTTAGATAATATTGGATCATGATTCTAAATATTTATTACTTGATGATATCTTAGAGGTGTAGACAACATACTACCGTCGATTCTGCGGCATAGGCTGGCTTGGCCACGTACTCGTACCGAATTATTTGGGAGCGGATCGTGACACTTAAGTACGAGGACCTCAAGCAAAAGCCCAAACTAACTTCTTCTAACCACGCTCTATATGACTTAAAGGGATGTTTGGTTGTTTGAACCTATAGAACTTGGAGAAGCCAAAGAACCCACAAAACTAGATAATGGGTCCTACAACCAAGTTCTCCAAGTTATTGTTTTCCATCCTTAATTTCTTGTTTGGTTAAGAAAAATTAATCTTGGAAGTTGGAACCCAAGGAACTCAAGCAGGGGGCTCACTTTTCCCTCTTTCAACACTTTCCTCCAAGTTCCATTAATTTTGGCTTGAAAATTAGCCAAAGAACTTGGGAACTTTTATGCTTATGTGGCATGGGAAAAGTCCATGTGGGCTAAATTCTTGTCCTCCCAAGTTTCTAAGTTCTTTGAAGCAAACAAGATAACTTGGAGAACTACTCCAAAATCCCCAAAGTTCTTGCTAAGTTATATGAACTAAAGAACCCCCAAGTATAAGAAAACTTTGTTTCATGTCTTTTTGTGATCTTATTCTACAACTTCTTGATTTGATTTAGTCAACAATGATGATGTGGAGATTAGATTAGAAAATCTGAAGGATCAAATGATACTCTTCTTTTACCCATTGGCTACTATATTCCTTCTGTGGGATTCCTCCCCAAACCACCATCAACCATCGATAACACTAGGTCAACTCTACCAACTTCCAGCACCAGACTCCAAATCATTGAGCCACCTCACCTCAAGCCCCTCGTCCAAATTGCATCATGTTGTCATGGTCAAGGTTTGTTGCTCCGAATCTTCCTGCTACAATTCCAGCCTATTCTAACTTCTCCAAAACCTCAACGAAGTTCCAGACAAGTTTGCCTCCTCCTCAAGCGACTGCAACTGAACCGCTTTCCTAATTTAATTCTTTTGTTATTTTTTTTACTTTCTTTTTAGTTGTGGTGTAAAACGAAAGCAGGCCAAGTAGAAAAAGGAAAAAAAAAATAAAAGAACAAAGGGGAAAAAGGGGGGGTGAAGAAAAAAAAAGATATTGAGAAACAAACAGAAAAAACACAAACAATATGCTCGCAAGTTAAATATGTTAATCATTTCCAACTTGAAGGGGATTATCGGGCCATCAGCCAGATACTAGAAATTCTGGCACAATCTCTACCCATCTACAACTTTGTTTGCAGTCATGACCTGTGATACTGACTGTCTCTACTAGTGCCTTTGCCATGCATTCTCATGTGTTGACCTATACTACTGCCTCCGTGGTGTGTCCTCGTATGCCATCATGCGTCCTCGTATGCCATCATGCATCCTCGTGCTTCGATCTCTACTACTACCTCTATTGGGTGTCCTCAAAAACTCTACTACTACTTCTAGTATTCTGACTATATACTATAATTGTTCTCTTGAGATGTGTCTGAACATTGCTAATGTTTGTTTTTGCTGTGTTTCCCTTGTGATATTTCTAGTTCTAGTATGGTGTTCGGCTCTTCTAGTTTTTTATATTTCGAGTTTACGTGAAAAAATGTACATTTTTAACATTCTCCAGCTTAAGGAGTCTTGTTAGTATCAATTTAGATAGACTTACAACAGGAAGGCTTCCCTCCTCTATATATTACTATATTAGTACTCAAAACCACTCAATGAAAGATATCCCAACTATCCCAAATGTAGCTCTTGTACAGTATACTTTTGAAACTTACAATTCCATTTTTACTTGTAAATGTTGTTTATTCCAGTAATCAATCTCATCTTCAGCATTTCTCTCCCTTAGAGAGTACAGTAAGGTACTCTATCATATACACTTTGTAGTTTCAACATGACAAGGAGGAAAGCAGTAGAGTATTAGATAGTTAAATACATAAAATTGCAATATATGACTTTGTATGAACTAGAGACAGAACTCTTCAAAATATTAAGAGAATACATCCATCATATCATGGTAAAATTTGTCACAATTATTAAAGGAATCACCTTTATAAATAAGTTATTCATGGATTTTGAGTTTATATTAGTATGACATTGCATGGCCTATGAAACAACTGGCCTTCTGATGTTTTATAGAAGAGATGTCTCCTGTCCCAAGTTGTTCTAACCAGAAAAGTTGGCACTAAATTTTTTTTAGATTAACATATAACCCTCAACCCTCATCATAATGAGTTTTGTTGCAGCGACACAGAAGGGACTTTTTACAGTTTTTGTTCTTCTTTACCTACGGAAAGTTTGAGCAATAAAGACCACATATAAGTTTATAACTCACCCTAAGGACCAAAATTCTGATGCTTGCATAAGTCCCTTGCGTGGAGACTCGCATTTGTTTACAGCAAGGATAATAAATTTGTCGGAGTGGCTTTTGCGCAACCAATCTGCAATTTCCACGTCAGCAGCCATTAGACCAGCCTGTTAATACGTTATTTTCTTTCCATCAGAGAAAAAACCAAGAAAACATCACCAAACTACCAAGTTAAAGCTAGGTTATTCAAAATATAAATAATACAATACAAGAAAGTGGAAATTAGCATGATGAACAACTTCCACAAGTTTTACTAAAGGAAAAGGAAATTTCCAAGTACATTACAATCCGTGCCAAAGATTGTAAGTTGTAAATTAAAACTGCAACCAACTTGTGCTGTTACAAAGGAAAACAGCAAGTCTTCAATGTCTTATTTTTCGCAGAGGAGAGCTGAGTCAGGTAGCTAATACCAAGCATAAAAGTTTGTTTAATCTCTATGAATTTTTTAATACATGTTGAGAATGAGGCTCAACTCAATGTGGTAGTTCTATTGATGTGGTGAGACCATGGGAGTACATATGTAGGAGGAGGTCTCTCCCTCTTTTGTACATAATTGATGGTGGCATTAAAGGAGAACATAGAAAAGCTAAGTATGGACATACAAGTCTAACTACTCTCAGGCTCCCCCTTGAGCTGGAGCTTATATCATCCAGGCCCAGCTTGTTACAAAGAGTAGAAAACCTGATAGAAGTTAGTGGCTTTGTAAACATTTCGACGGTCTGAGCTTCAAAACAAGTGAATGGAGTGAGTTTGCTTTCTCCTAACTGCACCTCGAACGATGAAAATCCACTTCAATGTGTTTGTTCGCTTGTGAAAAACTGGATTGCTAGCAAGAAAAATGGCAAGTTACCTATCAAAGTGCATTGGCAATGGCTCAGTGTAACTAACGCCAAGATCAGTCACCAATGTTTTTGCAACCGCATCATTTTAAAAACAATATGGGTGATAACTCTGTATTCTATCCTCTGTTTCATACTCCAAGTGACAAGATTACAACCAATATAACTGTAAAACCCAGATGTGGACCTCCTATATGTTCTCAATCAGAATAATACTCGAATTTGAGATGTCCATGGCATTTCTACAAAAGGTCTTTTGAAGGAGGCCCTTTCACATATCTTAAAATCCTTAATGTTGCATCTTAGTGACATCAGATTCCAGACTAACTAGACACACGACAAAGGAGATATTTGGTTTAGTAACAATTAAGTATAGATTTGCCTACCCACCAGTCTTTTATATTGAGACTTTTCTGACATCCTTATCTTCGTCGTGCCACAAACTGGGAAGGAGAGAAGAGAGCCATGTGAGGGTTTCGACTTTCGATTATGATAGGATTAGGATTAGGTTGTTGGTGTTGACAAAGAAGGAAAAGGAGAAGATTGGGTTAGGGTTTGGATGAAGATGAAGGAAAAGGCTAAGGTTAGAATTTTGGTGGGGCTTGTAAAGCTAGAGAATGTGGCAGTTAGTGTTTGGGAATTTGAGGAGGCAAAATAGCTAGGTCGAAAAGCAACCATGCTCCGCTACCAAATTTAGAAGTTTACTCAACATAATGTACATTATTTGGAAAGAGAATACATATATAGGAGAGAGTATGCCACATTTCCTAAAAGTTTCCGATGTGGGACTAAACAAAGGCTAATAAAGATACAAAATATATACAAAGACTGCTTTCTATTATAACATGCAAGATATGATACCTGACCATCCACAAGGAATATAATAACAGACGCTTCTTCAACAGCAGCAGCAGCTTGTCTTTCTATCATTGACGGCATCCTCGCAACAGCAGCTTCCCTGGAAGCACGAGGTATTGCATCCATACCAATTGCAGTTGTAATTGCCAGTTCATCCATAACATCATCTTGTGACTTTGAAAAGGTCATGACACCCCCAGTATCTACTGTCATAAATTCATACTCCCCCCAAAAAGCTCTACCATACAATCTATCTCTTGTAACTCCAGGTTCATCTACAACAATTGCCCTGTTGCCCTACAAATATATGAATTGTTTTTTTTTCCCAAATGACAACCTGAAACCTCAAATAAAAAGCATAAAATATTCTAAATCGATTGATATAACTGAAATGACCAAAATAAGAAATACCCCAACTAGACGGTTGAACAATGCTGATTTACCAACGTTCGGACGTCCAACTATTGTCACTCGTGGAAGAAGATGGTCAGGCACCTGGTAGTTGAAGCAACAAGTGTAGTTAGTCAATAATATCTAAATTCATCCAGAAACAAACTTAGGTAGAATGATCACGATACAATTTTTATATGGTAATCAAAAAATAAAAATTGATTTGTATTATAGAGTAACACCTCAACAATGGAAGTAGTAGATGTGTTTATATATCAAGTTTAAGCACCATGTTCTCATCACATACTTGTTTAACATAATTCTTGGTGTTCCCCAACCCATAGAACTAGCCAAATTTCATTCATCCAGAAGTAAATTAAGGTTGCACTCAGGCTAAATATTACACTAGGGGAAATTAGTTTCAACAAGAAAGTAGCATGCACAGCTAAACTATTTGCTGGCTGGATACTCTGACGGAAAATATTAATCTGAAGCTGAGGGACACTGTACATCCTGTTCCAAAGAATGAATGACAGATATTGACAATAAGAAACAAGTCAACATCGGTACAGTCTTTAGTCCTTGGTCGAAACTAAGAAGCATGTGGCCAATCATCATCAAGAAATATACCACAACTATTCTTTCCAGTTCTCTGCAATGGCTAATATCCATTTGGAATGTAGTGTTTATTAGGAACATTGTCCTCCATCCAACATCAGCATCTGTTTTAGCCTACTCCAGTACGGCTAGCTTAAAGTTATTGAAAGAGAAGTCATGAAGCTTCACTAGAGATAACTTAGTGCAAGCAAATAAAATACTGGCCCAGGCCCCAGCCTACCCTACCAAATTCTGAATATCCAGCAAGAACACTAACCCTTCCTCGACCTGCCAGATTGGAATTGTATGATCACATAATTATCCAGATCAGGGTATAAGCGAATTACCTTATCAGTTAAGTTAAAGGTCTTGTGAGCTTCCAAGCAACAGGACATCTATGTCTAATTAAAGCAACATACATAGATAAGCTTTTGACCTTAAGGATTATGAGGACACTACCTTTCAACTAAGATCAATATTGCCAGTTAAATGTCTCAAAAGCTATATAATATATCCTTCGCATGCATAAGGTTTATACTTACTCTAGTCACAGAAAGCTTGAAGAACATAACTCTGAGTACAAGACGGTAGATGTGCTGTCTATAGCATCCTAAAATCAATGTGAATGTAGAAAAATGCACTGAAAGACTCCCAAGAGTATCTTCCAATATATGAAAAGGGGGGCTAAATGAAAATGGTGATACAGAAGCAGATATATTGCTTAGCAAGTTAGATCATTTTACCAGGGACTGATTGCTGAACAGTTGAGGAAGTAAAATAAAACTACTTCCACTTATAAATAAATGTATGGGCCAAAACATGTACTTTGATGGATATTGTCAACCAAGAAGCCTTTGGAAGTGAGTCCTTAGTAGCGACATGAGAGTCTACATCCTAATAATCAGTTAGAGATCCCTTCATCTTCTACTATATAATGCGGCTTGGAAACGGCTCAAAAGTGAGCCGTCCAAGCTGTATGTATATCATCATCCGCTTAATTTTAAAAAGAAACTATGGATTATAATTTTAAACTTTCTCTTTTCAGTTCAGCATAACCGAACACCCTATCTTCTATTATATCCATAACAAATTATAATTAAAATTTAATTAAATCTTTACAAATCTTATATATATATATATATATATATATATATATATATTTATATATATATATATATATATATATATACGGTTCGGGGTCCCTGTCCCTGACCCTAAGTGTGTTTTGTGTGAGACAGAGAATGAATCCATTGGGCATCTGTTCTTTCAGTGCCATGTGGCATGGAGCATCTGGGCGGAGCAGAGCCGGAGACACTTGGGAGGGGTTGGAAGGGAGCGGGACTTCAGAGAAATCCTTAAGTGGATTGGTGATTGCAGGGGCCAGGAGCAGAGCTGGGCCAGATGTGCCAGATTGAGACTTGCTGCATCTGTTTGGCATGTCTGGAAGGAGAGGAATCGGCGCATTTATGAGGGGCTGTCCACTACACCAGTGGGCATCCTTCAAAACATTGAGTCGGATGTACTAGTAATGTTCCCCTGAGGTGGGACTGTATCTCTATGTTGTAACCTATTGCGATGATAGTGGAATAAAATTTATCCTTTTTCCAAAAAAAAAAAAAAAAAATATATATATATATATATATAGATCAAAAACGATGACGGTTTCGGAAGCGAACCCTAGCTCTGCTAGGACATCACCAAATCGAAGCGAGGAGGCGGCCAATCGACCTCCGGACCGGGGGAAGGGCAAGGGGGTGGCGGCGGAGGCCGGTGGCGATCGGCTGGAGACGGGCGGCGGCGGCCGGCCGCCGGAAAAAGTGCTAACTGCTGCTGCTTGCGCGCAGCAGGCCGCTGGCGCCAGAGGGGCGGCCGGGGGGGGTCCGGCGAACCCCCCCCCCCGGGGGCGGACGGACGCCGGCGACCCACCCCAGGTGGGGGGGGGGTGGCCGGGGAGGGCTGCGGACGGCCGGTGGATCGACGGCGGTTGCTCTGGGGGGCTCCCCTATGGTGTTCACCGCACAAAGGAAATCGATGGACACGGTGGCTGGAACGGAGGATGGACTGAGTGAGGAGGGGACTTGGACTACGGTCCAAAATCGGAGGGTAAGACGAGGAGGTGGGCAACGATCGCAAATCTCTGAGACTAGGAGGGGCTCAGCTTCTACGCAGGGATCGGACAGGAGGTCAGGGATAGCCAGGAGAACAGGACCAACGGTGGACCAGGCGCACACAGGGGGACGGGAGGGACAAGCCAGGACTACGTGGAGGCCTCGAGCGAAGGGGTCAGCAGGGGCGGCTTCCCCAGTTATCGGGGTGAGAGGGACTGCTGCGAACGTGAGTGCCCGGCCGGCCCCGACGATCCTGCCTCGAAGTTCGGGCCCGCGGCCTGTGTCCTGGGCAGATGCGTGCAAGGTGGGGGTTGCAAAGACTCCGGCATCAATGGAGTATGTTGCGCCTATGGCGGTTGGGGGTGAGCTCTGTGCCGACTTTCCGGCTGAGGAAGTGGCGAAGGTGACGGCATTTTGGGAGAATACTTTAGTGTTATATGTGTTGGGGAGCAAGCCCTTCTACGGGCAGATCCGAGGTTATGCGGATAGTCTGGCGGCCGAAGGGTAGCATGGAGTTCTTCTCCAAGGAGAACGGCTTCTACTTCGTTAAATTTGGGATGGCAGAAGATGTGGTCAGATCCTCCAGGGAGGGCCATGGACGTTTGATGGACGTCTCATCATCCTGAAGCAATGGACCCCTGACTTGAGATGTGAGAAGGAGGTGCTGAATGCGGTGCCTGTGTGGGTTCGGTTTCCTGAATTCCCGGTTCGCTTCTGGAGTGTCCCCCTTCTTATGAGACTTGTCAGCCTCATTGGCAAGCCGATTAAGGCGGACGATGCCACCGCCTTCAGGACTAGATTGATGTATGCTCGGATATTTGTGGAGATTGACGCCAGGCTGGACCTGCCAGAGCAGTTGAAGTACCGGACCCCTACTGGCCAGATCCTGATGCAGAAGGTGGAGTATGAGTGGGTTCCCCCCAGATGCCCGGCGTGTATCTGCTTTGGGCATCTCCCGAATGCTTGTAGGCGAGGAGGAGCTTCTGAGGTGGTGACGGAGGAGGCAGTGCAGGAGACAGGTGGTGTAGTTGGTACCCCTGTAGTTGACAAGGCGGGCTTGATGGAGGATGAGATGGAGGCAGATCCTTCCCCCGTCGCTGGGGAAAACGAGGAGTCTCCGACGGCGATTTTTGCAGGGGCGATGGTTGAGTATACGGGAACGAGGACTATGACCACCAGGAGTATGGGACAGGAGGGCAGGCGAAAAGGAGAGGGTAACACTTTAGCGCTTCAGGTATACAGTCGGAAGCGCCAGGCAACGGAGTCGCATAGTGAGGACAGCGGACAAGGTGGGACGGAGAGAGTGTGGAAGGTCAACCCGAAATGGGTAGCGGTCCTAGCTCAGCCGCCCCAACAGGGGGACCCGCAATGGGTAGCGCCCCTTGCTCAGCCTCTGCATCAGGAGGATAGAGATGAGGAGTCCAGAGATATGGAGGTTGCACTCTCCCAGGGTGCACCTTCAGAGGATGTTCAGGGGTTCCCACCCGCGGAATAGATGTCGGCCCTTGCCTGGAATGTCCGGGGGGGCTGTTCTCTGGGAAGATGGAGGGAGATTAGTGAGGTGCTGAGGAAGGAGAAGTGTGAAATCTCGATCTTACTAGAGACTAAGATCAGGGGGCGAAAACCATGTCTCGTAGAACTCCTACGGACTGGGTCCAGCTCCACAACCTTGGTCTCTGTGATATGGCGAGAATCTGGGTTAGATGGAATGGAGCTAGTTGGGAGGGGGAGGAGGTCTTCATGACTGACCAGCTGGTGGCTATCTCCTTCGCCAACAAGGGTGGGTTCCGATTCTTACTTGGTGTTGTCTATGGGCACAATGACAGGAGGCTGCGGGAGGCCTTGTGGCAGGACATCATTAGGCTAAGTATGTTGGCGGTGCATCGTCATCTCCCCCTGCTTGTTATGGGAGACTTCAATGCCACGCTATACAGGGGGGAGAAGCTGGGGGGGGCGGCCGGTCCCGGACCAGATTCTATCAGACTTTCAGTCATGTCTTCTCCAGTCCGGACTCAGGGGTCTGGAGAGGGTGGGGCACATATGGACGTGGCACAACAAGGCGGTGGTTAGCAGGGTGGCATGCCAGCTTGATCGTGCTTTGGGGAACAGTGATTGGTTCAGCCTATTCCCCTCTGCTGTGGCTGAGAGGCTTCCTGCGGGGACCAGTGACCATTCGCCGATCCTGGTGCGCTTCGTGGAGAGACCCAGATGGAGAGCTCGTCCGTTCAGGTATGACAACAGTTGGTTCCTGTCGTCTGGCTATGAGGAGACTGTGGCGGGGGGTCTTTGTCAGGATGTGGTCGGCACAGCTCAGTTCTGTATGGTTCACAGGCTGAAGAAGACCAAACGCGCCATCAGAGACTGGGTGAGGGCTCTCCTCCGGTCCTCCTTACAGGAGAAGGAGGCGGAGCTGAGAGACCTGCAGTCAGACCTTCAGGGAGACATGATGAGTGGAGAGATGGCGGCTAGAGAGAAGAAGATGGCTGCAGAGGTCAACACCTTACGTCTCCAGCAGGAGATTAGTGCGGCCCAACGGGCCAAATGCTCCTGGCTCAAGGATGGGGACCGTTGCACCAAATTCTTCTATGATGTCATTCGGGCTCGCCAGCACCGGAACTGCATCCAGAGACTTCTAGACAGGGATGGACGTCTTGTGACCGACCAGGTTGCTATCCAGGAGGAGGCTGTTCGGTTCTACTCTGAGCTTTATCATCAGACGGACTATTCTACTGTATTCCGCAGCTGACTACGAAGACGTTGATTACTGAGTATGGCAACAGTCTTCTTATGGCTCCTATCCGGATGGCGGAGGTGGAGGCGATTGTGATGAAGGCTGATGCTTCCAAGTCCCCTGGGCCGGACGGTTTCTCTAGCGGCTTCTACAAGCGACATTGGGGTGCCCTCAAGGCCCAGGTTCTAGAGGCTGTACAGGAGTTCTTTGAGTCGGGCAAGCTCCTGAAGGAGCTGAACCACACCTTCCTGACGCTGGTGCCCAAGAAGGAGGGGGCGACTTCCCTTGCTGACTTCCGATCGATTGCTTGCTGTAATTATTTGTACAAAATAATTACTCACCTTATGTGCAGGAGGATGGAGGACGCTATGCAGGGTCTGGTTTCTTGGAATCAGGCGGCATTCATCAAGGAGCGGTCTATTGCTGAACATAGCCTGCTGGCTCATGAGATGATTCGGGAGTTCCACAAGCCGGGAGGGATGAAGGCGTGTGTGAAGCTCGACCTGAGGAAAGCATACGACACCGTCAACAGGGACTTCCTCTGTCATTTGATGGGTGCGATGGGCTTCTCCGAGACATGGGTGGACAGAGTCAGGGAGTGCATCACCTCACCTACATTCTCGGTTCTCATTCAGGGTATACCCTACGGGTTCTTCGGCAGCAGCAGGGGACTTCGTCAGGGGGACCCGCTTTCCCCCTACCTATTCACCCTTGTGATGGAGTATTTTACCTGTTTGATGGACATCGCGGTGCATCGGGAGAGGATTGTACCGATATACAGCAGGGTCTCACCAGTGGTCTCACATCTCATATATGCGGATGATCTATTGGTATTGATGAGGCCCTCCATGCGAGGGATGAGGGAGCTTGCGGTGGTGATGGAGGAGTTCGGACAGTTATCGGGTCTTCGGTTGAACAGGGACAAGAGCAAAATTTACTTCAACAGCTCTTGCACTTTGAAGGAGGAACGGGCCCTGGAGCTTGGGGTGGAAAAGGGAGATCTCCCAGTGAAATATCTGGGGGTGCCCCTATCTGTCAACTACGCGAAGGACCGAGAATGCCAGAGTCTGGTGGACTTTGCGCAGAGGAGGGTAGAGGGCTGGCAGGCGGCTGGCCTATCTTTTGGAGGACGTATTGAGCTGGTTCGATCGGTTATATCTGCTATTGCTTTATTCTGGCTCCAATCTATTCTGGTACCTTTGGCTACTATCAGAAAGATTGAGGGCATATGTGCCAAGTTCATATGGCATGGGGGGATTCATGCCATCTCTTGGGAGAAGCTCTGTCGACCTAGGAAGGAGGGAGGTGTGGGTCTGCGTTCTCTAGTATCTGTCAGGGAGGCGGCGGGGATCAAGCTGGCGTGGAGGTTCCTTCAGGGCGGTTCTCTTTAGTCGGCTTGGATGTCTAGTCGGTACCTTCGGGGAAGGAACTTCTGGGTATGTGAAATTGACAACAACTTCTCTGTGGCTTTCAAGCATATCCTGAGGAACCGACCTGTACTTCGGAAGGCTATTCGGAGGAAGATGAGGGAGGGAGGGGAGACGGACCTGTGGCTTGATCCGTGGATTGCAGGTCAGTCCCTTCTGGAGATTCTGGGTCCCCAGATAGACGGTGTGGCGTACAGAGGTCTGACTTGTAGGCACATCATCAGTGGTGGGGTCTGGAGGCCAGAGGAGTATCGTTTCACCGCTCAGTTAGGAGGGGAGATCAGGCAGGTACAGATCACTCCTGCTGTACTGACTGAGGTCTGGGTTTGGGCCCCTCCCGGCTCCACGGAGGGTGCTGGGAAGTTCAGATTTAGCAGCTGCTACGATCTTGTTCGTTCCCACTTCGATAAGATCGAGGAGTACGACTTTATCTGGGGAAGGGCCTAGCCAGGAAGATGCAACTGTCTGCATATAAACTGGTGCTGGGCCGGATGCTTACTAGGGACAGACTGCTTCGATTCGGGGTCCCAGTCCCTGACCCAAAGTGTGTTTTGTGTGAGACAGAGAATGAATCCATAGGGCATCTGTTCTTTCAGTGCCATGTGGCGTGGAGCATCTGGGCAGAGCAGAGCCGGAGATACTTGGGAGGAGTTGGAAGGGAGCGTGACTTCAGAGATATCCTTAAGTGGATTGGAGATCGCAGGGGCCAGGAGCAGAGTTGGGCCAGACGTGCAAGATTGAGGCTTGCTGCATCAGTTTGGCATGTCTGGAGGGAGAGGAACCGGCGCATTTATGAGGGACTGATCACCCCACCGGTGGGCATCCTTCATAACATTGAGTCGGATGTACTAGTAATGTCCCCCTGAGTTGGGATTGTATCTCTATGCTGTAACCTTATTGCACTGATAGTGGAATAAAATTTACCCTTTTTCCAAAATATATATATATATATATATATATATATATATATATATATATATATATATATATATATATACACAATGGAGAAAACCCTAGCGGGAGCAGGCGATCTCGAGCGGCGGGCTAGGGTTCCTCCCCTGCGACCACCGGACCCTCTTGCCGGCGGGGGGAGGAAGGTCGGAAAGGTGGGGGGAGGGCCGGGCTGCCCCCCCAAGTCGGCGGAGGGGCCCCCTCGGCGGCGGAGGTGGTGGCGGACCTCCCAGGTTGGGCACGGTCCTGCAGGAGGGGGGGTCGGGCGGACCCCCCGGTGATGGCGCAGGCGGTGGCGCCCCCCATGGTGGTGGTGGGGGGGGGGGGGGCGGACGTGCAGGTGGGGGGGTCGGCCGGACCCCCTGGGCGGGTCGGCGGCGGCGGCGCCCCCTCCGGTGGAGGGGGGGGATCTGATGTCAAGGGGGTCGGGCGACCCCCCTCGGTTGGTGACTGCGGCGAGTCTCCCTATCGGGAGGGGTGCGGACTCGGTTCCAAGGCCCCCGGCTTTCGAATTTGGAGCTGGCCCTAGTTCTCAGGGGAACCAGAAGGATGGAGGAGGTTGGACGACGGTTACGCAGCGTCGAGCGGCGAAGACAGGGGGAAAGGCAGGAGGTGGTCAGGGTCATGTTCGAAATCGGCACCCGGCAGACAGTCGTCAGAGCGGATCAGGGGCGAGGACCTTGGCTCGTGGCCCGGTGGGGTCCGCGGGGAGATCGGTGGGCTGGCGGCCAAAGGCGACTGCGGCAGACAAAGGGAAGGGTAAGGTGGTGGATCCCGGTGCTCTGAGATCTACTCCACCCAGGCCGGAGGCTGCACCCAGGCCACATGGGCCGTCTACTCGGCCGGCTGGACGGTCCTGGGCAGAGATCTGCAAACCTGTGGGGCCGAAAAGTCCTACATCGATGGAGTATGTTCCGCCGATCAAGGCGGGAAGGGGTTTCCGGGCCTCGTTCCCCGCGGAGGAGATTGAGAAGGTGTCAGCATATTGGGAGAATACCCTTGTCCTGTATGTCCTAGACAACAAGCCTTTCTACGGACAGATTCGGGGGTACGCAGCGCGTATCTGGCAGCCTAAGGGGAGTATGGAGTTTTTTGTCCGCGAGAACGACTTCTACTATGTGAAGTTCGGACTCGCGGAGGATGTCGCTAGGATACTCCAAGGCGGGCCCTGGACGTTTGACGGCAGACTTATCATTCTTAAGGAGTGGACTCCGGAGCTTCGCTGTGAGCGGGAAGCACTGAATACCATCCCTGTATGGATTCGCTTCCCTGAGTTCCATGTCCGGTTTTGGAGTATTCTTTTGCTGATGCGACTGGCGAGCTTGGTAGGCACCCCGATCAAGGCAGACGAAGCCACTGCATTTCGGTCGAGGTTAATGTACGCCAGAATTTTTGTGGAGATCCGAGCTGGGAGGGATTTATCGGAGTTGGTAGAGTACGAGATTCCGTCTGGAGAGGTGCTTACCCAGAAGGTGAAATATGAATGGGTTCCCCCTACCTGTTCATGGTGTTCCTGCTTTGGACATCTGGCCAGTGCTTGTTCGGCGGTCGGACATCATGTGGAGCCTTCTATCCCCCAGAGTGAGACTCCAGACTCTCCCTGTGACATGGATATCAGAGTTGACAGCGGAGAGGAGGCCTTGGTGGGCGAGGATACTCTTCCAGTGAATGAGGGCGGGACGAGCCTCATTGTATCTACCCAGCTGGCTCCCACGAGTGGGGCGTTGCCCACTTCCCAGGGACAGAGTAGTATTGTTACGAGAGGCATGGCGGCGTCAGGGATCGTGGTGCGAGGGGGTGGAGGTCCGGCTGAGGGGCAGGTTTACTGCAGGAAGAGACGTGCTGTCGGGCCGCTGAGTGACAGCCCTTCCAGGGAGGGGATGCATCCTTCTGACAGGGAGGAGGCGGTGTGTGTTGACAATCCTTCCTGGGCGTTGGTTCTCTCTCAGGCCACCCCACAGCAGACCGTTCCGACTGGGATGGAGGAGGATCTTTTAGCGACGGACGCGGCGCTTTCCCCAGGTGCCGATCCGGGTGTCTTTTCAGGGGACCATTCCTCTAATTAATTAATGGCTATTATAGCCTGGAATGTGAGGGGGACGTGTTCGCTTGGGAGGTGGAGAGAGATCTGTAGGGTGCTTCTCAGAGAGAAATGTGACATCTCTATTCTGTTAGAAACTAAGATTAAGGGTGAAAAGACTCTTGCTCGTAGGACCCCATCTCATTGGGCCCAACTGCATAACCTAGCTCTGTGTGACATGGCCAGGATCTGGGTTCGATGGAACTCGAAGAGCTGGGATGGAGATTTGCTTTTGATGACGGAGCAGTTGATTGCTATTTCCTTCTCAAACAAGGGTGGCTTCCGGTTCTTATTGGGGGCAGTCTACGGCCACAACGATAGACGGAGGAGGGACTCCCTTTGGAGTGACATTTCCCGGGTCGCAGCTGCAGCAGATTCGGCGTCTCTTCCTCTTCTGATGATCGGGGACTTCAATGCCCTTCTGCACCAAGGGGAGAAGGTGGGAGGTCGGCCAGTTCCAGACTCTATCCTTTATGATTTTCAGAGATGTCTCCTCCAGGCGGGGCTCCAGGGATTATCTCGCTCTGGCTTCATCTGGACTTGGCATAACAAAGCTATTCGGAATAGGGTTGCGTGCCAGCTTGATAGAGCTCTGGGTAATGGGGAATGGTTCCGGCATTTCCCTAACACTTCGGCGGAGGGCCTGGCTGCTGGGACGAGTGATCATTCCCCCATCCGGGTTGGTTTCACTTGTCGGACTCCTGGGAAGTCCCATCCTTTTAGGTACAACAACAGTTGGTACCTCTCTCAGGGCTACCTGGAGGCTGTCACAGAGGGGCTTGATAGTGGACAGGAGGGGACGGCCCAGTTCCGATTGGTCCGTCGTCTCAAGGCCACGAAGCAGGCTCTTCGGAGTTGGGTGAAGGGGTTGCCGAAGACTTCTTTAGAAGATAATGAGGTGGAATTGCGAGCTATCCAGGAAGACATGCAGGCTGACATGCTCAATGGAGACTTGGCGCCAAGAGAGAAGAAACTGATTGAAGAAGTCAGTATCTTGCGGTTACAGAAGGAGATCAGCACGGCTCAGCGTGCCAAATGCTCCTGGCTCAAGGACGGCGACCGGTGCTCCAAGTTCTTCTATGATGTCATTCGGACTAGGCAACATAGGAATCACATCTCCCGGCTTCTGGATGTGGATGGCAATCGTGTGGGGGAGCCGGCTGCAATACAGGACGAGACGGTCAGGTACTACTCTGAGTTGTATTTCCAGACTGACTACTTGTCTGTGTTCCCAGAGATCATTACGAAGAGATTGGTGACTCCGTACGGGAATAGTATTCTTCTTGCTCCTGTTACATTGGAGGAGGTGAAAGCTATTGTCAAGCTGGCGGATCCCAACAAGGCTCCAGGTCCGGATGGTTTTAGCAGTGGGTTCTACAAACGTCACTGGGACACTCTGAAGCATCAGGTCTTGGAGGTGGTACAGGAATTCTTCACCAACGGAAAGCTGCTGAAAGAGCTGAACCACACCTTCCTGACCTTGGTGCCTAAGAAGGAGGGAGCGACAGCGCTGACGGACTTCAGACCTATTGCGTGCTGTAATTATCTTTATAAGATAATTACGCACCTTATGTGCCGACGTATGGAGGAAATCATGCAGGACTTGGTCTCTCCGAACCAGGCTGCGTTTATCAAGGGGAGATCGATTGCTGAGCACAGCCTCCTGGCCCATGAGATGGTGCGAGGTTTTAACAAACCTGGAGGAGAGAAGGCTTGCGTGAAACTGGATCTGAGGAAGGCGTATGACATGGTCAATCGAGACTTCCTCTGCCATCTGATGTCCGCCATGGGTTTTGGGGACCATTGGGTTGGCCTGATACGAGAGTGCATCACGTCCCCCACTTTCTCGGTTCTCATACAGGACATCCCCTATGGGTATTTCCAGAGTAATCGTGGGCTTCGGCAAGGCGACCCCCTGTCTCCTTACCTGTTCACGATTGTTATGAAATACTTCACATGTCTGATGGATTTAGCAGCGCACCGAGGGAGGCTGGTTCCACTGTTCCGGAGGGTGGATCCCCCAGTCATCCACCTCATTTATGTTGATGATCTCTTGGTGTTTATACGGCCTTCGATGGAGGGTATACAGACGCTTGCAGAGATTATGGGAGAGTTGCATTCCCTATCGGACCTTCAGCTGAACAGGGAGAAGAGCCGGGTGTACTTCAGCTCCTTATGTCCCCAGAAGGAGGAGCGGGCTGACGTGTTGGGTATCGAGATGAGTGATCTTCCGGTGCGCTATTTAGGAGTACCCCTCACGGTCAACTATGCGCGGGATCAGGATTGCCATAGTTTGGTGGAGTACGTCCAGAGAAAAGTGGAAGGTTGGCAAGCCTCGGGATTGTCATTTGGCGGTCGCATTGAGCTGGTACGGTCAGTGATTACAGCTGTAGCCCATTTCTGACTTCAATCCATCCTCCTTCCTATCGCTACTGTTAGGAAAGTGGATCGGATTTGTGCATATTTCATTTGGAGAGGGGGTATGCATGCGATCTCTTGGGATCAGCTCTGTCGTCCCAGAAAGGAGGGAGGAGTGGGGATTAGGCCGCTGCTGGAGATTCGGGAGGCCTCCGCGCTTAAGCTGGCATGCAAATTCATAAATGGGGGGTCTCTCTGGGCTGCCTGGATGCATAGCAGATATGTGAAGCAGGACAACTTTTGGACGTGTACTACTGACAACAATCATTCCGTCACGTTCAAGACTGTCCTGAGACACAGGGGGATTCTCAAGTCTGCTATCAGGAAGGTCATGAAGGATGGTTCTGGAACGGACCTCTGACGAGATCCCTGGATAGATCAGTGCTCGTTACTGGACATTAGGGGGGCTTAGACTCACCAGGAGGACAGGCGGGGCCTGACGTGTAGTCAGATCATTCGCGATGGGGAGTGGAGGCCGGAGTCCTATCGTTTTACCAGGGAGCTGGGAGAGATCATTAGCAATATTGTCATTGATCCGGACTTGCCTGTAGATCGGTGGATTTGGGAGCCGACTGGTGCGTCATCGGGTACTGGGGAGTTCCAATTCAGGAGTTGCTACAATCTCATCAGGCGCACTTTTTCTCAGAGTCCTGACTACGAATTTGTATGGTGCAAGGACCTGGCAAGGAAGATGCAGCTCTGTATTTACAAGCTCCTATTGGGTCGCCTTCTTACTAGAGATCAGTTGAGTTCTTTTGGAGTGCTGGTCCCAGATCCCAAGTGTGTGTTATGCGATCTGGAGCAAGAATCTATCTGCCACATCTTCTTTGAGTGTGACCTGGCTTGGCAGATCTGGAAGGAGCAGAGTAGAATATTAGGAGGTTGCGTCTCCGGGAAGAGTATTGGGGACATCATTACGGTGATCCGCGATAGTAGAGGGCGAGGGGAGGACTGGTTCCGGACCGCCAGGGTTCGTCTGGCTGCTTCGGTTTGGCACGTCTGGCGGGAACGAAACCGTCGGATATTCGAGGGACTGGTTACACCTCTGGTGGGCATGCTTCATAACATCGAATTTGATGTAAATGTTATGAGGTCTTGATGAGTGGGAGTCCCCACTTTGATCGTATGTTGTACGATTACTGTGTTGCTTTGGAATAAAATTTACCTTTTTTCCAATATATATATATATATATATATATATATATATATATATATATATATATAAAACAAATTTTAATTCAAATTTAAATATTTATATTTTTTTGATAAGATTAGAAAGAAAAAAAAAAATATTTTACGTGCAACGCACGTGATTTTACTAGTGTGCAAAGGACCCTAAGGTCAAATATCAAAAGTGGCATTATGATGATATCATCGGATACAAGATTCATTGATTGTAATATTATTTAAAAGGTTTCAGAAGCTCCTATACATATTTAATCAAGTATAAATTATCATACATCTTGTAACTTTCCCTTCAAGGATTGGTTGTCTAGTATAAACACTGTGGACACAGCAGGCAGTTTTCCAGGGCCAGAATTCAACTGCCTTCACATTGTGCTGAGGATTGATGTAAAAGTTTCTTGCTAAAGGTGCGAGGGAGGTATGTTCTCCCTTTCTATCTTGGACCCCGGTTGCATGAGTTCGAAATTTTCTTGATGCATGAGTTTGAAATTTACTTGATGTAAAAAAAATTAGAGAGAGGACCCTGGTTGCATGAATTTGAAATACATGACAAACAAGGTAGAACTACCTACGTGGCACAACCAGCCTTCTAGGCTTTTGAGACAGGGCCATATCTTGCACATAGTTATCTTAGCTAGGAATTTGACACCAGTAAAGGGGGTTGATGCCAGAGTAAGGCTTGGAATTTGACAAGGCCATATCTTGCTCATAGTTATCTTAGCTAGTGAGAGTCGCAAGTACAACATCCTCCGTGTATATTAGTGGTAAGTCTGCGTACATGTTGAACCTTCCCAAACCCTACATTGGTAGGAGCCCTGTAGCAATGGATGCCCTTCCTTTACATACACGTGAATAAAAAGTCATAAAGTTTCTTTTGCCCCCATATCCGACCACGTTCGGATGGGAGAAGGCTTGAATGATGATGACCTGAACAATAAAAAATATACAGTATGTCATTAATACAAAGGACGCACATGCCCGCATAAAAAAAACTAATCCAAAATAATCAGCAGCAGCCGCAACAATGACAACCACTAAAAAGCTATTAGGACACGTCTTGATTATTTTGGAGCTTTCACTAATAAGACATACTATGGTTCATCAACTTCACACAAGCCAACAACATCTTACACTTCGGGCAAAGTATCACTATAGGACCTTTCTTAATTTTTGCAGTTTAGGGACAGTTTCTGTGGTTGTGAACAAGATTGTAAAAGTCACTAGGCGATAGTCAGAGAGGCACCGGACGCATAGCATCTAATTCTGTCTATGTGCCGCCTAGGTGCCGACTAATTCCACATAGGTGCCAACTAGCGTCTAGGCACCCCATGACTGTCTAGCGCCTAGGCGCCGCCTAGAATCGGTTTTGTGTGAAGTTGAGAAAGGTCCTATAGTGGTACTTCGTCCAATGTGTAAGATGTGACAAGGTTGTAAAAGTCGCTAGGCAGTAGTCGGAGAGGCACCAGACGCTTAGCATCTATAATTCCGTCTAGGCGCCGACTAATTCCACCTAGGTGCCAACTAGCATCTAGGCACCCCATGACCGTCTAGTGCCTAGGCCCCGTCTAGAATTGATTTTTAGAACTGTGGTTGTCAATCACTTGGTTTCAGTATTTTCAATAGTTTCAGTAGTTAAATCATTATCCAAGCCTTCTCCTATCATAACAGGGTCGACTATGGAGCACAACAAAGCTCCATGAAAGATTTGACAAACATTTTATGACCGGCTATCAACCTAACGTCAACCTTTTATTTTGGTGTCAAATTTCTAGACAAGGTAACTATGAGCAAAATAGGGTCACGCCATAGAACCTTGGAGGCCAATTGGATGGTATGTAGATCTACATTTTGGATATGGAGTTTAAGCTCATACAACCAAAGAGCAACAAAACCCCCCCAACCCCAAGTTCCCCTAGACTATATAGAGTCTAGGCGACGAGGAAAGATGATAACATTCGCTATTGGCAAGTGCATTCCATCTCTACGACACATTAAGCCAAAGACGGAAGGAATGACAATCCGATCGGTAGATAACATAATACTGCGTTTAAAATACTTTCAACTTGCACCTATTTGCAGGCTGTCACCCCGCACCATCTTTTTAAGTTATGTAACGAACTGTCCCAAATTAGTCATGCGTCTTGCATATTCATCAGTCAAGTCGCGAACGCTCAAGAGCTCCCCTTTCAAAAGTTTAAAAATCTAGGGTCCGGCTATACACACCCCAGACTTGCTAAGGACACCCCATTTCAAAAAAAAAAAAAATCCTATTCTACCCTTGCTGCTGAGCACACCCCATACTCCCCTCCCCTCGCCTTCCCCCTCCGCCGACCCTCCTCCTCCCCCGACCCGCTGCCGCCTCCTCCCCGACCCGCCGCCACCTCCTCCTACGACCCTCCCCCCTCCGTCGACCCCCTCGGATCCGCCTCCTCCTCCTCCTCCTCCCCCCGCTTTCCGATCCCCCCTCCGCCGACCATAAACTGTTGTTAAAACAAAAAAAATTAGAAAAAAATTTGGGTGTATTCACGGGTAGGTTCGACCCTGGTTTGTCGAACTCACAGAGGAATGTTCGACCCACGACAGTCGAACTATAGTGTGTACGTTCGACCAGAATATGTCGAACAGAAGATGGCATGTCCGATTAGAATATGTTCGACCAGTGTTTGTCGAAAACAAGAAGACACGTTCGACCAGTATTTGTCGAACCGAAGACATGTTCGACCAATACTTGTCGAACAGACCATTGTCCGTTCGACAAGTATTTGTCGTGCTTGTCGCATAATTTTTTTTTTTTTTTTGGTCGGGTGTTCTTAGAAAGCTTTGGGGGTATATTGGTCTTTTAACATGACATTTAAGTTATGTGGGCTGTCCTTAGCAAGTCTTGGGGTGTGTATAGCCGGGCCCAAAAATCTAATCTGTAGCTATGTAGATACAAATTAATTAGCCTAGATTCAATGTCCAAGCTCCGTGACATAACTTACCTGGCTTGTTGGAGTCGTGCGCCGTTTCCTCTTCTCGTCGGGTTCCTTTCCCTTGAAGGTCTCGTCCTCTAAAAAAAAATGATAACATATAAAATGGAAATCACTACTTGTAATAAAAATGGAGGAAGAAGAAGTAGAGGGAATGGAAGACGTAAGCACCTAGGAGAAGCTGGCGGGACAAGGAGCGGGAGTAATCCCTGGCCACCTCCCTCGCCTCTTCTTCCAGTGACTCCAAATCCAGCCGTCCTTCCTCCTCTTCCCCTTCCGATTCCTCCACCCATTCTTCCGATGAAGGCTCGACCGCCGGCTCGCTTTGTCCTCCATGGAAGGAGCTGGTGGGGAACGGAGAGATGGTGCTGCTCCTCGAGCGGAGAGAGGAGGAGAAGAAGAAGAAGGATCTAGAAGGTGGGATTTTGGAGAGGGATGGAGCGGAGCGGGAGAGGAGCCTGGGGGAGGAGAGGGAGAGTTGCGGTGGTGGTGGTGGTCTATGGAGAGAGAAAGGAATTGCCGCCATGAGAATGGAACACCAAGAAGAAGAAGACAGCCTACAGAGAAAGGGGATGGTGTGGTAAGTCGTCTATCCACTGAACTTAAGTATCTATCTATTTTAGAAGCGCGAGACGTAAAACATGTTAAGGTCACTACACATTTGATTAGGTAATTTATAAGGGCACATCAAAAATTGATCAGAACCCTTGTTAGCAATTCGGCAAACGGAAAAAATTCGAGATGGCAAAAGTACGAGTATAAATCGGCTCAGTGTAAATAAAATACGTTCAAAAATTCGGTCAAATATTCAAAAAAAGAAATATTGAGGTTAGAAACTTCACATTCTTAAATATGTTGTCAAATTTGGTTAATTAAACAGGTTTCTAGCATGTTTTTTTGTGCCAAATTGTTCAATAATTTATACAGAACACGTTTAAAACTTCGCATGCTTAAAAGTTACGTACTGATTTGGATCTGTCAAAAGTACGCAAGTATTATACGTTTATGAAAGATACGGAAAAATTCGCGTATAATACGAGTTTTATTCGGGTGATTGCTAACAAGGATCAGAACTAGTCAAAAATAAACTTTAATTTATTTACAAGTTTGTCATTAAAAAAATTACTCACGATTAGCCAACATGTGAGTCAAATTTTTATTTTTTTTACTATCTTCTCTTTCCTCACAAGAAGAAGAAGAAAAAGAACAACAAGAACAACAAGAACAAGAACATCAATTTTTGCAAACCTAGTTTATTTTAATTTTTTGCTCTCTTCTAATTTTTGAGATCTCTTTCTCCAAATCCTACTTTATTTTTCTTCTCCTTGTTTGGGCATTATGGATGAAATCCTAGTTGTAGAAGAAATTGGGTTATCAAATCTATTAATCTATAAGTCTATTAACCAATTTTTCTTTATTAATAGAAGAATTATGCATGAAATTCTAGTTGTAGAAGAAAACTATGGAAGAAACCCTAGTTGTATAAGAATTGGTTCATATCAAGACTGCCACAATTTCTGACAGTCCTAGAAGTATTGAGGACTGCCAGAAATTGTGGCAGTCTTGAAATAGACTGAATGTACAATAGGACTGCCACAATTGCTGACAGTCCTAGAAGTACTGAGGACGGCCAGAAATTGTGGCAGTCCTGAAAGGGACATGCTCTACAGCAGGACTGCCACAATTTCTGGCAGTCCTAGACATATTGAGGACTGCCAGAAATTGAGGCAGTCCTGAAAAATACTTGCTGTACAGCAAGTTTCTTTCAGGACTGCCACAATTTCTAGCAGTCCTAAAATCGAAATTCATGAATGAAAAAAATATGTTATGGTTTATTTCAATCTTGATAATAGAGTGAAATATGCATTTTAGGGTTTATTTTCATGCATTTTTTGTGAGAAAAGAAGTATTTAAGCTTTATTTTCATGCATTTTATGGTTTATTTATTTTTTTTGGTGCCATCGAAATTGGAAAAAAGAAGGAAATAGAATTTTGATGGAGATGGTGATGATGGAAATGGTGGAGAAGAAGAAGATGATGATGAGAAGAAAACTAGAGTTTTGATGGAGATGTGAGAATGGAAATAGTGGAGAAGAAGAAGATGGATAGAAGAAGAATAAGAAGAAGAAATGTAGGGTTTGTGAAGAGAGAGAGAGTGAAATTTAGAAATGAGATTGATTTTTGGGGTTTGGGGGGGGGGTATGGGGTTTGGACAGCCCCCTGAATGGAATATTTAGATAGCTCGAGTAAAATTTTCTCAAACATTGGCTAGCCCTAATCCTGGCTAGCCTTGATCAAATTGTTATGTGCCCTTATAAATTGCCCTATTTTAGAAGCGCGAGACGTAAAACTTGTTAAGGTCACTACACATTTGATTAGGCTATTTATAAGGGCACATCAAAAGTTGATCAGGACTAGCCAAAAGCAAACTTTGATTTATTTACAAGTTTGTCATTGAAAAAATTACTCAGAGCTAGCCAACATGTGAGTATATAAGTCAACTTTTTTTTTGCTCTCCGCCCTTTCCTCACAAGAAGAAGAACAAGAACAAGAACAACAAGAACATCAATTTTTCCAAACCTAGTTTATTTTAATTTTTTGCTCTCTTCTAATTTCTCAGATCTCTTTCTCCAAACCCTAGTTTATTTTTTTTTCTTCTTGTTTGGGCATTATGGATGAAACCCTAGTTGTAGAAGAAATTGGGTTATCAAATCTATTAATCTATTAATCTATTAGTCTATTAACCAATTTTTCTTTATTAATAGAAAAATTATGCATGAAATCCTAGTTGTAGAAGAAAACTATGGAAGAAAGCCTAGTTGTAGAAGAATTGGGTTCATATCAGGACTGTCACAATTTCTGACAGTCCTAGAAGTATTAAGAACTGCCAGAAATTGTGGCAATCTTGAAATAGACTCGATGTACAACAGGACTGCCACAATTGCTGGTAGTCCTAGAAGTACTGAGGTCTGTCAGGAATTATGGCAGTCCTGAAAGGGACATGCTCTACAACAGGACTGCCACAATTTCTGGCAGTCCTAAAGTCAAAATTCCCGAATGAAAAAATATGTTAGGATTTATTTCAATCTTGATAATAGAGTGAAATATGCATTTTAGGGTTTATTTCCATGCATTCTTTGTGAGGAAAGAAGTATTTAAGCTTTATTTCCATGCATTTTAGGGTTTATTTAAAATTTTGGGTGCCATCGAAATTGAGAATGAGAAGGAAACTAGGATTTTGATGGAGATGGTGATGATGGAAATGGTGGAGAAGAAGAAGAAGAAGAAGATGAGAAGAAGAAAACTAGAATTTTGATGGAGATGTGAGAATGGAAATGGTGGAGAAGAAGAAGAAGAAGAAAGCTAGGATTTTGGAAGAGAGAGAGTGAAATTTAGAAATGAGAATGAAATTTGGGCTTTAGGGGGGTGTGGGGTTTGGACAGCCCCATGAGTAAAAAATTTGGATAGCCCCAGTAAATTCTCCTCAAACATTGGCTAGCCCCAATCCTGGCTAGCCCTGATCAACTTTTGACGTGTCCTTATAAATAGCCTTTGATTAGGGGACAACTCAGGATTAGGGATAGGCAATTTCTCTCAAACTCGACATCGGAGAATTTTCTTCTTCTTTTTTCGACAGACACGGATTTGCAGATTTACAAAAATGGGACGGGACGGGACGGGACAGGACGGGATGGAGATAGGGATTAAAAATTCTACGGTCGGATTTGTGCCGGATAATGGATATAGTATTCTCCGTCATAATAAATTTTCGATCTCAATTGCTTATACATGTATGTGCAACACACATTAGTATGAGTTCATAATCAATCTAGTAGTATATGTTTTTTTGTGAAAACTATATTTTGTTAACATGGCTTGTATTTTTTCTAGAATGAAAATATTTTTTTAAGTTTATAATGTAGATAAAAAATTGTTAACGGGTGGGAGACGGAGACGGGAACCCGGTCCCGAAAGTGTTAACAGGACTGGGGCAAGGACGAAGACGCCGAGACGGGAAGTACATTGTTAATGGGACGGGGACGGATAAAAAATTAAAGTCGTCAGGGAACGGGAATTCGAACACTATTCAGGGACGGGAGATGGAGGTATGGTCCCCGGCCCCTACCTGTCATGTTGTCATCCATGCTCAAAATAGAGTACAATACGTTTAAGTTAAAAATTTATTCAGGTATATTAAAATTTGGCTTAATTTCAACTTGATACACTCAACTATTTCAGTTTTTTAATTTGATACCTTAAACAAAAACGGACAAAACTACTCATGTTCAAAACTTGAAACTACACTGCTCCAACCCACCCCCCACCACCAACTCCATTGTGCCCCCGCCCCAGCTCCCCCCACCCCCGGATGCAACCCCCCCTCCTCGCGGTGTCGTCGCCGGTGCTGGCTACGCGTGCACGGAGAGAGGGAAGGGTGGTGTAGCCAGGGGTAGGGAGCGGGGAAAGGGGCAGGGGCAGGGGTGGGGTTAGAGGGGGACAGGGTTGCAGAGGTAGTTTTTTGGGGGAGGGTTGTGACGTGAAGTTAAAAATATTTAATAGTTGATGGTATCAAGTTATTTAGTAAAAAAGTTAGGATATCAAGTTGAAAAACATGGATAATTAAGAATGTCAAGTTACAAATAAGCCTTAAATTTTGATAAGGAATAACAAAATTAATTTTGTTCACCCACGAAAACTAGGATAAATATTCATCCTTCAACTCAAATGTTGACATATAATGACCACTAGTCACAGCTAGTGTGGATGTTACCAAACCACTCCCAAAGTAGTTTTAGCTAGTTTGGATGAAAATGACACATGACAACCCTTGAGTGGAAGGGTGGACCCTAGGTTTAGTGGGTGAACAAAAATGGACTCGGGGACAACACATCAAAATTTTAATTTCAATCTCTAACCGTCACACATTAACACAATTCATCTTCCAACCCTAATTCTTCACAATCCTAATTAAAAATGGCACCAAACAAGGCTCATTCCCAATTAGCTTCCTTCTCCAAAAAAAAAAAATCTTTCTTTTTTTGCAATTATAGGATTTTTATTTATGAATGTTAGTTTCTCCGTTGATTTTGTGTGTTTATAAGCATTAGTTAGATTCTAGGTTTAGGATTCACCAATAGGTATTGTGTTTTTTAAAAAATTGAATCCATATTTAGGATTTTTTGCATCTAAGAATCTAATATATTCCTGTCGGGGACAACATGGACTGCCAAAATTTTAAGTCCTAAAATATTAAAAAAATTAATTTTTAGAGGTCCAAAATATTATAATGAAACTAATTTCTTAGAAGTACCAAAAGATCTAAAATAACCAAAACTGTTAAAATTTTGATAGTCGACTATCATTTCAAAGATGCATTCTTGTCTGCGTAGCTTTCGGCCTACCAACAAAGCTATATTATTGGTTGCATCAGAACCCAATTACTAAAATAATTGGCATGCCCTTACAATACTCTATAGTGAGTAAAAGGCTGTTTGGTTCACGGAAGTAGAGCAAAGTAAAAAAATTAGAAGTAGAAAGTTTGTGTGCGCATTGTGTACGTGCGACTTGTGTATACATATTTCATGAGTTCCTTCGTTTGGATGGTTGTTGGACAGTTAAGGTTTTGTAGTTCCTTCGTTTGCATGGTTGTTGGAAGTGGTAGTTGAGAAGTGATATGGTTTTCCACTTTTAAATATGGTGAGATTACCCCCCAACTACTTTTATTCATTACTATTATTATTATTTTGTATGGATTGAAAAATTGAGTAATAAGTAACTATTATTATTATTATTATTATTATTATTGTTGTTGTTGTTGTTGTTGTTGTTGTTGTTGTTGTTGTTGTTGTTGTTATTATTATTACTACTAGTATTTATTTTTATTTTTTTTATTATTATTATTATATTAGAACAAGCAAACTAATTTTTTTGGAACCCAATGAGGAGTTCCGAACACTTCGACTAATTTTTGTCGGAAGTGAAAAGTGTGAACAGTACACTTTTGGAACTACTATTCATAGGAGTTTCTTGTTTTCTTGAAGAGTACAACCAAACAACCGAAGTCGAGGAAAAATTCAGAATTAGCAATGAACAATGCAAAACTGCGACTTTCGCGAACCAAACACACTCTAAGTGTACTATATAGTCAGCAATACTCGATATTCAAGGGGTGAGCATTTGTCAGTTTACACCAAAAATTGATCCAAATTGAATATTCTATTAGATTTTTTATTGTCCGGTTTTATTTTCGGTTTTAGTTTTGAAATTTCAGTTTTTTTGGTTCAGAGTTCGATTTTGAAATTTGGGAAAAGATCGAAAATCGAAGTATAGATATTTAAAAATAATTTCTATAACTGTTTTTAAGTTTTCTTATTTTATGATATTTTTATCCCTATTTTGGTACATTTATGATATGTCCTCTTAAATTTGTTTTTGAGTTGAAGATAGTAGCTTTATTTCAAATCCCTCAATGTTGGGATCAGGCCATAGCCAAAAAATTCTGAACCAGACGTTGAGATTAACAACTATGTCGATATCGCGTTCTGACCTAATGTATCTAAAACTTACTGCAGAGAAAATTAGGCCAACCCAGTTGAGATAACCAATCACCCGTCTAACAGGAATATCAAGCACATATGAGAACACAAGTATTTTCGATGACCGCATCACCAGGACAAATCCCAATCTTTATAACCTTAATAAAATTACAATATTGAATAAACAATGTTGAATCATTTTCCCAAAGATTCAACCTCCTCACTAAACTCAAGTAGAGAGAGGAATATTACAATTTGAAATCCTACCTATAGCGATCTTCATATACGAAGACGAGGACTCCTCGAACAGATCTCATCTTCCTACTATCTTAGATGGCGAGCCCTAAGAGCAAAGTACAGAATTCCTCTTAGATTTCTTGTAGACAAGCACCCCGAATCTCTCGTGTGTATTTTTCCTACGCCTCCATCGTCAACATATATAAATATGTTAAGAAAACCTATTTTAGGTCATAGAAAATCCTAAAATAGATCGACCATCAAATCTGGCCGTCCACCAGCATCCAACGGTACATATTAGACCTGAACCACATTCAGCCTCGATCGAACCGAGTTTTGACCGAACTCAGTCAGAAGATTCTCTAAAGTTCTGTTTGGAAAATAGTCGAGTTCGGGCCGAACTCGGCAAGGACCGAATTCTGGTCGAGTTCGGTCCAATCATCCTAGACTGGACCCAGTATTCTCTCCTTCTAGTTTGATGAGAGGTGCTGACACCATGGCAACTCAACTGGACTCCATGTCTGTTGTCCCACGACAGAGTTCCTACTCCCTCTTGTCGTTGATATCTGATCCCCGAGCTTATGTACATCTTTTGCCGCCTCCAATTCTTTGACCACCACGTCGATGTTAGCTGTTATGCGTAGTACCTCCTGAATAATCGGGATCCTACCGATATCAATAACACAACCCAAGACTGAAGTCCCTGACGATCAGCCTCTATCTATCCCTGACTTTCGTCTTCCACCGAAACGTGCTACCATTCCGATGAGCTTCTTCACCCTTGACTGGCCCAACCAAGTGGATGGTGCGTTTCTGCCAATGTTCAGACTCCTAAACTTGCCCAGCTTCATGGCCGACAATGAAGCTCTCCCGTACACATACATCCTCGAGCAAAACATCACACACTGTGTACGCCATCGATGATCCACATCTTTCTTTGAACTGTATGAACGGAGATGCGCCTGTCTCCGATTGAGTTTGCTTCACACCTTGACCTCCTCCATGGATTTGAACTGCTGAAATCAATATCGCATTGTAACGCTTTGGCAAACCACTCGTCACCAAATTTGAATTCGTGAAACAACCCCCTCCCCCTTCTAGAGACCGACCAGTTGTCATATGACCGACAGACTGACCCTCAATCTTGAACTCATCAACATTCGTCGCTTTATCTCGACGAACCGAATCTCTGTATCCCTCAAAATATCTTGAAGACCTCGTAAAACAAGTTTTTGATGATCCACAGACTTCTGTCAAACATCCCTCGAGCCTCCATTCGATGTTTGTGGTCTTTATGCACATCTCAGTGGGTTGAGCCTGTACATACCACTATCTATATCTCCTCGAGCCAATTGTTGGAAATCCTTCGTAAGCATCCAATCTTTGTCCCCAAATATATTGCGACAACCATCATCCACCAGCCTTCCTACCAAAATCAAGTTATAGCACAAACTTGGTACATGTTGCACCTCCTTGAGAACGAGTTTCTCACCAAGCTCCATTGTCAAGTGTACATTACCGATGCCCACAACAGCAGCCGTCCCCATGTTGAATAAGGGATTCCTATTACATAACTAGTCCTACTCATTGTCCTAAAATCAAATCAATCCTAATTGTGAATGAATACTTCCTAGTCGTAGGCTCGCAATAGTACGACTAACTTAAGTACTATCACGAGTTCGCACAATTTTGCAAAAGCAGACCTGCATGGGCCACCAAAA
Source organism: Iris pallida (assembly GCA_029216955.1). Taxonomy (NCBI): domain Eukaryota; kingdom Viridiplantae; phylum Streptophyta; class Magnoliopsida; order Asparagales; family Iridaceae; genus Iris; species Iris pallida. The sequence continues at coordinate 11,616,410 of JANAVB010033814.1, forward strand.
AAACTTGTCATGAACTCCCTCTTTTCGGGATACAAGTACGTAGCCAAGTCCAGCCTACGCTGCAGCATCGACTGTAGTATGAGGTCTAGGTCTCAATATCAAATATAACAAAATCAAATCTATTTGCTCATTCACAATAATTATTTATTTACAAAACTAATAATCAAAAAAGTCATTCGGGAACAAACCCGCTAAAAATAAAAGAACTATCTAATCTAAAATCTAAGGTCGGCCTTCAATATCTCTATCTCCCTTGTATAGTCCCTAGAACAAAAGTAGGAAGCATGCCAAGTCACCTATAACGATCAAGTCAAGAAAGGAGCAACGTACAACCTTATTGCATTTATGTAACTTAATACAAAACAAAGCTAGACAATAGAGATGTAATGTAACAGTAAAGGAACATATATATGAACTAGAAACGATAACGTGTACAAGAAACAACTAGAAAGAACATGTAAGACAACTATCACTGAACATGTACAAGTAAAATAGACAGTGCGTTTGAAATACCTTTCGACATGTGAACGGCTGGGCTAAAACGACACATCATAGATGGCTATCCACAATAAAAAGGTACGTCTATCTCATACGTGAGGGGTATGACTTAGCTATCCACAATAACAATCATTGTGATTTGTTCACATATCTACTGAGCATTTTTCCTCCTAATTCGCTAAATAATCAATAAACGAACAATGATACAATCAAGCCTATCTTGTCACAATCGTCTCAACAGAATACTCAACAAAACATAATGAAAGATAGTATTATAATGTAATAAGCACATAAAGCAATAATGTACTTGCCTCGGTTAAGTTGCAGTTGACTTGTGACTTGATCATGTTGGCACAGAATAGTCACGAATGGCATAACTACGCAAGATGGCCTCTAACGATGAAACAGACTGTACCATTGGTCCATAACGGTCCAATTAGCCTAGGATCGATATGACAAGTAAGGCTCACAAGAAATAGGAACGTACGACTAGTCACGGTCAAAATTCAATAGCAAAGGATTTCATATATATATATAACTATTTTAGGAAATAATTATAATACTATATTTACTAGCCAAAATATTTTTAAGCAAATACTTGAAAATCAAGAAAAATAATTTTTATATCAAAACTATAATTTAGTTAGATAGATAATATTACAATAATATTTGAAGAAATTGGCATAATAAATATTTATAAATTTAGAAGATATCTACAATGTTTGGAAACTATATTTTATTAGTAAAATTTCTTTAAACAAGTACTTTGAAAAAACTAAATAATCATTCAAGGCTAAAACTTTTGAAACTAGATGTAGGCCCAAACCCAAATACAATATTTATAAGTAAGCACATCTAAATCTCATAATCATTTATATTCAAAATGTATAATATAAAACTTCTATAAATATTAATAAGCCCATACACCCATATATATTCTTGGTCCAAAATCCCTTGTCAAAATGTTGAGTCTAAAAGCCTAATTAGAAACATATAATTAAAAAAAACCAACCCAATATATCCTTAAGCCCATTAAATTGGGCCATATAAATTAACAGGTTAAATAAAATAAAAATAATAAAACTAATCCAAAATTTTGGCCCAACAAAAATGAGCCCAAATCCCTATATTAAATCACCCATACCCGGCCCATAAACAAAAAAAAATATAAAAATAAAACAGTTGTTGCTGTCTCTATTCTTAACAGAAGAGAGAACATTTAGGGAGAAAATTGAAAGAATATGAGCGAGAGAGAGAGAGAGAGAGGAAGAGAGAGTGGGAGAAGAAGAGCTTATAAAGGGTTTTCCTGAGCTCAAGGCTGTAGAAGCATGGAAAAGATGGAGTTTATGCGGACCATCATTCCATGCGGCCCAGCAAAACTAAGCCGCAAAAGCAGTGCTCATGAAGACTCTATGCGTCCAAGCAAAACTAAGCCGTAGAAATAGTACTCCTGGAGACCCCATACGGCCAAGTAAAAACTCAGCCGCAGGAGCAGCGCTCCTGGAGACCCCATGCGGCCAAGCGAAACTAAGCCGCAGAAGCAGTACCCCTGGAGACTTCATGCGGCTAAGACAACTTGAGTCGCAGAAGCAAGATTCTCGAAGACCCCATGCGGCCAAGCAAAACTAAGCCGCAGAAGCAGTGCTCATGGAGACCCCATGCGGCCAAACAAAACTAAGCCGCAGAAGCAGAGCTCATGGAGACCCCATACGGCCAAACGAAACTAAGTCGCAGAAGCAGCGCCCCTGGAGACCCCATGAGGCTAAGACAAACTCGAGCCGCAAAAGCGAGGCTCTCGAAGGCCCCATGCGGCTAAGGGGACTCGAGCCGCAGAGGGAAGGTTCTTATAGATCCCATGCGGCCAAGTCGAACCCAGCCGCAGGAGCGAGGTTCTCAAAGATCCTATGCGGCCAAGCGGAGTCGAGTCGCAGAAGCAAGGCCCCTAAAGCCACTATGCGGCCAAAATGAGCCAGACTCTACTTTGTGGAGGAAACACGTGACAATTTGACCATGTCTCAACCACCCAGATTCGCTACAACAAAATCTCAACAACCCCCACCAGCTGGCAGCCCAAGATCAAGTCTTTGTGTGCTGTTACAGACACGTGGCCATGTGGTCCTTTATGCGGCCCAAAATCTGCTATTGCAGGAATTACTATAAATAGCAGGGTGCCACACCCCTGCAAAAGGTTGGCAATCCAAGGCTGACAAATTTCTTCGAGAGAAAAGACTGTGTCCGATAGTCCAAGGAGTAAGGCAGAGTTGCTACACTTTTTCGAGCCTCTATCGTCACCCTCCAGAATCAAAAACTAAACAATTGTACTTAGATTATTTTCTAGGTTTTCTTTCTAGGCTTTCTTTTGTACAAGCGAGTTTGCAATCAAGTTCAATTCCTCTATAATTTTTTGTTCTTGATATTTAATGGCAAACACGATGGCGACTCTGCTGGAGACTTCTTTCTCCTCTGATGAGAAGTTGGTGATGCAATCCGACGCGTCCAAGCTTGGCTCTACGCAGCAAATGCTCGTGGTTCATTTTGACCAACGAACATTCGAAGAAATGCTCTCTGAAGGGAGCGCCAGCCCATCGCAGAAGCGAGCCAACCAAAAGAGAATCCGCAGAATGTCGAAGTGCAAAACTGTTGTCCCCGACCAGGTTCTCGAAGAACCTCCTTCTGTGGCCCAAGACGGTGATCAAAGCTCTCCTGTGGCCTTACTTCCGACCGTAGAGAACCCTACTATCCCAAAATCCAACAAAGGAAAATACTACAATGCTGAGCTTTTGGGGGCATAAGGGAAATCTATGCGGACGAGGAAGAGGCCACATAAGAGAAATAGGCAGTCTGCATATGCGGCAACCAACTCTGGACGCAGGCAGATGGCCCATGCGACAGCCAATTACGGTCGCAGGCAGATGGCCCATACGGCAACCAACTCTGGCCGCAGGCAGATGGCCCATGCGGCAGCAAATCCTGGCCGCAGACAGGATGCCTCATGTGGCCATGTCAGAAGCTCTGTATTCGACCGTCTCTCATACGGGCCCGACCCCATACGGTCCATTGAGAATGTGGAATATGTCAATCTGGACTCTTCTTACTATGTGCCTTCGGGTGCTAAGTCAAAGAAGTCTAGGGCAGTGCAGGCCCAACAAGCCTAGTCAACTGTCCAAGTTGCTGACCGTCAGCTGGCACCGTTAACTGTTATACGGGCTCCTGATGGAAAGTTGTACAGAATCACTCGCGTCCAGTCCCCCAGGGCTAACAGACAGGGTGGGTCTCAAAAGTCTCCCTCCAACGATCGAAAGCAAGTGCTTTTACTAGCCTCGGATCAGGGAGCAAACATGATACCTACGCACCCGTGTACTCGGGATACCCGAGTCCACAAATTGGATGCAAAGGTAGATCAGTCTGCTATCGACTTGCGAGAGGTGATTACTCACAAAAGCAAGGAGAAAAAAGCAACCTTGGCATGTAATGAGCCCTTTTCGGGACGTCGTTGCACCCAGGTCATCATCAACTGCTGCTGCGACAAGTCAGCAGCACCTGAAGATCGGCAGTCCATTTTTTAACGACTGCACCAGCCAGCACCTATCCGACAACCACTTGAAAAACAAGTACAAATTCCAGGAGACGAGGAATTCTTTTTTGTCTCCTGTAATTCAACTCGGAAGGTTCTTCCCGACAAGGGAGGAAAGAAGACAGGCTCTTCCAGCCCGGCAATCTCAGCCAACACTGCAAGGAACTCTCATCTGGAGGATTGCCGCCGACAGCCACACAGGGTGTCTACCTAGGCACTCGATCCAGAAAGACGCTTCCAACACCCGTGGTTGCACCCTCGACCTCCCTGGGGGTAGATGAAGCTAGGAGTAGCAGTCCCCTCAATATATGCGACAACCTGGTGTTCCAAGAGCATACACAGGGGGTAACGATCTACTGGAATTATGCAACGAACCTGGACGTCTCCGAGGATGACCGCCTTCGCCAAGATGATGCAGCTTCCTACGCAGGGGGTGGCACCCATTCTGAATTCGAGGAGGAAGATATTCTGACATTTCCCGACGATTTCTTGGTACGAGGGTACGACGCGGAGAGCATCTCTTCTACGGTCCCTTCTACGTCCACCTACGTGCGGACAGTCTTTATGGCCGGCGATGATCATGAAGGGCCTACTAATCGATAGTGTCTAGAAGTACTTGAAGCCATGCTCCTGTCCTGGGCAAGTCAGTAGACGAAATCAAAGCTGCCTTGCCGACTCAACCAGCAAGGACGCCTGGACAAACAAGCTTGGGACCCGCAGTCAATGCGAACTCCAACACGACCGTTCCTTCTTTGGGTGACAATCCTCTAGGAGCATCCGCTCCTTCAGCTACAAACGAAGCCAGGGAGGCAAGGAGGAAAGTCCAGGAGCTTCGAGCAATGTTCAATGCCCGAGACTCCTCCTGGAACCTCAGAATACGACAGCCGTATCTCGTTGTGTGGAGCGATGTTTCTTTTTCGCCACGGTACAAACCGTTTCATATCAATTCGTATGATGGGAAGACCTCTGCCAGTCGATACATGACTTATTTCGAGGTCACAACCGACCACTTGCCGTATAGCGATGCCATCCTCACACGATTATTTATCGGAGCATTGGAGGGGATTGCGTTCGACTGGTACCGTAACCTTCCGGACAACTGCATCTATTCTTTTGACGGCTTCAAGCACATGTTCCTAGAGAGATTCTATGAAGTAGGGCATGATGTGACAATATCGTCTCTTATGGACATCGCTCAGGGGGAGAGGGAGCTAACAAGGAACTATATCGAGCTGTTCCGCCAAACCGCAATGAGATTGCCCTAAGGCAATCCCGAAATCTCCTTGATTGAAATCTGCCAGAAGAAGTTGCTCCCTGCAATCAGCCTTTGGATGGGCGAAGATCAGTTTAGGGATTGGACGACCTTCATTATAAGCACCACCAATACGGAGGCAAAGTTAAAGAAGGCTCGTCAGCTGGGATTACACATCCCGAATAGAGAGGACAAAGGCAAACGTCCTGGTACCACCCCCAATAACAACAACAGTGGCGACACCTCCAATAACCAGGATAATAAAGGCAAACATGCCATGGTCGCTGGTACGACCAAGAAGCCTGAACAAAAGAAGGCAGAAGCTCAGTGGCCCAAGGTGAATTACTCATTCGAAGATAGTCATGTCAAGCCTATCTTCGACATGCTCTTATAAGGGGACATGATTCAATCCCTCCACCAAGGCGCGAGCCTCGAGCGACGGAGATGGAGGATCCAAAATATTGCCACTTCCACCGCTATATTCATCATTCCACTCATGACTGCTTTCAATTAAAGCGGTACATCCAGAGTCTTATCGACTCCAAAGCTCTGTCGCTAGATGTTGAAGAGGTTACCGTGGCAGCAAATATGGTATCAATTCAGTTCGGTGACTCCCTCCCAACAAGTACTTAAGACGGAGTAATACCTATCCCCCGGGCAGCGATGGAGGTTACTAATCTTTCACCCGTCCGGGACCAGACGACTGGCTTGGTGCCTCTCACTGCGTCACGAGGAAAGGTTATGTGGGTGCACCCAGACTTAGTGCCCGAAGTTATACAGGCGGTGTCATCCCCTGCCAACAAAAAGAAGGACAGGAAGTTCAGATCCTACCATACAGTTTCGGCCGAAGCTGAGGAGGCGGCAGCCGTTGTTACCCGGTCTGGGGCACAAGCCCAGCCCACTCTGGGTAATTCAGTCGAAGATCCTCAGCCGACAACGCTGCCTACTACTGATGTTCCGGGGCCGTCTCAGCCTTCACTGGCGGACAGGTTCAAGTCGAAGGAATCCCGCTTCGACAGGTCGCTCCATAAGGATGCACCTCAGGGGCTGGAGAGACCTTACAACTTTGACATATTAGCACATCTGGCTAATATGCTGACAAAGTTGTCGTTATACGAGCTCCTAAGGCTCTCCAAGGATCTTCGTATCGCATTGAGCGAAGCGCTCCAGAATGCTGATGCCTACCTAGCCCAGGTCAAACCTACAGGGAAAGACGCGTTAGCAGATCTCCAGGGCAGCAACTGTGTAGATGCAATGCCCAATATTATATTTACCCCACATGACATGCTAATCAAGACCAACTTACATGATCGCCCCTTGTACACTGGATACATAGGCGATATCAAGGTGGATCAAATGCACATCGATCCTAGCTCATCGATAAGCATCATCCCAAAAAGCTTGCTTCAAGTCCTTGACATCCCTATGCATCGGCTAGCGGCAACCAACACTGCCATTAGCGATTTCAACTCGGGAAGGAGCTATCCCCTAGGAAAGATCCGATTGAAATGTCAGATCGGCGACCTGAGGACGAAGGTTACCTGCTATATCATAGACGCAGATACGTCCTACAATATCCTCTTAGGGCATCCGTGGATACATGACTATATGATCGTGCCATCCACACTCCACCAGTGCTTCAAGTATGTCAGTAAGCACGACTTCATGAAGACGAAATTTGCCGACATCGATCCCTTCAAAGGGGTTGAGTCTTATTACTCTTCGGAGGCTTGTCTATATGAAGAATCCAAGAAGCACATAACTGACAAACTGGAGGCCATAACAGGGTCAGAGGAACCTTTGAAAATTCGACTCCAGGCCCGTAAACTGGGCAAAGCTGCGCCCCTTGTCGCAACTTTGCATAAAGAGGTGCCCGGTTCCCTCGCCCCAGCTGCGCAGTTGGAACCGATGGTCATCCGACTCCCAAGGCCCAGCGAGGAGCCGAGACCCATCATAGGGCCGATGGTGATCCGATTGCCGAAATCCAATCAAAGGCAACCGGAAGATGCGACGCCCTCTGTGGAGCCGATAGTGATCTGATTGCCAAGATCCAGTCAAAAGTAATCGGAAGACACGAAGTCCTTTGTCGAGCCGATGGTCATCCGTCCTCCGAAGACGAGCCGACAACCAAGTGTTGATCCGAAGCCCTCAGGCAAGCCAGTACCACAAGCAGAACCCTTGGTGGTCAAGCTGCCTAAGACAGCGTCCCAACCTCCAGTCACGCAGGGGGTAGCTGAAGAGGATGCAGAACTCGCAAAGTATTTGGTTGAACAGGTGGATAGTCCCTCTCCTGATCATATAATCCCTGTAGATAAAATTCCTTATTTCATCAATAAGAGGCTGCCGTTGAACTATCCTGAGTGTATTAAGCTTAATCTGATGTATGCTATGGGGCACGGTCTGGATATTAACCTGCACACACAGGTTCGTCCATACCGTAAACCAACTTACTCCCATTAGAGGTGCCTACTTTCTATTCCCAGGCAGAAGAGAAGGGGATCACACGATCATCTTCGGCTGAAAAGAAAGTCCTTAACCTTTCATGCCACAAGAGTTTGATCTCGAACCCGACACTAGAAGATTATCGCTCTACCTATATAGTCCTCAAGCTAAGTACTTTATGCAAAAGCAGGGGTACGACATGGAGGCTACCCCAGGTTTAAATTACGGCAACGGTCGGCGATTGCCTCTGCAGTTGTCAGCCCTGGCTGGGAAACCTCGGGATTATTACAACAAGTCCAAATGCGGCCTCGGTTATGTTACACCAGCAACAACGCCCAAGAACTCCGATGAGGAATGTGAGTGGCATTCTCACTCATCCGAATCACCTACATACCATTCCGATGACAACATTGGAGATATATTCAGGCAGATATTGTTTGTCAACATGGCATCTAATGACGTTGAAAAAGAAGACGAAGATCTACTTGAACCTCTTGAACTGGAGCCATGGGTCCAACAACTTGATGCACAATAAGAGAAGCGCTTTGAACAAAGGGACCCTCCTACTGAAGACGAAGGCATGCAAGTTGATCTCGGTAACGAATCCTCTCCAAAGCCAATCTTCATCAGTAAAAGCCTGACGGATGGCGAACAGGAGTCGTTGTTGCAACTCGCCAGAGAGTATATCGATGTTTTCGCTTGGAGCTATAAAGATATGCCAGGGCTAAACCCCGAGATCGTACTCCATAAGCTCAATATTCATCCGGACGTAAAACCAGTCAAGCAACAGCAACGGCGGTTCCGTCCAGACATCATGAACTCCATCGAAGTGGAAGTAAACAAGTTTATAGCTAGCGGTTTCATCTGCGAGGAGCAGCACCTAGACTGGATAGCTAATATAGTACCAGTCATCAAGAAGAACGGAAAGATCCGAATCTGTATCGACTTTCGTAATCTAAATGCGGCATGTCCTAAGGATGAATTCCTTCTTCCTATCACCGACATAATGATTGACAAAACGTGTGGCTTCGAGTGCATGTCCTTTATGGATAGCTTTTCAGGATACAATCAAATCAAAATATCTTCTGACGATGAGAAGCATACGTCATTCCAAATACCAATCGGCGTGTATTGTTACACAGTCATGTCCTTCGGCCTGAAGAATGCCAGTGCTATATATCAACGAGCTATGAGCGTCATCTTCAGAGATCACTTGCTCAAGACGGTAGAGTGTTACGTTGACGACATCGCCGTCAAAAGCCGCTCAAGGATGATCACTTACACGATTTGAGGACAGTGTTCACCTTATGCGAGCGTACAATCTGAAGATGAATCCCACCAAGTCCTTCATGGGCGTGTCCAGCGGGAAGTTCTTAGGCTTTGTCATTACTTTCTGGGACATTCACATAGACCCTGATAAGACAAAAGCAATCTTGGAGATGAGTCCACCGAGGAACCTCCGTGAACTCCGTGGCCTTCAAGGAAGACTAGCCTACATCAGGAGGTTCATATGTAACCTCTCAGGGCGATGTCAACCCTTTACAAAACTCATGAAGAAAGGCATCTCTTTGTATGGAATGAAGAATGTCAATGCGCCTTTGATGATATTAAGGAATACCTGTCGAATCCGCCGGTTCTGGTAGCCCCGGTCGCTAGAAAGCCTTTCATGCTCTATATAAGAGCGATGTAACACTCTCTCGGTGCCTTGCTAGCATAGAACAATAATGTAGGGACACGAACAAGCCATCTATTATCTCAGCCGAATGATGGTGGGGCCGGAGCATAGGTACACCGCCGTGGAGAAGGAATGTCTTGCCTTGGTGTTCGCCATTCAGAAAAGACGACACTATGTGTCAGGGCAGACCATCCATGTTGTCTCGCGAGTTAATCTCCTCAAGGTTCTCATGACCAAGCCAGGCGCACTCAGTTCTCGTCTAGCTACATGGGCGATACTGTTATCCCCCTACGACATGGTTTTCGTTCTGCAGAAGGCTATCAAAGGTCAAGCCTTGGCCGACTTTCTAGCAGCCCATACAGGCTCAGAAATAGCCAGAATCTATGAAGAAATCCCTAACGAAGTTGTTAACTCAAGCATGACTTCACATGATGACGTTTGACAAATGTTCTTCGACGGTGCTTCAAGAACGGAGCCCCAAGGTGATATCGTCGCTGGAGTCGGGATAGTATTAATTTTTCCCTCCGGATTGGTGGTCAACCGGGCATATTCTCTCACAGAACCTTGTTCAAATAATGTGGCCGAATATAACGCTTTGGTCATCGGACTCCGACTCACAAAAAAAGTAGGAGTCGAATACCTAGAAGCATATGACGACTCGCAGTTGATTGTTAATCAAATTCGAGGCTCATACGCGGTTCGTAACGCGGACCTGATTCCTTATAATCAGACAACAATTGCCATTATTGCAACCTTGGAGGGGTTCTTTATAGAGCATGTTTCTAGACTCCAAAAATTAAAGTCGATGCCCTAGCAGGCCTCGCTGCTTCTTTGGCGATTCCAAATTATGCTCATCATCTAGTCAACGTGATAGGCCATGAGCTGGTCTGTCCCAAAAATAATGTTCAAGTGGATACGAGTTACGCCACCCAGATAACTAATAACGGGCAAGACTGGAGACTCCCGTTCATCGACTTTATAGTCTACAGAATCCTGTCCGAGAATGTGAAAGAAGCAACTTCAATCAGAAGGCGTTCTCTCAAATTCTTTTATGACACAGAAACAAAAATGTTATATCGACGATCTTACGACGGGCTACTGTTAAGATGTCTATCAAATACAGAAGCCAAAGAAGCCTTACGCGAGTCTTACGATGGCGTTTGCGGGGCTCACCAACCTGGCCCGAAGTTGCAGGACCGTCTCCGTCGGATAGGTTATTACTGGCCTACGATGGTAGCAGACACAGTCGATTATGCAAAGAAGTGTAAGGCTTGTCAGATCCACGAAGATTTCATACATCTGCCCTGCAAATTCTTGCACCCAATGGTGGCCTCTTGGCCATTTGAAGCATAGGAAATGGACATCATTGGCCCAATCATCCCGTCGTCGTCCAAAGGGCACCGGTTTATACTTGTAATCACCGATTACTTCTCCAAGTGGGCGGAAGCTATTCCGCTGGCAGAGGTAAAGACATCAAACATGATCAGTTTCATAAAATATCACGTCATTTACCATTTTGGACTGCCACGGAGGATCATTCATGACAATGGTCCACAGTTCGTAAGCCATGCCTTCTATCGATTCTGTGACAAGGATCAGATTCAGAATATGGCATCAACGGCCTACAACCCATCAGCTAATGGTCTGGCCAAAGCCTTTAACAAGACTATAATCAAGCTTCTCAAGAAGTTCGTGTCTTCAAACAAGCGCGACTGGAATGAAAAGTTGGGCGAATGCTTATGGGCGTACCGCACTACGAGTCGGACGGCTACAGAAAATACACCGTTCTCTCTGGTGTACGGAAGGGAGGCAGTTCTTCCATTGGAGACTCAGATCCCCTCACTTTGTGTGGCCCTTACTTACCAGTTGACGTCGGACGATAACTACCACCAACGGCTACAAGAATTGGAAGCTTTAGACGAGAAGCGTCTGCAAGCTCAACAAAGTATCGAGCTCTATCAAGCACGCATCTCTCGGGCCTTCAATAAGAAAGTCAAGCAGAAGACATTCCAAATAGGCGATCTCGTCTTGGCCGTTCGCAGACCGATGGTCATGACTCACAAAACCGTCGACAAATTCCAGCCCAAGTAGGAGGGTCCATACATCATCGAGACCGTATTCTCCAACGGTGCATACCGACTCGCGAAGCAGAACGAAGACTTGCGCATGATGCCCATAAACGGCAAGTTCCTGAAGAAATACTATGTCTAAGGACATGCTGGTACTTCCTCAAACCATCAAATCTCCCAAGCTATCGAGTTATGTACACCAAGTACCTCTGAACTCACACTTTATTAGCTCCGAGTGGATTTATATCGCATCTTCCTGAGTGGCGAGTCATGTATGCGGATACCTCTGAACTTCCACTCTAATGCTTTATCACACCGGAGTTTGCCAGGCTTACTGCCATCTCCGAGCAAACTTCCTGGTCCAGATTATCGTGTATCACGTCCATATTACCTCTGATATCGATGGTCTCTTGACTTAACACCTGTACCCAATCCGAGATAAAAGACATGGTGTTAAGACCACAAAACCTATCACGTCCATATTACCTCTGTTGGGTTTTGTCTCAAAATCTATTACTAGAACCACCAGTGCACAGAAGAGTAATAGGTCCACCAAAAATTTCATGATTATCGTGTGTCACGTCCATATTACCTCTGATACGGATGGTCTCTTGACTTAACACCTGTATCCAACCCGAAATAAAAGACATGGTGTTAAGACCGCAAAACCTATCACATCCATATTACCTCTGTTGAGTTTTGTCTCAAAATCTATTACTCGTACCACTAGTGCACAAAAGAGTAATAGGTCCACCAAAAATTTCATGATTATCGTGTGTCACGTCCATATTACCTCTGATATCGATGGTCTCTTGACTTAACACCTGCACCCAACCCGGGATAAAACACATGGTGTTAAAGCCACAAAACCTATCACGTCTATATTACCTCTGTTAGGTTTCATTTTAAATCTATTACCCGCACAACAGTGTGCAAAAGGGTAATAGGTCCACAGAAGTTATCCTAATCTATTACTCGCACCATCGGTGCACAAAAAGAGTAATAGGTCCATAAAATATCATTCAAATCTATTGCTCGCATCTCCAGATGCACAAAATGACAATAGGTCCACAAAAGTCCTCCAGTGGGATGGCCATTATCAAATACAAATGCTGTATTAGGCCCTCTAGTACAAGCACTACAGATACCACAAACAAAAAATGGAGTGAATGTATTCTTTTTATTCAAAATCAGTTACATTCATAGGACTACATCAGCAGCAAAAAGAAAAGAAGAAAAAATCACTGCTCATCAGCAACACATAGTTTGGTCAGTTTGGTAGCACTACGCCTTCGTCAAAAAGCAGTTTCATGGCCCTCGAAAGAAGTCATGTTTTACTGCTGAGAAGCAAACAAGGCTATTGAATCTTTGAGAAGCTACACGGAGGAGGGCAAATATAGCATGCTAAAAGCATCTACAGACGCTGACTTTCTCTCCTCCGTATTGCGGACATCCTAGGCCCGTTCCTCCAGAAGACCATACCTTCAAAACAACATCCCTAGTGTTGCTTTTGCCTACTTGGAGAGCCGTAAAAATAGAACTTTTACGATGACGCTCAACCACCGTCCGACTCTCCGATGTATAAAGGTTCTTCCTACCATCTGAGGAAAACCCTTCCAAAGCATGGAGAGTTCTGAGCTGTCTGATGTGTGTGTCAAATGTTGCATCTTTACCATATCCAAAATTATCGATACCAGTCCTAGGGGAATTTGCTAACCAGATCTCTATGGAACATAAAAAAGGGAAGAGGTTAGCAGTCAGAAGAAAATAGAAGTAAATAGGCTTTTAAAATACACAGAAGTCTATGCGGCCCAGCCACGATAGAACACACGTGGCCCAGATCAAGGGAGAGCTCATACGGCTCAATCGAGTGGAATCTATGCGGCTCGGTCCATACGGCCCAGTCACAGAGAGCTTATGCGGCTCGATCGCCCATGCGGATCATTCACGCGACATCCATGCTATTAAGTCATGTGATACTTATGCGGCTCGGTCCATGCGGCCCGGTCCTACAGAGTACATACGACACATTCCTCATGAAGGACAACTGTGCACTAAAGGCATTGAAGCCGTGGCACAGCGACAAAATGCGATCGGACCCGCACATAAAGCATGCGACATGGCCATCTGGGTTCAAAGCATCTGTTCCTCCACTTTCCTTATCGTGGATAGGAGGCTGTATGTCAAGATGAGCAGAGAATGAGTCCACAGCTATCGACGGAGTGGCAATCGCCTTTCCTTGGTTAGCAGCGCCGGTCGACTTGGGGACTTCGGGGGCCATGGCTGATCGAGAACGAAAAAGAATATTGGAAGAGAAGAGGGCAAAAAGAGAATAAGACGAAAGAAAGCAATAGGAGTTTTCTTGCTGCTATATGGCCTACATATTTATAGGCTACCAAGAAGTGGAAACGGATAGACGCTGCTTCGGTTATCGTGTCCACTAAAAAATAATGGTGACCCTTGGGATTCTATCCTTTATAACTGTCACAGTAACCAAAAAGGCAGCCCCAAATTTAAAAAAGTAAATCCGAGCATTAAATGCAGCAATAACAGCTGGACAGCCTGGACGAAATCTTTCTGCGGCTCGAAGCTTCCTTGCGGCTAAAAGTTTTTCTGCGGCTTAAAGCTTCCCTGCGGCCTGACATTTTTTCTCGATGCTTCTTAATCAAAGTATTCCAAATTTATAATTTAAAAACTTTGAAGGGTGTCTTGTAGAAGCATGGAAAAGATGGAGTTTATGCGAACCATTATTTCATGTGGTCCAGTAAAACTAAGCCGTAGAAGCAGTGCTCATGAAGACTCCATACGGCCAAGCAAAACTAAGCCGTAGAAACAGTGCTCCTGGAGACCCCATGCGGCCAAGTAAAAACTCAGCCACAGGAGCAGCGCTCCTGGAGACCCCATGCGGCCAAGTGAAACTAAGCCGCAGAAGCAGTTCCCCTGGAGACTTTATGCGGCTAAGACAACTTGAGTCGCAGAAGCAAGATTCTCGAAGACCCCAGGCGGCCAAGCAAAACTAAGCCGCAGAAGCAGTACTTATGGAGATCCCATACGGCCAAGCAAAACTAAACTGCAGAAGCAGAGCTCATAGAGTGAAACAAAATGGCGACTCTGCTGGGGACCCCATGCGGCTAAGATAAACTCGAGTCACAGAAGCGAGGCTTTCGAAGGCCCCATGCGGCTAAGGGGACTCGAGCCGCAGAGGGAAGGTTCTTATAGATCCCATGCGGCCAAGTAGAACCAAGCCGCAGGAGCGAGGTTCTCAAAGATCCTATATGACCAAGCGGAGCTGAGTTGCAAAAACAAGGCCCCAAAAGCCACTATGTGGCCAAAATGAGTCAGACTCTACTTTGTGGAGGAAACACGTGACAATTTGACCAAGTCTCAACCACCCAGATTTACTACAACAAAATCTCAACAACCCCCACCAGTTGGCAGCCCAAGATCGAGTCTTTGTGTGCTGTTACAGACACGTGGCCACGTGGCCCTTTATGCGGCCCAAAATTTGCTATTGCAGGAATCACTATAAATAGAAGGGTACCACACCCCTGCAAAAGGTTGGCAATCCAAGGCTGGCAAATTTTTTTGAGAACAAAGGCTGTGTCCGATAGTCCAAGGAGTAAGGCAGAGTTGCTACACTTTTCCGAGCCTCTATCATCACCCCCCAGAATAAAAAACTAAACAATTGTACTTAGATTATTTTCTAGGGTTTCTTTCTAGGCTTTCTTTTGTACAAGCGAGTTTGCAATCAAGTTCAATTCCTCTGTAATTTTTTGTTCTTGATATTTAATGGCAAACAAAGGCAGCACACGATGGTCTCCGGTGGAGGAGCGAGGGGTGCTGGTCGTACGTAAGAGGTCTGGCGTACGATGGTCTATATGGAGGACAGCGCGAGGCTTGATAAGGCAACGTCGCCGGCAGCGCTGCTGGCTCTAGCGGAGGGTAGCTAATGACTGGCTAGCACGGGGGTGCTACCTTAACGTTCAAGGCAGAGTCGACGACGAGGGTTTCAGAGAGTGGGTCTGGCGGCAGCATTTGGAAGAGGGAAAGTACGGGCAGAGGAGTCCAGATCTGGGGGTCTCTATAGAGGATGACAGCAATGGTGGTTCTCGACAAGGGCTCGGTGGATCTAAGTAATGGTGTTTGGCCGAAACTCAGGGCGACGAGGTTTGGTAGCGGTTGTAGTAATCCCAATGGCAGATCTGGTGGTTGGCATCAATACGACGATGAAGCTGGACGCCCGATGTTTGGCACTACCGCGATGACGACGATGGGCGAACGAGCGAGGGTTTATGAAATCTGGCTGTGGCTGACATGATAGAGGTGAGGGTAGTGGTGATGTTGGTAATCGATGGTTGGCCGGTAGTGAAGGCAGGGGATGACGACAAGGTCCATGCCGGGTTCGAATTGAAGTTATGGTGTCGATGGAGTTGAATAAGGTTGTGGTAGCAGTGCTGTGGGAGCAATGGTTGGAGTCCGAAGACGGCCGTACTGGAAGCGCACATCAGTGGTACCTAACCGGTCGAATTCGGGTTAGGGTTAGGGATTAGGTTTAGGATTAGGGATTCGTGTCATGTCTTGTCACGACCCGCACCCAGTATAATGGCACGATGCCATGGGTACGCCCAACCTACGCTGCAGTATCGGCGGTAGAACGATGTCCTAGGTTTTAACAATGACTAAATACAATATAAAGTACCTGTCAATATATACTCTCCATACGGAGGACAATATCAAAAGATACGACTCAATCACCAAAAGCTAAGGAAGAAATAACATCACGATATAGATTTGATAGAAAGATATCAAAGTGCAATACAATCCAGAAAAGAAATAGGTTTTAGTGTTATCATTACATCCCAAGGTAGAAGTAATATTTATATACAACTCATGAAAGATAACTGAAAACAAAACCAGACAACATCCTAACATTATATTCCAAGCACTACTGGTGTTTTCTCTAGGCCAGCTGGATCCTCCAAGTTCTCCGTAAAATTTTATCAACATATCCAGTCAGGATTGGAGCAAAGTACATAACTCTGAAAGCAGTTCCAATACATGGTAGAATATATAGAACTAGCAATAGAATATAATACATGCGTGTGTAGAAGCATAAAATAAACTTCATAGACCAAGTCAAAGAAGTTGAGAACTTTACGCAAAGTCAGACTCTACACAAGGCCCATTTAAAGACTCTACTGAGTCAAATTCAAGCTCTATGTAGAGATCAAACAGAGTCTAACTTTACGCGAGCTCCTTTACGCAAGAGTCATCTTCAAACTCTATGCGAGAGCGACAAGCTGTCTAAACTGCATTTAATGCGCGTGATACTGTTCTGACAAAATAATTTTCTGTCAGAACATTGCACAAAAGCCGAGAAGATTTTTGCACCAAATCCAACGCTTGTCGTTTAATGAGCAGATGAGCTACTTTACGCTCAATAGACCGCTTCTTTTACGTATGAAAGTTATTTGAGTTTTTACGCTCAAAGCTATATCAGCTACTTTTATGTGCGTAGAGTTTATTTGAGCTAGCTATACGCTCAAGGTTATTTCTTAGCCACTTTACGTAAGAAGCTTACTTTGGGCTATTTTTACGCTCAATCTTTTTCTGGCTATGTGAGAACGTGGTCTGCATACGTGGCTTTCATGCCACATTTATCGAGGAACGTGTGTACGTGCTCTTCCCATATTATTGAAATTGTGGGACACGTGTCACCATGCTTAGAGACCATAACTCTATATGGGACACGTGTCATCACATGTAGAGGTAAATTTTCAATCGTGGGTGACAGTTACTTGCGTAAAGACTCAACATTGATGCTTTTTATGCACAGAGGGTTTAGTCTATAAATAGACTTATTTTTAAACAGAAAATACAACAGTTCACATAGAGATCAGAGCCCAGATACTTTGAGAGCAAAGTAAATTTCCAAAGCATTTCTTTTCAACTTTTCTTCAAGAACAGAGTGAAGCAAAGCAGGAAAGCATTCGACCTCGCCATCAGTGCCCAGTATGTCGATACCTTTCTGGTGACTTAGTTCTTCCAGCTGTTCATCTTCCAGCAGTTTTTCTTCATCATCATCGTGTGGTCCAAGGAACAAAGTGACCGTTCTCAGATCAGACTTCCATAGCAATACTTCCCAGAAACAACTTGTACTTTTGTACTTTTTCTCGTTTTCTTTCAAAAGCCTTTTAAGGGCATTTTGTTAAGTGAAACAAAATGTCGACTCTGCTGGGGACGACTTTTTCCTCTGACGAGAAAGCAACTGCTCAATATGATGATGTGTCGATTGGATCGACAAAGAAGACTCTGGTTGTTCAATTCGACCAGACTGCTTACGAAGAAATGCTCAGAACTGGGGGTAGTACTCGCTGCTCCAATGATCAAAAATTACGAAAGGTGCAAAAAGTTTGGATTCCTAAGTCCAAAGTACCCTCTGATCTCCCTGCTGTCTCTGAAGGTAAGGGAATTCTTCCCACTCCTGTTATTGGGGCTCCCGTCTATGACGAGGCAGTCCCTACTTCAGTTTTGTGCCTAGTGCGTAAAGTTTAGTTTCCTGTCTGTGACGTGGTAGACGCTCAAGTCTTGCGCTCTACGCATAAAGGCAAATCTCCCGTCTGTGACGTGGCAGATACTTCTGTTTTGCGCTATACGCGTAAAGGCAAATCTCATGTCGATGACATGGTAGATAAAGTTCATAATGGTGCTTTTGTATCTAAAGTGAACTTGCCGACACGCGTGCAGCGTAAAAACAAATATTCTGTTACTATGACAGACAATTCCTTTGGTTTATCCAAGGAGAATAAAAATTGTCGCAAAGCTTCTGTTTTACGCCAACAATTTTCTAGTGCTACTTTACGCCAAGTGCCTAATCTTAGGATTACGCGCAATGCTGATGGAGTTCGCAGTGCACAAAAATTAACTCAAGATTTATGCACACAAATTCAAGCGCATAAAAATGCATAACTTTCTTCTGCCAATGAAGCTAGTAATCTTCTTTTTACACAAGGGACTAGATATTTCTCTGTCGCAAATATAAAAAAGAAAATGCTACCTTCTGATTCTTCTGATTTACGCGAGTTACTTGTACAAAAGCGTAAAAACAGAAAATCTTCTGTGACACTCCCCAAGAAAACCATCATTGTGAGTGTCATCAAATTGTAATCAAATGTTGCTGTGCTGCTACTAAACGATCAGTTTTTGACCGATTAAGCTACAACGTACCTCAGCAAGAATGTGAGTTGTCTTATGCATCAGTCAATATGGCATCTCATACCAATAGAGGACGACGTCCAAGACGCTATTCATCCCGGACTCCAGGTCAACAAAGGTTTAACCAAATTCTTGACACTTTTGAAGGAGTATATCAACATACTCGGTCAAGAAGTCAAAAACCTTTAAACATGCATTCTTTAGATTCAGAAGCTGGGGATACCCAGTAATTGGAGTCAGAAACTGATAGCGTTGATTCATATCTCTACACCAATCCCTCTGAATGTTCAAGAGAGGTTGAATCTTATGTTATTGGAGAAGAACCAGAGACGTCTACTTCTAATACAGAATAACGTCTTTCGGCAATGGAACAATCGCTGAAGGATATGCTTGCCATGATGCAAAATATACATCAAATAATGATGACTCAGCAAACAGTCCAACCAGCAGTGGTAACACTAGTGCAGGTAGCAGCACAAACTCAAGATAGTCAAGGGGTTGACATACCTTTGAACAATTTGAGTCAAGAGCCTGCTATCAATCAAAACTCCGCATCTCCAGATCCTCTTGTTCCAGAGGATGTATCACCTTCGGTGGGGGTTACGGTACATCCAGCCACTATTCAATCAAACATACTCCCTCAAACTAATAAAGCTATTCAAGCTGTTCGGGAGTTAAAAGTGCAGTTTGAGGTTCTGAAGCACAAAGATCAGCTCCAGAAGTAGGAGATTAAGCAACCTTATCCTCCCCACTGGAATGATGTGCCTTTTTCTCCTAAATTCAAGCCACAATCCATGGTATTATTTGATGGAAAGGCTTCTCCAAGTTAATATATCATTTTGATATTATGACTGTGCATCTACAGAAGAATGATGCTCTTCGATCTCACCCGAGTCTTCATAAGGTGTTTGACGGTACAGCATACGATTGGTATCGCAGTCTACCCGACAATTGCATATTGTCTTTTGACGAATTTAAAGCAATGTTTCTTTCTTGTTTCTATGAAGGAGGAATGGACATGAATATGTCTTCCTTAATAGAGATTAAACAGAAAGAGAAAGAAGATACTCAGACGTTTATTGAATATTTCCGACAGGCTACTTTGAAAATGCCTCCTGGTATGCCAGATTCAGCACTAATTGATACATGCAAAATGAATCTGCGACCATCCATCGCTGTTTTTACAGGCTCTCAATTTATAGATTGTGCCTCGTTTATTATAGCAGCAGTTTCAGCTGAGACCAACGGTAGATTGGCTCGTGAACATGGGATAATCTTCGCCTCAGAAGACAAAGGAAAGAAAATCTCTTCAAGCAACAACTCTGGTAATCGCAATAGGAAAGGAAAGAAAACCCTAGTAGTAAACCTTTCAAAACCTAAAACAACACCAAGTAATCCAGAGTCTTCTAAGCCGAAAGAAGAATACTCTTTCGATGACAGTGATATTCCTGGGATATTTTAATGTCTCGTAAAGAGTGGTAAACTCAAGATCCCAGAGCCAAAATGACCTAATGAGGTGGATTTTGTTGATAATCCCAAATATTGTATCTATTATAGATACATAAATCATCCCACGAAAGCTTGCTATGTCTTGAAGAAGAAGATTCAAGAATTGATAAATGCTAAATCTATCACTTTAACTAATGATGATCATACAGTCACAACCAATATGATTTCTCTTCAATTTGGAGGTTTTTCTCCACAGCAAGTTCCTAATGGGGTTATCCCAATTCCGAAGGCGACGATGAAGGTTGTGAATCTTCCACCAGCCAGAGATCAAAAGTGAAGGATTAGTGCCTCTCACTTAAAAAAATGGTAAAATCATGTGGGTACACCCTGACTTAGTACTTGAAGTGGAACATCAAAGTAAAACTTCAAAATCCAAGAAAGGTAAAAAAGTTAGAATCTGTAATATGATTTCACATGTTGTTACCACAGATCATGATGATTCTGATCATCTGTGGGATAACATCCCTTTGGAAGATAGGCTAAAGGGTTTGAACATATGCCTCCCGAGTTTGGCTTCTTCTCCAAACTCAAGCTTACTTATCGACAATGGTTAGCAATAAATAGTGTCCCTTTGTACAGGGTACACCAAGTTTTTGCTGCCTATGAGAAAGCTCCAGTAGGTATTTTACCTCCTATCCCAAAAGTCCCTACTCTTGTGGCTACAAAGGTCTCTGTTTCTTCTTCATTTGTTGGACCATCAGTTGGAAGTCCTCTACCCACTCATATGTACAGTCAACAATCAGTCTATCTCATGAAAAAGATGGGCTATGACTTTCAAAAAGCGGAAGGCTTGAACTATGATAAAGGAATGCGAGTTCCTTTGCAAATTCAAGGTAAAAATCTACCGTCGGATTGGAATTTGAGGTTCCTCATAAAAATTCTCATAAGAAGAAGACTAAGGAAAAGAAGACTAAATCCTGTAATATGGTACTTCATTCTCCTGAGTCTGAAGAAGAAACTTTTGCTGGTACAAGATCTGGCAAAGAATATCACAAAGATTATGAGAGAACTTCTAAAAAAGCAGATGATGTCACTGAAACAATACCAACTCAGTCCTGCCGAGGTAAGGCCTTCTAAACCCCCAGTGGTTGAAAAAGGGAAACATAAGGCAGTGTATTTTGACGTCCCGTTGAAGTCTAGTTCAAATCAAGGGTCAATGAAGCCCTATAAATTTGACATCCTAGCCCAATTAGCCAATACTCCGGCTAGGCTCTCTATTTTTGAGTTACTTCGTCTTTCTAAAGAAAGTCGAAAAACTTTGAGTGAAGCTTTGCTACAGGCGGATTCATGCTTAGCTCAACTCAAAAGTCCTGACAATATACCAGTGTCGTGTCCTCAATGTCACAGTATGATGGAATCAATTCCTAACATTACTTTCACACAAGAGGATATGCTATTAAAGCATAATCGACATGACATGCCTTTATGTTATATAGGGTATATTGATTCTACTGAAATCGACAGGATTTACATTGATCCTGGGTCTTCTATTAGCATTATTCTTTAAAGTATGCTACGACCCTTGAGGATTCCTACTAGTGAGTTGACTTACACTAGTACGATAATTGTTGGTTTCAATTCTGGAAAGAGTAAACCATTGGAAAAGATTCGTCTGAAGATTCAAATGGGTGATCTTCGAACTATGGCAACCTTTTATGTTATCAACTCAGATGTATCTTACAATATCCTACTCGGAAGACCATGGATACATGAGCATAATAGTGTACCTTTAACTCTCCACCAATGCTTCAAGTATGTGGATTCTCAAGGGATTGTGATGACTGAATTTGCAGACATCAATCCTTTTAAGGGTGTTGAAGTCTATTTCTCTGATTCAATACTCTACAAATAGGAGCATGTGAAGGAAATATCTGATATGGCTGAAGATCGGTCGCATGCAGAAGATCAATATGTTTTAGAAGATCCTTCAGAAGATCAACCTTTGATGATTAAAGTTAAAGGTCAAATTCAATCCCAACCTGTCAATGATGAACCTTTGGTGATTAAAGTCAAAGGAAGAACTTAAGTTACGTCTGATAAAGCTGTGAGGATTTCGGTCAAAAGTCGGGTTCAAGCTAACAATGGTGATCAGCCTCTCATGATCAAGGTCAAAGGACGTACTTCTCGTGCAACTGATCCAGAACCACTGGTTATCAACCTTGGCAAGACTACGCTGAAGACGGATGTCGGTCCGTTAATGATCAATCCAAAGCGTAATAGTCAGTCTATAAATGGTGTAAATATTGATCACTCTGTATTCTCTCATTTTAATGAAGATTTCCTTTTGGAGTATATGGATGTCAAATTTATTGAAAGAATGACTTTATCTGCTGATAATCAAAATCATCAACATAAAACTGACATAAATACAGAGGAAACCTTATATATTAATCATAAAGAGAATTTTTTCCTTCTCATGTCGATGTTGGACCCTATGCTCAGAGGTTCCTAACATCTTCTCCTTATCTTCTACCTGTAGCCTCATCATCACAAGCTTGTGTAACTTATAGATGTCACGAAGAATCTTATTTTGTGATCCCATCTAATAAAAAAACAAGCGTCAAATTGTGTTTGGCTTGGCCAGAAATATCCCTGTTATTCAGACAGATAATCTCGTAGAAAAAGATAAGGAAAAAATCAGAATTGAAAAATATAGTCAACAATCTCTTAAGATTATCCAGAATATGATTTGAAAACTATGCTAGGTCTCAATCAAGGCAAAGGTAGACGGTTACCGTTATGTGGTGATCCGTTTTACCAAAAAACTCGTTATGGGTTGGGATACGATCCATCTCACATGTTTAATGAAGATATACAAGAAGAATTTTCTTCCAGTTCTTCACAATCCTCAGATTCTGAAGAAATCCAGTTTATTGAATCTGATACATCCCACATGTTTAATGAAGATATGGAAGAAGAATTTTCTTCCAGTTCTTTACAATCCTCAGATTCTAAAGGAGTCCAGTATGTTGAATCTGAGTACGTCTTTTCAGTCAATATGGTTCAAACTAATGGTGAATCTGAACTATTTGAAAATGACCCTTGGGCACAACAAATGGACACTCAGTGGGAGCTTCGGTTTGAACAACGACAGCCACCTACAGAGGATAAAATTGTCCAGATTGACGTTGGAGACGAAACTACGTCTAAGCCAATATTCATCAGTAAAAACCTTTCTGAAGATGAAAAAGAAGAGTTGATAAAGCTGATTAAAGAATATATCAATATTTTTGTATGGAGTTATGAGGATATGTCGGGTCTGGATCCCAAAGTAGCTACTCATAAACTCAATATTCTTACTATGCCAAACCTGTAAAACAACAGTAGCGACGTTTTCGACCAGATGTGATGGATGCAATTGAAGCAGAAGTCAAAAAGTTGATTACATGTGGCTTTGTCCGTGAAGAATAACACCCAGATTGGGTTGCCAATTTGTTCCTGTCATGAAGAAGAATGGAAAAGTTCGAGTTTGCATAGATTTTTGAGATCTAAACGCAGCTTGTCCAAAAGATGAATTTTTACTTCCTATCACCGATGTCATGATAGACAATACATGTGGTTTTGAACGCATGTCTTTCATGGATGAATTTTCAGGATATAACCAAATTAAGATGTATCCAGGAGATGAAAAACACACTGCTTTCCGTACACCCCTTAGGGTTTATTGCTACACAGTTATGCCTTTTGGTCTGAAAAATGTCGGGGCTACCTATCAAAGGGCCATGAGCAATATATTTCAAGAACATCTACGAAAAATAGTTGAATGTTACGTAGATGATATAGATGTCAAAAGTCGATTAAAGGATGATCACATTCAAGATTTGAAGACAGTATTCGAGTTGATGCGTCGACATCAATTAAAGATAAACCCCACTAAGTCTTTCTTAGGGGTTTCTAGTGGCAAATTTTTGGGATTTGTCATTACTTCTCAAGGTATTCATGTTGATCCTGATAAGGTCAAAGCAATTCTTGAAATGCGTCCTCCACGTAATCTGAAAGAACTCCGTCGCTTTCAGGGTCGCATTGCTTATATCAGGAGATTTATATCAAATCTCTCTAGGAGATATCAACCTTTCTCTCGTCTATTAAAGAAAGATGTATCATTTGTTTGGGATAAAGCATGTCAAAAAGCCTTCAATAACATCAAGCAATACCTTACAAATCTACCTGTTCTAGTACCTCCAGTAGTGGGAAGACCATTTTTGCTGTAAGTTCGAGCATTAGATTATTCTCTTGGTGCTCTTCTTGCACAGAAAAGTGATAAGGGTCATGAACAAGCAAATTATTATCTTAGCTGAATGATGGTTGGGGCTGAACACAGGTATACTCCTGTGGAAAAAGAATGTCTAGCCTTGGTTTTTGTCATTCAAAAGACCCGACATTATGTAACGGGACAAACTGTTCATGTCATATCCAGAATAAATCCTATTCGGATATTGATGAAAAAGCCGAGTATTCTTAACTCCCGGTTAGCCACCTGGGCAATGTTGCTTACTCCCTATGATATGGTCTACATATCTCAAAAATCAGTGAAAGGTCAAGCGTTAGCTGACTTCTTAGCGGCTCACCCTATACCTGAAACTTCCAAGCTATATGAGGATATTTCAGATAAAGTCGTAGATTGTAATATGACTTTGAGGGATGATATTTGGCAGCTATACTTTGATGGAGCATCATGAGTTGGGCCTAAAGGCAATATTGTCTCCGGAGTAGGCATCGTCTTGGTCTCTCCTGATAAAATGGTTATATACCGTGCTTATTTCCTTAATTAACCATGTTCCAATAATGTGGCAGAATATAATGCTCTGCTACTTGGTCTTCAAGTAGCAAAACAATTGGACATTGAGTTCCTAGAAGCTTATGGAGACTCTCAACTGATTGTCAATCAGGTCAGAGGGACATATAAAGTCAAAAATCCTGACCTCATTCCCTATCATCAAGTGGTAATCGAATTGGCTCTTTCATTCAAAAGGTTCTTCATTAAATTTGTACCACGTTCTAAAAATTTGGAAGCTGACGCTCTTGCTAGTTTAGCTGCAGATTTAGCAGTTCCAATTAGAAGATAAAATACCATTACTTTATTGGATAGAGTTCGATTCTGTGTCAAGAATAATTTGCATATCGAACAGAGTTATGCTACTTAATCAAATTCTCAACAAAGGGATTGGAGAAGTCCATTTATTGATTATGCGGTCCATGAGATTTTACCTGAAGATCCAAAAGAAGCTGCATCAATCAAAAGACGATTATTTCGATTCTATTATGATTCTTCAATGCATATGTTGTATCGTCGTTCTTATGACGGACTTTTATTGCGTTGTCTTTCGAAAAGTGAAGCCAAACAAACACTTCGTGAAGCTCATGATAGAGTTTGTGGTGCGTATCAACCAGGTCCGAAACTACATGACCGTATTCGAAGAATTGGTTATTATTAGCCTTCTATGATAGCAAATACGGTAGATTATGTCAGACGGTGTAAAGCATGCCAGATTCATGCTGACTTTATTCACCAACCCTCTCAATTCTTACATCCTACAGCAGCTTCTTGGCCTTTCGAAGCTTGGGACATGGATATTATTGGTCCGATTAATCCTTCTTTTGTCAAAGGATATCGGTTTATCCTGGCTATAACTGATTACTTTTCTAAATGGGCAGAAGCAGTTCCTCTTGTGGAAGTAAAAACGTCTAATGTGGTTAGCTTCATCAAACATCATGTCATTTATCGTTTCAGAGTTCCCCGAAGGATAATCCATGCTAATGGACCACAATTTACCAGTCAGGCATTTTATCGATTTTGTGACAAGAATCAGATCCAGAACATAGCTTCTACGGCATATAATCCAGCCGCTAATGGTTTATCGAAAGCTTTCAACAAAACTATTATTAAACTTCTCAAAAAGTTTATCTCTTCTAATAAACGTGATTGGAATGAAACACTTGGAGAATATTTATGGGCTTATCGAACAACAGTCCGAACTCCCACTGGTTTTACACCATTCTCACTGGTTTACGGATGTGAGGCTGTTCTTCCATTGGATATCCAGATCCCGTCTCTTAGAATAGCCATTGCTAATGAGCTAACCTCTGAAAATAATGATCGCTTACGACTCCAAGAACTTGAAGGACTGGACGAGAAGCGTCTTCAAGCACAATAACACATCGAGCTATATCAAGCCCGCATATCTCGAGCTTTCAACCGTAAAGTTAAAGAGAGGGTATTCAAAGTCGGTGAGCTAGTCTTAGCTGTCCGAAGACCTATGGTTATGTCTCATAAGAGCAAAGGCAAATTCCAAGCTAAATGGGAAGGTCCTTATGTAGTCGAGACAGTATTCTCCAATGGTGCCTATAGGTTATCGAAACCTAATGGAAATTTGATTATGATGCCAATTAATGGCAAATTCTTGAAGAAATATTACATTTGAATTTCTTCCTTATTTTCCAGCTACCAAGGTTTGGTTAAGCTGAAGATTTATTTATTCTCCTAAAAGAGAATTTTGATTTTCTGTCTTACCAGCTGATTCCGGAAAGAAAAAGATTTATTATTTATTATGTCTTCGTTACCTCTGAATAAATTTTAAATCTACTTCTTTTCCTTATTCATCTATCATGTCCATATTACCTCTGAATAGATATTAATATATTTTCTTTGAGTCATTACGATCTATTATGTTCATATTACCTCTGATAGTATTGTATGCTCTAAAAAGAAAATAAGATTTGTTATCTATCATGTCTACATTACCTCTGGATAGATATAATCTACTTTGTTGAGTTTTAAAAACTTATCATGTTCATATTATTACCTCTGATAATTGTTTTCTATCTCACAACCATTTTATAAAAGAAAAATATTTCATTTATTGCATGATTTGAAATATTACAACAAAAGGAAGACAAAATACAAAATTCTTTATTGATGATATGAAAGAAAGAATACAAAATTATTTATTTTCTAAGGTGGAGCAGATATATCTTCAAGCATTTTCTGCAACTCTGCCAAACGTCTCTCACGAGAACTCAGTACAGTTGTAGTAGCGATGGTGCGACGAGCCTCTGCAGTACAAAGATGCGAGAGTTCTGCAAAAGCAGCTATTATCTTATCCTTGGCATCATCAGGGGTTTTTATGGTAGCTTCAGCACCAAAGACCTTCTCTTCCAGTATTGAGCTCTGTGCTAGATGTTTGTCTCAATTTACAATCATCTGCTTTCTCTCTACCTTCAATCGAGCCAATTCTGCCTCAACTTCACGAATTCTATCATTTTGTTGATAGATTCTCATGTTTGAAGTTCCATAGGCTTCTCTATGTGTCTCCAACAGGGGTTTAGTTTCATTCAATAAAGCTCGCTCCTTGGCAACTTTGCTACTGTAGTCTTGGAGAGATTCCTTAAAAATAGTCTTTCGAGTGATGTATTCAGCTGATCAAGCATCATACTCGGTCTGGATGAGACTTTCAAGGGTTTCACTTGACAGCCTTAGATATTCCTTAATAGGCTGTTCAAGTCCTTTTACTACTTTCTCCAGAGCTGCTGCTCTCTCAGCATCATTGAACATAGCAACATTCCCAATGGTGAGAGCAATCGCAGCCTTTAAGCTTTCATAATTTAAGCCCTTCTTCAGGATCATTTTGATCAAGGCCGCCAAGGTTTTATAGAAAGCTTCAGTATGAATCTCAACTAAAAGATTCATTTCTGCATTGAAGCTCGGTGTGGCAGCAAGATCCGCTAAATCCTTCTTCTGAAGACCGGGAGCGGATGTCGTCGTTGCCTTGGTAGCAGGTTGAGCTAAAGCTGTAGTTGTTGTTGTTACTATAG
Source organism: Iris pallida (assembly GCA_029216955.1). NCBI lineage: Eukaryota > Viridiplantae > Streptophyta > Magnoliopsida > Asparagales > Iridaceae > Iris > Iris pallida. The sequence continues at coordinate 11,644,456 of JANAVB010033814.1, forward strand.
TTAATTGATCCCCAGGAGTTCCAGAGATAATCTCTTCAGTACTTTTTGGATCATTTCTCTAGCTGTTTCTGGAGCTGAAACTACTTGAGTTTCGGTGACGGTGATTGTTGCGGTAGGAATGGTGATTGTTGTAACCGATTCAGGTTCAGACACTGTCTTTTCAAGAACTTGTGCTGGATTAGTAGTAATAGCTGAAGGTGCTATTACTATGTCTCTAACTTCGGTTGATGGGTTGATAATGTCTTCATCACCTTTGCTGACTGCAGGCCTTTCAAGCTCTGACAGTATTTCAGTTGCAGTTGGTTCTTCATATGCAACTGGTTCTTCGTCTGCAGCTGGTTCTTCTGCAGCCGGTTCTTCTTCTCTTTCTTCAACAAGAGAAGGCAATTCTTGGTGGACCTCCACTACAGGCTCTTCTGGTATCTCCATAGATGGAGAGTCTTCTTTAGAAGCAGAATCTTCTTTTGAAGAAGAACTCTCTTCTTCAGACTCTATGTTTTCTTCATGAATAGTTTCTTGAGGAGGAAGAGGAGCCACGGGCTTTACTGCAGCGATGACACCTACAAAGATTAAGCAAAATAAGTTAATATACAAAATCATAATACATAATTTTGTATAGATTTTGTGTAATTTATATTTACCTGGAGTAGGTGCAGGACGTGCCAAGAGTTCGTCATAATCTTGATCCCAGTCATTATCTTCTAAATCAAGATTCGGTTCATCCGAGGGGATGGGTTCTGGATCATTGGTATGAGTCGTGGCGGCGTCTTCGATAGCTTGCATCTTTTGTGGCGAAGTAAGATGCATCGAAGTGCTGAGACGTCCGGAAGATAGGAGCCCTATAGTTTCAGTTGCTGCTGCTGATTGGAATGCTGAAGACCCTTCTCCAGGATGAGCTGAAGAAGATGCAATGTTTTGAGCTTCCTCGACTGGAGTTTCGCTTTCTGGAGTAGCGACTCTCTGTCTGGAAGGCCCTTTAGCAGTGACCTTTTTCTTCTTCTCTCGGGCAGCAACCGCTGTATCGGATTTACGCTGCCTAAAGGTAGAAATTTTGATTGCTTCCGCTGGTGCCTCCTCTACTCCCGTTGGGATCACTTCCAGATATTTATCTGGAACATCAGCATCATCAAGTACGTCCGAAGGTACCCTAACTGGTTCTTCGACGTTTCCTTCCTTGTTCCATCGAAGACTTTCCTTCATGTTGTAGTTATTTGCGAAGGAACGGATGGAGGCATAAAAACGAGCATACGAATATTCGTAGCTCAGTTGTACTGGTGGCAGTTGACACACGAAATTTAGCACCGGTACATCCGGCGCTGAAATATCTCTATGCCCTTGCACCATCAACTAACTTCCCATAATAATTGAAGGCAGTGGAGGGATTACCAACGTGAAGTTGGTCATACCCGAATTGACGAGTGAACCGACTGGGCAAGTATAGTTCAAAGATGCAGCTGTCCTCAATCCTATACATCAAATATGATGGTCTGATGCATATCAGCCAATTAAAGACAGGTGCAGGGAGCTACGTCCCCTCTTGATCTATATCTTCAAATTGCACACCGAGGCAGTCGGCTAGAACTGGTGGTCGTGTGCAGAAAAAGTTCCACCCATAAGAGTAGTTTAGTACTGCTCGAGTATCTGCCACTGAAGTTACAATCCACGTGGCTTTATTGAACTTCTGGAGGAAGACCTCCACATTATCTTCAGGGCCTGGTGGCAATAAACTGCAGTTGTGATGCAGTAACCAGCCCATTAAATAAGTGTAGGGCATCTCTACCCTGGGGAAATCTTTATGGTATGGAGCATTATTGATCAGCTCCTCACCAAATACTCGCAGACCAGCATTTATCCGACATACCATTGCCAGTAATAGGCTGAGTTTGGTCTTGAACACCAAACATACTACTGGCTATAGTACATTCCGTTGAATTCTGTCAACTGTACCAGTCCCTGGTACGACCCATCTTCGCATCCACAGAGAAAGAAAGCCCGCCAGCAAGGCTTTCTTTGAGATCTTTCGACTGCTATGCTTCAGATAGATCAATGCTTCAGTCCCCGTAGGGAATTCTCCAGTCTTGGTGGTCAGATAGTTGTCCTGAGACTTAGATGTGATCATCAAACCATGGATCAAATTCGAAGGAATTATTGAACAAAGGTTGATGGATTGAGCCTTATTGTCTTGGAATCTCCCCTTATCATCCTTAGATATCCTATTCAGATGGTAGAATAGATATGTTGTCCATTTATTGATGTATGCCAAATGCGATCCACTTTCATACATAGTGGTGCAAATCAGATAATAGCACATCAATTCTTGATATACTTCGACGAGATTGGGGTTTGTCTGGCTGATCTTTGCTAATTCCCGGTTGGAGGGAACATATTCTTCGTATAGGAGCTTCCCCCATTGGCAGTTTAGAAATGAATTGCATCTCATGCAGTGCAAAACCCATTTCACCTATCGGGGTTGCAAAAGTCCCTGTTGAGCTAATGTATAACTCCATCAAAACTAAGAACAGGTTATTATTTATTAGTATTCCTTGACTTGTGGAGGCTACTGCTTCAAACAGTCCATTGGCTTGCAGTTCCGCTTTGAAGTTCTACATGACCCAAGCACTGAGTTGAATCCAGTTCTTATTATGAGGGGTTATCCACCCAGGAAGCCTAGGGTTGACCTGGGGATATATCACTGAGACGTTCATAAACTTGTTTATGAACATTGGTATCTGTACTGGTTGGATCAAAGCTGAATCCTCGCTTGGTGTGAATCCACGCAGTAAACCAGAAAAAAGGAATGACACCACCGCTAGGAGTACTGGTATAGTAGCCCATTTGGTTAGACCCATCTCTCTTAAATATGATTTTTCCTGGTCTACCATGACTGTTGGGAGTCAGGTTCCAGATCATATGTCTTAGGTGGGTGGTATGAACAAACGAAGACAAGGGATAATCCTTTGACATTGACGGGAGGTACATCGCTCTTTCCCCAAATCTAAATACCCAGGATTCATTTTTGGGATTTGTCTGAGATTTGAAGTCAATGGCGTCTCCAAACATGAAGGCATGCTTAAAAAATTGTTGGCCATCCAGCGATGTTAGCAGTTCTCCGTTTATCAAAGTCAGTAGCATCCTGTCTCCCTGAGCAGCTATCAGTTGTTGTCTCTCTTCAGGGTACTGTTTGTCACTTTGTGGGAACTCAACATGAAACGGATTCTTCAAATAGTTGGAACCCAAGATACCTGTTGGGGAACTAAAGACTCCAGAGAGAGGATGAATCTGCAAGTCCACTGCAAAAAGAATATCAACAAAAAAAGAAATCAAGTTAGTAAAATTCAGAATTGATCTTTATACATCTCTACACAAATACTTCTACGCAAATAAGTGTTTGTGTGTAAAGATTTTAAAATTTTTCATTCTTCGTTTCTGGTTCATCTATACGCAAGAGCTCTTTTTACGCAAGTGAAGATTTGTGCGTAAAGGATTATGAATATTTTTTTCTTTGTTTCAAAGAAATTCTAAGTTGAGGCATTGTATGACTAAAAGTTTTTTACTGTACTTTTTTCTGTTCAAAAGAGTAAAAATTGTACGCATGAAAACATAGTCTTTTGCCTTGCTTTACGCAGATACGTATGAACGTGGGTGACTTGCGTATTTTAATTTTACGCTGGCACATATAGACGTGCGCGTATTTTAATGCTTAAACATTTTACGCTGGCACGTATAGACGTGTACGTATTTTGTTGTTTCTATTTTTACGCTGACACGTATAGACGTGGGCGTATTCTGTTGTTTCTATTTTTATGCTGACACGTATAGACATGGGCGTATTCTATTGTTTTTATTTTACGCTGACACGTATAGACGTGGGCGTATTTGATAATTTTTACTCTACGCTGACACGTATAAACGTGGGCGTAAATTTAGGGTTCGGCTCTTCTTCTTCTCCGACTAACCCACGGCCGAACTAGATAAGATTTTACCTATCATGGCTGGAGCCACAGCGGGATTAGGCCTAGGGGTCGCCACCGATGATGGAACGGTGGTCTCCGCACGTTCAGCCGTCGACGAAACAGTGACTGCAGGCTTCTTGCCCTTAGCGCCGACGGTGGTCTTGCTCTTTGGTGCTATTGGTTTAGACGTGGATTTCGAAGATTAGAGTAAAGGAGATTGAGATTGCAAGAGATGAGTAAAGTTCTCTCTCTACTCGTGAAGATCTATTTATAGAAATGTTTGAAATCGGTTCAAATTCTGAGATGACTGTTGGTATCCCGAATTTTACGCTTCTGAGATGACTGTTGAGTATCCCGAACTATATGCGGATGACTGTTGGATATCCCGGATTTTATGCTTCTGTTCAAAGTATTTCAAATTTTAGAAAAATTTGAAAACTTTGAAGGGGTTCTTGTAGAAGCATAAAATAAACTTCATAGACCAAGTCAAAGAAGTTGAGAACTTTACGCAAAGTCATACTCTACGCAAGGCCCATTTAAAGACTCTACTGAGTCAAATTCATGCTCTACGCAGAGATCAAATAGTGTCTAACTTTACGCGAGCTCCTTTACGCAAGGGTCATCTTCAAATTCTACGCGAGAGCGACAGGCTGTCCAGACTGCATTTAATGCGCATGATACTGTTCTGACAGAACATTGCACAGAAGCCGAGAAAATTTTTGCACCAAATCCAACGCTTGTCGTTTAATGTGCAGATGAGCTACTTTACGCTCAATAGACCGCTTCTTTTACGCATGAAAGTTATTTGAGTTTTTACGCTCAAAGCTATCTCAGCTACTTTTGTGTGCGTAGAGTTTATTTGAGCTATACGCTCAAGGCTATTTCTTGGCCACTTTACGCAGGAAGCTTACTTTGGGCTATTTTTACGCTTAATCTTTTTCTGGCTATGTGAGATGGTGGCCTACATACGTGGCTTTCATGCCACATTTATCGAGGAACGTGTGTACGTACTTTTTCCATATTGTTGAAGTTGTGGGACACGTGTCACCATGCGTAGATGTAACGCCCCAGTCCCAAAATACGTAGGACTAGAGCGCAATCATGCCAGCTGTATACATACGAAGTATATGGACCCTCGTATATATACGTAAGCTGTAAAAGACAGTAACCAAGGTACTAAATCTCATCCACAAAGATAAATAATGATATAAAAGCAACTTTGAATTTGTCATGTATACAATCGTTGGGCGGAGACAAAGTCCACTACAACTAATTTTAATAAGAACGAAATATACAAGGAAAGGAATTTAGTAGAGCAAGGAGATGACGATCCAAGAGCAACATCTCGATGAACAGAGCGCAAGTCATGGCCTTAGCTAGAGCACCTGCAGAAATCATAAGAGCACACACTTGACGAGATAACCAGGTCCTCAGAGGGACGTAACAAGATACATCAATATGCCATATAATACTGAATATAAAACATGCCACAATCAAAGAAAGTGACAAGACATAAATAAGGTAATCTAACCAAACTAAAGTGAACATGCAGTTAAGAACAAACCTTTCGTCGCATGAGTCCTGGCTGTAAAAGGGATCTGGTATAGTCCCCACTTGGGCACCAGTGACCGAGAGCATGACGTTCAAAAAGACAGTGGCCAATCTGAGAGGCTCATACCCGTATCTCCAGCGGAGCTTCCGGGTTACAAGAGAAGTGCAATCGAAGCCCATACGACAAGGAAATGTTTTCCCCACCCAATGTACCTATCATATCGCATCCACGACCATGTAACACTACTAACCATCAAGTCTTCTAACACGCAACTATTGACAGTTAGACCTAATGCACGTCCTGCACGCATCAGTTATCAGCCAACACGCAAGTCCGTAGACTATATGCTACTCATAACTCACACATCTCGTGACACAACAGTGTCAAAGTTTATGCAATGCACTAAGCTATTGGTAGTCCCTTAACTCTAAGTCCATATGCAATCAAAGGATAAATAACAAGGTACAACTAATATCACTGAGCAGGCAGTAATCAAGAACTAGAAATAAATGAACAGTGATATGTAAATAAAATACAACTAAAAATAAATAGTATAATGGCAAGGTATCTTGCCTGGTGTTACGCCTGGTGTGGTGCGATAATCCGACAAGTCATGTCTGTCCCGTAGTCATGTTCGATGTGTAAAGACCCGAAGTCCATGAGAAAATAGGCAAGATTTAGTCATGATCAAGAATTGATAACTGATGGATTTGTAGAAAAGGTGTTTATACCATGTTTAGAAAATATAATAGCTAAACTAGATTTTTATTAGTAAAAATATTTTTTTTGGAAAATACTTTAAAAATCAAAAATCGTTTTAGGCTACCTCTATGTTTGTCAACACATATTTTTATAGATAAAAACCATATTTTATTATTTAGATAAATATTAGTAAAATCATATAGGGTTCTAAAACCATATTTTGAAAAGGCCAAGCAAAGTATAATATTTATATAACCTTGTAGATGTATTATATTTTTTTTTACAAGTAAATTTAAAAAGATTTTTACATCTAAATACAAACTCAATTACTTAATAATAATAATAATAATAACTATAATACATATATTATAATAATAATAAACTAATAATGATAATAACAGAAATCTTTATTACAAATAAATAGAAATTTTAATAATAATAATGGAATAATAATAATAATAATATAATAATAATAATATTAATAACACTGTTGAACACTATAGTGTTCTTATTCCTATCATAACGCAGTGAGAGACCAAAAAATAAAAAGGAAAAGAGAAAGGAGGAAGGGGAAGAGTGAGCGGGAAAGAGGGGGTTTCCTTACCGAGGCGGTCGGCGGTCGCCGACGAGGCCGGCGTGGTGGCGGCGTGGACGGCCAAGACGAGGCCAGGAGAGGCGGTGGCGCTCGTGCGCTGCCCGGACGCGGGCGGAGCTGGTGTGGGCTGATCGGCAGAGCCCGCGGAGAGAGCCGCGGCCAGTGGAAGGCGGCGGAGGCGGTGATCGGAGGGGAACGGCGCGGCTGCGACGAGGGGTGGTCCTGAGGTGACGGAAAGGGGGTTCACCGTTCGGTGGTTCAGCAGATGCTTGTGGAGCCGTGCGGCGGTTGCGTCCTGGTGCGGTGCAGCAGCGGAGGTGACGGGGCGGCGCGGCGGAGGGATCCCGTGCGGAAGAAGACGGCTTCCTGGAGTTTTCCCACGGGGCACGAGGGGACGGCACACCGCGGCGTCGCTGGATCTCAGCGCGCGGAGGGGTGCGCCCGTGGCTCGGGGGCTCGGCGACGAACCCGCGGCGGTTGGAAGCCCTCGGCGCGGTGCCCGGTCTGGCGAAGGAGACGCTGTCATTCCGAGACACGAGGAGGTCGATACGAGAGGAGCTCGTCGGCGCGGGGACGGCCGTGGTCGTCTCCGGAGGAGATCGGCGGCAGAGAGGTCTCGACGACGAAAAGTCCAGGTGAGGGTTCCCAACTCTTTTTCTATTTTGGTGGCGGCAGCTATGCTGGTGTTGGCGGTAGTGGAGACAGGGTGCCGGGTTAGCCGGCCAGGAGGCTGTGTTGGGGGTGAAGACGGGACGAGGATGTGTGGTGATGGTTATGCAGGTGGTCGTTGATGGTGTCGACGGAGGTAGGGTTGATGACGACGGCGTGGGGTGATGGTCGGGGATGAACGATGATTGTAGTTATGATGTTGTGGGCGATGGTGGTGGTGTCGCTTGATGGAATCAGGTGATGGCAACGACAAAAATTTTGGCTGTGGTTAGGTATAGGATTTGGGATAGCTGAATTGTGTCGGGGTTTGCGATGGCGTTCGGGTTGGTGTCGACCGGGTTGGTTGGTATTGGGGAGTTGTCGGAAAGAACGGGGAGGACGGGGGCGGCCTGATGGTGGGCGGAACGGTGTGTCGGGGCATGTCCGACACTGAGAGCAAACTGTATTTGTACAAAAAAAAACATGTGGATGGAAAAGGATCACGGACACGATGCACAATTTGGGTTATGGATGGAAAATTTCTGGAGGAGTACCTCTCCTTTTATAGGATGTGGAAATTCCCAGTTGGATAGGTATTGGAAAGTTTTAAATTCCAATGGATAAATTCCATATAAATTCAAATCGATTTAAAAATTTATTTATCAAATCTAATTTAATAGAGATAAAACTTAACCTTAATTTAAAAGCTATTTAAAATAAGGTCAATAAACCTTTTCCAATTTAAATCATAATAATTAATTAGATATCAAATGAAACAATATTTCAAATATCATTTTAATAAATAATAAAATATAATAATAATTAATTTCGAAAATTATGATAAATGTTTAAATAACTAAAATATTATTTTGCAATAAAATAATTTATACTCATTGTGGTAAAATCATGAAACAAAATTCATATCACTTGCACGCAAATAATATATTTACATAAAAGAATTTCTACTTATATTACAATAAAACATAAGTTTTAGTACGTCTCTATGTGACGTTTTTATAACTTTATGTAATTAAAATATTTATCACGTATTATTTTGAAATAAAAATTCTTCTATAAAATCTCCAATGAAATATTTTTACAAAATATGTACCTCGTACATATTCGCACTCGCACGCGACGTACATTACGAGAATGCGAACTCGTGTGCGACGTATAGATACGAAGTACAAAAATAAAGAAAAAAATAAAAAAATCGTAATAGAATTTTAGGGGGCTTACATCCTACCCAACTTAAAAGAATTTCGTCCTCCAAATTTAGGAAAAATTAGGATAGATAGGGTGAAGGAGATAGTAGCAGTATAATCGATAAGAATTTGATTCATATTGAACAAAAAGGCAATCAATTGTTTGACGAGAATGAAATGACATTTCAATGGCAAATGTCATTTGATCGACTAAATTTTTTGATGGTTTTAGATTTCGATCCTGACAATCATTCAATGACTAGGTTCGATCAACCTTAACATTAACCTAAAAAAAGCAACCTCATAAGTAGGTAATAAACTCAGCTTAATCCTTGATATCGTTAATATTCATGAAATCTCTCTTATCATAAATCGTTCTTTCCAAAAAAAATAAATCGTTCTACGTCCCCTTAAACAAAACCAATATGATTCTCATTGTACTCTAATTTTCTCTATCTTGTCATAGAATTTCAAATAGTCTCAATTTGAATACCATAATCTTCTATTATACTAGCTCACGTATATATCTTCCCAAGTTATAATTTCCTATTAAAATTCCAAACCTTCAATCAATTGGCCCAAGTAGAATTTGAAAATCTCTTTACTACAAATTTATTGGTCAATGTACGATGCCTCTATAGGTATCAAAAATAAAGTCCGTCTTCAATGTTCGATAATCTCGAAAACTAGCAGTATACCTTCACAACTCAATCTTCTATCATCATAATTAAAAATTTTTCTAAAAATATTTATTAGTCTCTTTCAAAGATTTGAATTCAACAATCTCAGTTCTTGATGGTAGAAATGAAATTCATCTCAACTTTCTTTTCATATTCATTTGAGAACTTTAATCAAACTATAAAGGTTTCTTTCTTCAACAATTGGTTATCCTTGAAAAAATAATATCATCATGACGCTATATGTTATCGAAGGCAACGTCAACATTGTCTTTATCTAAAAATTTGCATCCCTAAATTTTATATAAATTTGGTTCTTAAACCACCAACACTTTAGAAGATTCTTCACTCGATATTTAGTTACCTCAAAACAAGCTTTGAAATTCGCGAAGTCTATTTATCCTCGAGTGTTTCATCATAACATAATATATCATTCCTTACTTTATCTATTCAGAATTATCGCATATTTCTATTCACGGCCCATCTACGCCTCATAATCTCGTAATTATCTTAACCACTATATTATTTATCCATGTTGTGGGGTTCTCCAATCTAACCTCTACTAGCCCAAGATTGTCATGATCAAATTTTATTTCGCATAAGGGAATCAAACAAGGAACAAGGTTGCATAAACAATGGAGAAATCATAGTAAAATATGAGTAAGCAATTTAATTGGAAGGGAGAAAGTAAGTGTTGCTAATATTGTATGAAGAGTAAAAAGGTGTCATGGGTCTAAGTAATTTAAGATAATACAAGAAAATAAAATGACAATGGTTAAACAGTCAAGATAAAACACAAGGTTAAGTATTTAACGGATCTAGTAGACCACAACCGGGCCGAAGATTTGAGTCGAGATTGAGTCCAAATATATAGTCAAAAGTATATTGGTACCATGGTATAGGTTATAGTTGAGTCTTTATGGCCCGAAAGTCGTACCATAAAAATAGAGTACAAGGGGACGTGTTTTAGTGGGACATGATATACCTACACGAAGGTGAGCTCGTCTAGATCTTGAATGTGAAATTTGTTGGAAGAAAAAGTCTAGTGTTGTGCTCCAAATATCAAAGTCACGATAGGGAACGCCAATAGATCTAGAATAGAAAGTGGGAGTTCATAAGGTGACATTTACGCACAAATAAGATGGATCCAGTTAAAGCACAAAATAAAAATAATTAGGAAATCTCGTAGGTCAAGGTAAAATAAGTTAGAGAGACAAATTCTAGAAAAAGTTCATAGATAAGGGTATGGTCAAGGGAATGGTCCCAATCATTTCTAAGTTTCAAACAATTAGATGTCACGAATGAAGGTCTAAAATTGAGGGAAGGTCAAGTAAGCCAAAGATATGTTCATCGGTTTGGTCGATGACTAACTATACTTGTGAATATGCAATATCATAGTCATAGGTGGCATGGCCATCTAATGTAGAATACTTCTATCTTACTAGGGTGACCTTACTTGCTTCTTGGTCCTCTACCAATATATGATCTAATCCAAAAACTTTTAGTTCCTCAAAAGTTTCTCAATAAAAATTTTCAAGATACTTCGCCAAAACTTCAATTATCCTAGACTGTCAACTTTAATCACAATTTAAATCTCTAATAAATCTCGAAACAACTCTTGTGTATTGCAAATCGAATAATAACCCTTTTTTCCAAATCCTAAACTCAACATTTAATAAGTTTATCCGTCGAAATTCATACAACCAATATAGAATATTTAAATAACTCCCAAATTTATATATCCTTCAAATGTGTCTATCTAGCTTCCAATAAGTCACAACTACTCTTCAAAAGTAATTCTTCCTTTTTCCAAAATTTAAATATCCATAATCAAGGTTTTAAACTCGAAATCTAAATAACTTTATAAATCATAATTCATATGAGCAAATTTTTTAAATATTTAAACTTTCCTTCAAAGTCGATTTTATATCTTCCAAAATATTTCAAATTTTTTTTACCATTATCTCTTCAAGCTCAAAATTAAATACTCCTAATTCGTAAATCATAGAATCAATTTAAAACCTCAAGCTTTCTAATAAACCGTAAATCATAAACCCTTCATATTCTTTACAAAATCATAACTTATAATTTAAAACACTTTAATAAATTCGAGATAAACTTTAACATATTCAATCCCAACTTGAACTAAATCGTAATTATGGGTCACAATTTAAAGATGTTACTCAATTCGGTTTCATATCCCAAATAAATCATAAACTATTTCGCTATTTCCAAAAATCATAATTCATAAAATTGTTTTCTGTCCTCTTGTGTATACCACCTTGTAATGGCAAAATAAAATTTCAACTATCCATTGAAGGCGGTAATATGCTACTACCCAACTTGAAATTAACTAATCCTTAAAATCATACTTTCTAGAAAAATAAATTCCTTTATAACTCAAATAAAATTCTAATGCATATTAATTGCCAAATGCAATCCATCTAGCCATGTGTTTAACCTATGGGCATATACTAGTTTAGTCATCTTACTAAACACGAACTAAGAATTTACGGTATAAGGAGTCAAGCAAGATACAAATCAAGGAGGTCGAACGAGAGTTCGAAATTTGAAGTCAAGGAAGGATGTCAAGTAGGTGGATGAGATTCTAAACTCTAATCCTATACTGCAGGTCCGTTTGGTTCAATCATGTAACCGAAACGGCAAACTAGACCTGCATGGGCCACCACAAAAACATGTAACGCCCCAGTCCCAAAATACGTAGGACTAGAGCGCAATCATGCCAGCTGTATATATACGAAGTATATGGACCCTCGTATATATACATAAGCTGTAAAAGGCAGAAACCAAGGTACTAAATCTCATCCACAAAGATAAATAATGATATAAAAGCAACTTTGAATTTGTCATGTGTACAATCGTTGGGCGGAGACAAAGTCCACTACCAACTAATTTTAATAAGAACGAAATATACAAGGAAAAGAATTTAGTAGAGCAAGAAGATGACGATCCAAGAGCAACATCTCGATGAACAGAGCGCAAGTCATGGCCTTAGCTAGAACACCTGCAGAAATCATAAGAGCACACACCTGGCAAGATAACCAGGTCCTCAGAGGGACGTAACAAGATACATCAATATGCCATATAATAATGAATATAAAACATGCTACAATCAAAGAAAGTGACAAGACATAAATAAGGTAATCTAACCAAACTAAAGTGAACATGCAGTTAAGAACAAACCTTTCGTCGCATGAGCCCTGGCTGTAAATGGGATCTGGTATAGTCCCCACTTGGGCACCAGTGATCGAGAGCATGACGTTCAAAAACGACAGTAGCTAACCTGAGAGGCTCATACCCGTATCTCCAGCGGAGCTTTCGGGTTACAAGGGAAGTGCAATCGAAGCCCGTACGACAAGAAAATATTCTCCCCACCCAATGTACCTATCATATCGCATCCACGACCATGTAACACTACTAACCGTCAAGTCTTCTAACACGAAACTATTGACAGTTAGACCTAACGCACGTCCTGCACGCATCAGTGATCAGCCAACACGCAAGTCCGTAGACTATATGCTACTCATAACTCACACATCTCGTAGCACAACAGTGTCAAAGTTTATGCAATGTACTAAGCTAGTGGTAGTCCCTTAACTCTAAGTCCATATGCAATCAAAGGGTAAATAATAAGGTACAACTAATATCACTGAGCAGGCAGTAAGCAAGAACTAGAAATAAATGAACAATAATATGTAAATAAAATGCAACTAAAAATAAACAGTATAATGGCAAGGTATCTTGCTTGGTGTTACGCCTGGTGTGGTGCGATAATCCGACAAGTCATGTCTGTCCCGTAGCCATGTTCGATGTGTAAAGACCCGAAGTCTATGAGAAAATAGGCACGATTTAGTCATGATCAAGAATTGATAACTGATGGATTTGTAGAAAAGGTGTTTATACCATGTTTAGAAAATATAATAGCTAAACTAGATTTTTATTAGTAAAAATATTTTTTTTTGAAAAATACTTTAAAAATCAAAAATCGTTTTAGGCTACCTCTATGTTTGTCAACACATATTTTTATAGATAAAAACCATCTTTTATTATTTAGATAAATATTAGTAAAATCGTATAGGGTTCTAAAACCATATTTTGAAAAGGCCAAGCCAAGTATAATATTTATATAACCTTGTAGATGTATTATATTTTTTTTACAAGTAAATTTGAAAAGATTTTTATATCTAAATACAAACTCAATTACTTAATAATAATAATAATAATAATAATAATAATAATAATAATAATAACTATAATACATATATTATAATAATAATAAACTAATAATAATAATAACAGAAATCTTTATTACAAATAAATAGAAATTTTAATAATAATAATAATAATAATAATAATAATAATAATAACACTGCTGAACACTATAATGTTCTTATTCCTATCATAACGCAGTGAGAGACCAAAAAATAAAAAGGAAAAGAGAAAGGAGGAAGGGGAAGAGTGAGCGGGAAAGAGGGGGTTTCCTTACCGAGGCGGTCGGCGGTCGCCGACGAGGCCGGCGTGGTGGCGGCGTGGACGGCCAAGACGAGGCCAGGAGAGGCGGTGGCGCTCGTGCGCTGCCCGGACGCGGGCAGAGCTGGTGTGGGCTGATCGGCGGAGCCCGCAGAGAGAGCCGCGGCCAGTGGAAGGCGGCAGAGGCGGTGATCGGAGGGGAACGGCGCGGCTGCGACGAGGGGTGGTCCTGAGGTGGCGGAAAGGGGGTTCACCATTTGGTGGTTCGGCAGATGCTTGTGGAGCCGTGCGGCGGCTGCGTCCTGGTGCGGCGCAGCAGCGGAGGTGACGGGGCGGTGCGACGGAGGGATCCCGTGCGGAAGAAGGTGGCTTCCTGGAGTTTTCCTGCGGGGCACGAGGGGATGGCACACCACGGCGTTGCTGGATCTCAGCGCGCGGAGGGGTGCGCCCGTGGCTCGGGGGCTCGGCGGCGAACCCGCGGCGGTTGGAAGCCCTCGGCGCGGTGCCCGGTCTGGCGAAGGAGACGCTGTCGTTCCGAGACACGAGGAGGTCGATGCGAGAGGAGCTCGTCGGCACGGGGACGGCCGTGGTCATCTCCGGAGGAGATCGGCGGCAGAGAGGTCTCGGCGACGAAAAGTCCAGGTGAGGGTTCCCAACTCTTTTTCTATTTTGGTGGCGGCGGCTATGCTGGTGTTGGCGGTAGTGGAGACAGGGTGCCGGGTTAGCCGGCCAGGAGGCTGTGTTGGGGGTGAAGACGGGACGAGGATGTGTGGTGATGGTTATGCAGGTGGTCGTTGATGGTGTCGACGGAGGTAGGGTTGATGACGGCGGCGTGGGGTGATGGTCGGGGATGAACGATGATTGTAGTGATGATGTTGTGGGCGATGGTGGTGGTGTCGCTTGATGGAATCGGGTGATGGCAACGACGAAAATTTTGGCTGTGGTTAGGTTAGGATTTGGGATAGCTGAATTGTGTCGGGGTTTGCGATGGCGTTCGGGTTGGTGTCGGCCGGGATGGTTGGTATTAGGGAGTTGTCGGGAAGAACGGGGAGGACGGGGGCGGCCTGATGGTGGGCGGAACGGTGTGTCGGGGCATGTCCGACACGGAGAGCAAATTGTATTTGTACAAAAAAAAAACATAGTGGATGGAAAAGGATCACGGACACGATGCACAATTTGGGTTATGGATGGAAAATTTCTGGAGGAGTACCTCTCCTTTTATAGGAGGTGGGAATTCCCAGTTGGATAGGTATTGGAAAGTTTTAAATTCCAATGGATAAATTCCATATAAATTTAAATTGATTTAAAAATTTATTTATCAAATCTAATTTAATAGAGATAAAACTTAACCTTAATTTAAAAGCTATTTAAAATAAGGTCAATAAACCTTTTCCAATTTAAATCATAATAATTAATTAGATATCAAATCAAACAATATTTCAAATATCATTTTAATAAATAATAAAATATAATAATAATTAATTTCGAAAATCATGATAAATGTTTAAATAACTAAAATATTATTTTGCAATAAAATAATTTATATTCATTGTGGTAAAATCATGAAACAAAATTCATATCACTTGCACGCAAATAATATATTTACATAAAAGAATTTCTACTTATATTACAATAAAACATAAGTTTTAGTACGTCTCGATGTGACGTTTTTATAACTTTATGTAATTAAAATATTTATCACGTATTATTTTGAAATAAAAATTTTTCTATAAAATCTCCAATAAAATATTTTTACAAAATATGTATCTCGCACATATTCGCACTCGACGAGCAATTTCGAACTGAAACTCGCATGCGACGTACATTACGAGAATGCGAACTCGTGTGCGACGTATAGATACGAAGTACAAAAATAAAGAAAAAAAATAAAAAAATCGTAGTAGAATTTTAGGGGGCTTACAGTAGAGACCATAACTCTATATGGGACAAGTGTCATCACATTTAGAGGTCAATTTTCAATCGTGGGTGGCAGTTACTTGCGTAAAGACTCAACATTGACGCTTTTTACGCACAGAGGGTTTAGTCTATAAATAGACTTATTTTTAAACAGAAAATACAACAGATCACATAGAGATCAGAGCCCAGATACTTTGAGAGCAAAATGATTTTTCAGAGTATTTTTCTTCAACTTTTCTTCAAGAACAGAGTGAAGCAAAGCAGGAAAGCATTCGACCTCGCCATCAGTGCCCAGTGTGTCGATACCTTTCTGGTGACTTAGTTCTTCCGGCTGTTCATCTTCCAGCAATTTTTCTTCATCATCATCGTGTGGCCCAAGGAACAAAGTGATCGTTCTCAGATCAGACTTCCATAGCAATACTTTTCAGAAACAACTTATACTTTTGTACTTTTTTTCGTTTTCTTTCAAAAGCCTTTTAAGGGCATTTTGTTAAGTGAAACAACGTGCTATAAAAGAAGTACATGAATACAGGAGATATAGATAAGTAAGCTGAGTACGTGAAATATAATAGAAAATCTATGAACTGTAATAAATATAAGTGTTTCAGAGCACAAGATAGTTATATGATTGGTTTAGGTTGTACATGAGTAATCTATGGTAACTCTATTATACGTGAGGGTATAATAGACATATACATGAGTACACTAGAGGGGTTTAATCAAACAACCACTTCTACTCACCCTACCCCAATCAATACACAAGGATCCGATCAAGTTACGTTATGTACATGATTGTTAGTTTGAACATGAAGCACATGCAAATATGAGAGTACATGAGAGCACATGAGAGTACATGAGAGCACATACGAGTACATGAGAGCACATGAGAGCACATGAGAGTACATGAGAGCACATGATGTACATGAATATAATACGAATACAAGGAGTACTCGATGTACATGGTAAAGTACATGAACATGAAATACCTGATGCACCCGTTAAGAGGATAACATCTCATGACAAGATCCATATAGTACTGTTTCGTGTTAATAATATGTCAGCATCAAGTAAAGTAGTCTAGAGCAGGCAATATAGATACTATAATGAATGAAAACTAACAGAGAATGTACTCGCCTGATATCTTGAGCAACGGGTATGTATCGGTATCGAACTAGAGTCGCATAGACTTATGATATGAATTACAGGTTACAGAGTGTTCTATAGTAAACAATAGAGTTATATGCATGCTGCTAGGCTACTTCTAGGTCAAAAGTCAACTATTGGTCAACTTGGTCCTAGTTCGGTTCATTATCTAGGGCATTGGCTAACGTAGTGTCAATCATATCTTAACCTAGGTTAAACTTATCTAGAACCCAGCCCTATAACAAAATACTATTACTCCATACCCTTATAACATGTATATACATATATTGCATACCTAACTGTCATATATATATATACTAGCATATGTGCACGTGCCTTGCACGTATTTTAACATTTCTTAATTAGTTTAGGAAGACTCTTTAGGAAGACCAAAGGGTAGTCTTCCTAATTACTAAGTTGTCCTTATTAAAATTAATGAACTATTTTTAATTAGTATAAGTATGTAAGGGTATTTTTGGAATTCAAAAGTTTTACCATCTAAGTTTTCCTATTATATAGTATATAGTAGAATAGATTAATGAACTATTTTTAATTAGTATAAGTATGTAAGGATATTTTCGGAATTCAAAAGTTTCACCATCTAAGTTTTCCTATTATACAGTAGAATATATATATATATATATATATATATATATATATATATATATATATATATATATATATATATATATATATATATATATCACTTCTACATTATATCCATAGTATAACATATATATATATATATATATATATATATATGTTATACTATGGATATAATGTAGAAGTGATATATATATATATATATATATATATATATATATATATATATATATATATATATATATATATATATATATATCACTTCTATATTATATCCATAGTATAATATCACTTAAACTACTATTATCTTATGGGCATGTATATAAATGGTTGCATACAAACATACTCAAATTCAATCTTAGCCATTACTCATCCTATATATATACTCCCTCCGTCCCAAAAATATAGTCTTATTTCTATTTTCACCAAGATTAAGAAAATCCAATTAATATGTCCAACAAAACAAAATCTCTCCAATTTGACCCATATAGAAGTTTTGAATTTTGCATGAACCTATTGTACTTATTATGATTTCTAATTGGGTTAATGAATGCCATTAAATCTCTAATTGGGTTTATTTAATGCCATCACATTCTACTATGTAAATTAAACTTTGGAGGCAATATTTTGGCAAATTTTAGTTTGAATTTTGGAGGCAATATTTTGGCAAATTTAGATTTTAGTTTGAATCATTAAAGCTCAAGTATATTTTCAAAATGCAACTCTTAAATGCATAGAGAATTGTAGAGTTTATCTTGATATAATTGCAGTTTAAATAAGGCTAAAATTGTAAATTACTCCACAAACATCCATTATATAAAAATAAATGGGCTATAATATGGGACAAACCAAAAAGGAAAGTGAGACTATATTTTTGGGACGGAGGGAGTATATATATATATAATACTATGGCTATATCTATATATCATAGCTATGGGATATTAAGCAAGGACTGACATCACAACTGGACTGAACCAAGGTACGAGGAATGGGGACAAAACTAGGGGTGAGCATTATTCGATTTTGGACCGAAAATCGAACCGAATAAGAGATTCGGTTCTGTTTAAAAAAATTCGGTTCGGTTTTGAAAATATTAAATTTTCTTATTCCGTATCAGTTTTGGGTTTCGGTTTCGTCCAAAACTGAAAACCGAATAATTATATATATATATATATATATATATATATATATATATATATATATATATATATATATATATATATATATATATATATACAAAGTCGGTGGACGACTCTACCCGACCTTGGCCCGGAGGCCGTGGCCACCGCCACCCAGCCACCTCCGTGGGAGGGAGGGCTCGAACCCCGCCCTCACCCCCGGTGCACGGTGGTGTTACCAGTACACCACGACTCGATGTGTGTGTATATATATATATATATATATATATATATATATATATATATATATATATATATATAGGTGTATACTAAATATATATAGGTATATACTAAATATATCTTGGTATATTTAGTTACTATATATATTAACAAAAAAAGGTACAAATAAACCGAAAAATAAACTAAACAGAAAACCGAACCGATTTAATTCGGTTATAGACAAATTCCGTTCGGCTTCGGTTTTGCTTATTTGATTTTCGGTAGAATCCGGTTTTCGGTTATTCGGTTCGGTTGGAACCAAATTAACTGAATGCTCACCCCTAGACAAAACAAGGCTCTGGACAGATAAAAGAAGCAGTGACCCAATTGAGCAAGGTAAGGTGAACAAGGCATCACCATGTATGGCAGGTCAATGCATTGGTTGAACTCCAAGATGCAGGGCAATTCATAACTAAACTTAACTCATAAAAGAGAATAGGACAGATACCAAATGGGCTAGACTGATCAGTTGCAGATCAAGTCATGCAAGGCCTGGACATATATCCATTCATGACTGAACCAAAATTGCACATATGCATATATAGAACCAATTTGATGCAAGGGGACAGTACAAATGATATGCAGTGATGGTCAAACTCAAGAATGAACTAAAGATACATACATGTACATCCTTTTAGAGGATGCAGGACAATTCAAAAAGGGAAATGGGTCTAAATACTATCCTGATTGCAGGCATCAAAGAGGGATATGCAAATCAGCCTACATAAACTGATACTCTAAGGCTAACCTAATGCAGGACAAATGTATCTGTAGCCTGATACTCCCAGGTACAGAGCAGTCAACTAAAAATAAAGTAAACAAAGACTGATACTCTAAGAGTATCAGTCAAATAGACAATTAGATCAGGATATGAAAATGGACAGATGGTTAAGTGATGTACTAACTATGCATACATCATCTAATGCAGGGAATAGACCCATGGACAGACAAATATGTATTAGTAGGGGGGACTGAACCTAAGAAGCTAAGGTGGGATGCTCTATAGGGAATGGCTAGGACAGCACAAAAGTGAGTGCAGACAAAGATATACAGGAAATGAAACATTGGTCTCTACAAGATTAGCTAGCAGTGGACATGAGTAGACGTATAGTGCAGTGAACAAAATCTTAGATGAAAAAAGACTGCACTCTAATGCAATGAACTATTGTAGGCTATACCATTAGGATATTGACCCAATAGGAAGGACCCTCTGTGGTTCAGTAGGCAGATACCTATATGAGAATGAGGATATGCACTAATGCAATGCAGTGAACGACAAAAAGGAAATCAGAACAGTGCTCCTTACTAGACATTCACATGAGATGTGCAGGACACTACATATTTGATATCCAACTAATCCTATATGCAGTACATATATTAGTATGCAGTGAATCCTTCGACAAGGTCGGGCAAGGAATGGCTTGAACATGAGGGGAAAATGAGATGACTAGCTAACTAGAATGGCTTGAACATGAGGGGAAAATGAGGTGACTAGCTAACTAACTCAAAGCAAATGGAAAGGACAAATATCTAAGGATGCATATGCCTGAGCCATCTCCATAGGCAATGCAGGACAGGTAATTCAAAGACTGAACAATGATGGGCAGGTCAATTTAATGTAGGATAACACATTGGGTCTGCACAACTAAAATGTAATGAGCAAGTTCTGAACCATGTCCAAGAATGGACTGCACATCAATACAGAACAAATACTTAAACCTAAATGTGATTGAACCAATGAAGTAGGCAATAAAGTACAAATAATTCAAGAGGACAGCATATATAGCTTGTACAAAGAAGGGCAGAACATATGGCTGAACAAGTGATGCAGGGGGTTTGACATGTATGCATGACAGATAGTGTTGGGGACTATGCTCTGCAATTGGAGGTGTTTTGAGCCAATTAGAAGACTAAAATTCTAATGCAATCAGTGGACAGTAGGAAACACCTACTTGGATGTTAGGACAACAAGACAACAGACACATACCCATATCCAAATGACTGCATAGTACATTGAATAAAAACAGTGAGTAAAATAGTATATATCAAGTCCCCATAGCCCTATTGATATACCAAATCAATCCCATATCACAAGTTAACATTCTACATTGCTAACAATATAACCAATATAGAAACCTAATTAAAACTAAAATTTTAGTATCAAAAGTCCTAAGAGTCATTTCACCATACACTTGATGTGCGTATTTGATACGGTGCGATACGTCCATGATACGCACCTCAAATGGATCCAAAAATGACCCAAGACAATCCTAATGCAAAAGGAGGACGCTAAATGAATGCATCTACATTAATGAAAGGAATTTAGAGGGTTTAGAGGGCTCTTACCAATTGGAAGATAGATTCCTAATGAACAAATCTTTAGATCTAACCTCCACAAAGCTCCAACGGTCAAATTGCTCCAATAAGCTCCCAACTAGTCAATAGAGGCTTCCTGTCACGCTCCGATTCCGTAGAATCGATAGTCGTCCCCCGGACGTGATGCCGTGCAAGCCTAAGTTGCGCTCACACAAGACATAGTCATAAGGTTATCCGAAACACAACAACAAAAGAATGCGCAGAGTAAATTGAACACACATTATAGAGAAGAAAATTTAAGCTTTATTGATAATGAACATTATTTTTACAGACTCGATACAAGGGTGCCGCGTGGGCTTTTTTTTTTTTACAAACTGACTCCATTACAAAATGAACGTCGACGAGATAGCCATTCCATACATTCATCCCTTGATTATACAACTAAAATTACAAAACCACCTGGGATGGTGGGAAGTCGCTTCATCTGTCTTCGATCTTCAACAGCGGAGTCTTCAAAGGTTTGATCCAAGCTTCGATGCACAGACGAAGCTTCAAAACACACGAGCGTTGCCTCCCTTCACGTAGTACGCTCCTCCCGATCTATCGCACCTGTAGAGAGAGCGAGGATCAGTACAATCAACATGTACTGGCGAGTGACTAATTAATTTCCATGCTCTCATTTGGTTCAAGAATTTAGATAAAATCATACAACTTGCTTTTAGTAGTCTTTCTAGCCATCCTAGATATTTTCATAAGAAATATTAAGTTACACCAAGCCTTCCTCCGTAGAGCACGTCGTGCGACATAAAACTTACCATCACTTTCCCTGTTAGTTGATAACAATTTATATCAAGTATTTGACATGGAGGTCATTGGCATTAACTAGTCATTTTGGACATAGCCTGGTAATACGGGACCCTTGCAACGCAAGTAGCGAGCTCCAATGCAAGTTCTCATCTTACCGATTGCCTATTACCCAGCTCGGCTATAACCTGTTTCTTCCTAGGCCGAGTCGGTCCCGTAGCCCCGGGTTGCCGCTCGAAGAAACCATCGCCCTTGTCGACAAGTTGTCCATGACCATGATAGGTTAACATGGTGTATTTAGGATACCATTGGGGCTTGTTATGAAATCAATTCATTTACTTGGTCGTTTTGCATGCCTAAAATAATTCTATCTCTTTTCAACACAACTCATTTCTTTTTCACTTCTAACATACAGGACTTGTGTTCTGCAAGCGAATCATTCAGTTTTAATATCATTACCCGAGTTCTCATTTTGAAATAGAGGGTCGAGACGAAGGAGGTCAGCCACTCACCTTAGTATTTACTTGAGGCGAGAAACTGGTTGGCCGTGCTAGACGTTGCCTACGCGATCACCTGAAACCGTATGAGCAACCGATTAGAACACTGTGTTATTCAAGAATTTCGATATGAATGCGAAGTTCGAAATGTAAGCCATAAAAACCATCGAAAACATTCACGAAAATGCATTCAGAAAACAAAGCCAAAACCAACGCAAGCGGCGTGAAAAGCAGAGCAACGGGAGGTCTCTCCCGACTCAGCCGCAGAGTCAATCCTTGAGGCGCAGCCCGCTGAATATGGGACTTGGTTCCGAAGAAGCCATTCCATAACGGGGAATGGATCTTAATTCAACCGTTCCCGTTCGATCAATTCGATCGATCCCGACCTATCGGTCCCGACCGAGTCGAGAGCGACAGTGTTCCTTTCTTGCATACCCCGTGGACGAACAACGGGACACGATGTAGGGACGGGGCACTACACCATAACCAACTAAGAAAAAGTTTCGTCCTCGAAACTTAAGAACAGAACCTACCTCTATGAAAACAATGAAGGAAACTTTTCCTTCATCTCTGACTCGAGTTCCCATGTCGACTCTTCTGCCGCATGGTTCCTCCAGAGTATGCGAACGAGAGGGATCGCCCGATTTCGCAGCAGCTTATCCTTGCGTTCTAAGATTTGAACTGGCTCTTCAACGTAGGATAAGTCGGACTTTAGCTCCAGCTGGCCAAAATCCACCACGTGGCTAGGGTCGTGCACGTACTTCCGCAGCTGGGAGACGTGGAAGACATTGTGCACACCTTCAAGTGCCGGCGGTAGGACAATTTTATAGGCCACTGGGGCGACTCGCTCGAGTATTTCGAACGGACCAACAAATCTCGTACTCAGCTTTCCCTTCGCGCCGAACCGAGTAACTCCTCGCATAGGCGACACCTTCAGGAACACGTGATCGCCCACCTGGAACTCAAGCGGTCTTCGATGGGTGTCGGCGTAGCTCTTTTGCCGACTCTGTGCAATCTTCAGTCTTTCCCGAATTAGCTTGACCTTTTCCACAGTCTGTTCCACCAGCTTCGGGCCGAGTATCTGCCGTTCCCCGACTTCATTCCAGCAAATGGGTGATCTGCACTTCCGGCCGTACAAAGCTTCATACGGCGCCATTTGGATGCTGGATTGGTAGCTATTATTGTATGCAAATTCCGCCAGCGGTAGGTGGACGTCCCAGCTTGATTTGAAGTCAATTGTGCAGAGCCGTAGCATGTCTTCGAGAATCTGATTAACGCGCTCCGTTTGGCCGTCGGTCTGAGGATGGTAAGCTGAGCTGAATTGCAACTTGGTACCCAGCGCCGACTGAAGGCTACTCTAGAATTGTGACATGAACCATGAATCCCGATCAGAGACGATGGATACTGGAACTCCGTGCAGTCGTACTATCTCGTCAAGATAAATCTGTGCCAGGCGATCAACGCTCCAAGTAACTTTGATGGCGATAAAGTACGCTGACTTGGTTAATCGATCGACGATGACCGTCGTTCCCTCGTGGTGTCTTCGACAGGCCAACAATAAAATCCATAGTGACGTGATCCCACTTCCACTCGGGAATAGCAAGGTTCTGCATCTCTCCGCCCGGTCGCTGATGCTCAACTTTCACCTGCTGACAGGCCATGCATTGCGACACGAAGAGCGCCATATCTCTCTTCATCCCGTGCCACCAGAAGGTCGTACGGAGGTCCTTATACATCTTGGTACTACCTGGATGTAAGGTATATTTTGCACAATGAGCCTCCGACATTATCTCCTTTCGTAGTTCTGAATCATCCGGAACACATAATCGGCCATTCAATCTCAGCACGCCGGTCTTGTCTTCCGCAAAGTCGGTTGCACTACCCGTCGAAATTTGTTCGCGCATTTTCTTCAGGTACGGATCATCCTTCTGAGCAGCCATGATCTTTTCCAGCAAACTCGGCTCTAACTGTAGTTGTGCCAACCGTACATCCCTGAATCGAACCCGGAGATCGATGCCCATTTCTTCTAGATCTTGTAGTAGTCTGCGGTTGATGGATAGCAAGGCAAGATATTTCCGACTCAGAGCGTCCGCCACCATATTTCTCTTACCCGGAGTGTAGTCGATCGTCAAGTCATAGTCTTTGATTAGTTCAAGCCAGCGTCTCTGTCGCAAGTTCAATTCCTTTTGGGTAAAGAGATACTAGAGGCTCTTGTGGTCGGTATAGATTGCGCACGCCACTCCATATAGATAGTGATGCCACAATTTTAATGCGAACACAATCGCCGCTAACTCCAAGTCATGCGTAGGATAGTTCTTCTCGTGCGGCTTTAACTGTCTGGAGGCGAAGGATATCACCTTATTTCGCTGTATGAGCACACATCCCAATCCCTGGCCTGAAGCATTGCTGAATATCTGAAAACCCTCTGGCCCATCCGGAAGTACGAGTATAGGTGCCTAGGTGCCGAAATCAGTCACTGTTTTAGCTCCTGGAATGAAGCTTCACAGTCATCCGACCACTCATACGCGACTCCCTTTTGAGTGAGGCGAGTCAGTGGCGATGCAATCTTCGCGAAGTCTTTCACGAAGCGTCGATAGTATCCCGCCAAACCAAGAAAGCTTCGAATCTCACTAGCAGACGCAGGCCGCTTCCAATCAGCAACAGCTTCCACTTTCTTCGAGTCGACTGCAATGCCCTCGGACGAAACGATGTGACCAAGAAAGGATATGCTGCTGAGCCAAAACTCGTACTTACTCTGCTTCGTGTACAACTCATATTCTCGAAGTGTCTGGAGCACGGCCCGTAGATGTTCTGCATGCTGCGCTCTGTCCTTCGAGTAGACGAGAATATCATCAATAAAGACTACCACAAATTTATCAAAGAATGGTCGAAACACCCGATTCATTAGATCCATGAAGGCAGCAGGGGCGTTCGTCAGGCCGAATGGCATCACCAGGAACTCATAGTGGCCGTACCGAGTGCGAAAGGCAGACTTTTGCACGTCGTCTGACTTGATCTTGAGTTGATGATAGCCCGAGCGGAGATCAATCTTCGAAAATACCGAGGCGCCTTGCAGTTGATCGAATAAGTCGTCTATGCGGGGCAATGGGTACTTGTTCCGGATGGAGACTTTATTCAGCTCTCGGTAATCGACGCACAGACGCATGGACCCATCCTTCTTCTTTACGAACAACACGGGCGCTCTCCACGGTGACATGCTAGGCCGAATAAACCCTTTGTCGAGTAACTCTTGTAACTGGACCTTGAGTTCCTTCAGCTCGGCGGGGGCCATTCTGTATGGGGCCTTGGAAATTGGTCTGGTATTGGAGAATGTATCGATGCTGAACTCGATTTCTCGGTCGGGAGGCATGTCGGGTAGCTCGTCCGCAAACACATCAGGAAATTCTGCCACAACGTCGGTCTGACCCGCGTTTGCACCATCCCGACGCATGTCTCGAACGGACGCCAAGTAGCCCTCGCACCCAGAATGCAGTATCCTCCGAGCAAAATCGCCAAAATCAGTATGCAGGTCGATGACGCCTCACCACACGAAAAGCAGAATTCAGGTACTCCTAGAATGCGGAAGGTGACCGTCTTTCTAGCACAGTGTATGGTTACATTGCACGGCCCGAGCCAATCCATTCCCAGAATGATATCTGTCACGTCCCGACCCGGAATCACTCGAATTATCGTCCTCGCAGGGGACGTGATGCCGCACGAGCCTGGAGTTGCACTCGTACAAGGCAAGAAGACAAGTTCTCAAATGGTTATCTTTTGATTCGATATTTAACAACGAAAGAAAACAGAGTATACGAAACAATTCTCTTTACTGATATCCGAAACAGAGATTACAATGGTTTTCGATAGCCTAACAATATATGCCAGATTGGCTACAACACTCAGGTTCTCTCTTGCCCACAAAGGATTTCACCGTTTCATACATCATGCCTTCTATATCTCGGCCGCATCAATCCAGCTGCGTAGTCCGAGCGTCAACGCGATAGCACGCTTCAATGCGCTTCGGCATTCCAAGCCTTAACACGTTCAAGCAACGCTTCGCCGCGAGCAATCCATTCCCTGCACCCTGCATGAAGCTGGTGGGGGATCAGTACGTTCGTCCTTGCATGTACTGAAGCAAAGATCATCTTTCCAAACCGACATTTTAATCTTTATGTTGAATCATACAACTTAGCTTATGATCTTGTTATGTTCTCCTTAGGGTCAATTTCATGGCATATTCGAAAGCGTAAAGCATGTTATCATAGAAGCATGTTATCGAATTGAATAGGCAAGCAAACAAACAATCTCGTGTTTGATTCGTGGCGCAACTTACCAAGTCGACGCACTCGCCCTTGCACCGACGCAAGGTGAATACGCCGCATTCCTTCCCTGTCATGTTATATGTGCATATCTAAGCAGGATCTCTATGCAGGACGCATCTGTGCCTACACTTTCAACCCATCGTTCCTTAACTATATGAAGGTCGTAGGCGTATCCGCGCCGGAATGGACTAAAGGAGTTTCTTTTTTATTTTTCCTTACTTTCTTTTCTCTCCTTCTTTTCTCTCTCGAAATCGAATTGGGTAGCCCGGCGTTTCACGGGTTGGGTTGCTATCCCAACAACCGAAACTTACATCGTGCCTACCATCATTTGCGGTTTCTTCCATTTACGATCGAGTGCTAATCGGACTTTGTAAATGTGTGCCTAACAAAGATTATCATCCCTCCTAGGCCGAACGGTCCCGGTGCCCCGTTGCGCCCGTTCGGAGGGAACGTTCCATGCACGGAAGATATCATCGCAATTATCTCAAGTCCATTCCATTCGACCATGCAACGCACTATCATTCAAACAACCAAGCATAGCCTTGAGTCCAAGACTCAGACTTTATCATCTCGCGTCTCTTTCGTTAACTTTCTGTGTTCTTACATTTTTATACTTCGTTTCAATGATTCAATGGTATCGTGCCTCAACTCAATGCTCGTCAACCGAACGACCCGAAGGTCTTGAACACCTTTCGAGGCACCATGTCATATCCGACAGTTCCGTCACATTCATGCCACAACTGTATTCTCTCGCAACGAAGCCATCTTTTATTTTCTCGTACACGTAGGCACGTTTCGACCGTATTTCCCTGTTCTATAACTTATCATTCAATGTTCGGGGCTTGCGCGCTAGGGCGCTCGCCTATTGTCTTCCAATGTTCTAGCCGTCTAACTCGTGCAGCAAAGGCACGGTATGGTTCGTGCACTAAGGCACTCGCCGATTACAGTTATCCCATGTTCTTGCGGCTTGCGCACCGAGGCGCTCGCCTTAGCGATATCCAATGTCCCATAGTGACTCGTGCATATTGATACACGTTTTATTTCAATTATTCTAACTTAGTGTTCGACTCACACTATGATTTATCTCTGATCGGACCACGCCCGTGGTGTCGATAGGTTAACTTTTAGCATACAGTAATATATTTGACTTATCGAATGAAGGAGTAAAAAGAAGTCAATCCTCCCACCTTGAGTCGATACGCCTTCGTCGTTTCGCCGAGCCGATGCAGCTCGATTCCCTAACTTTGTTGCACGGCCACTCTCCTGACTTAGCCATTCGAGCACTTCGTGCTTCGTTGAGTTATACGCCCAATTCGCCTTAGCATGCCCAAGTCTTAGGCCGTCGCAAGGCGACGATTTGATTTCGCGGACCCCTTATTAAATATTGCAAAAGATCGACCTCTAATATTTTCCCGTCAAAGTATAACTGCACACGAAACCAACTAAAATCAATACTTGCATCGATTCGGACTTGCGCCTTGGTCGATTCGATTTCTTAGAATCTTCGAGTCGATTCAACGCACTCATCCTTCGTGGCAACGCGACGCTTCGCATCGATTTAACTCGATGCATTCTTTCGGGGCAAGGTAACTCTTTGCATCGACTTAGTTCAATGCATTGCTCGGAACAACTTAACACTTTGTATCGATTCACATCGATACGCAATTCGGGTCAACACAACTCTTCGAGTCAACGACTCAGCATAATGCACCGTACGGAGCGGGATATTACAGAATATACCACTCAAAATAAGATTTGTCCCGAACCGAAACTAATACTAAATTCCCAAGGGTTTCATTAGATCGTTCCACGATCTCGTCTCACTATCGTTTGGATCGTACAACTTAGTTTAGAATCATACACATATTTTAGGCGTCCGACCAATATATGCATTTCGACCAAGCTCAGTTGTAAGATATCGGAACAATGCAAACACGTAACTTCTCATTCTCTATTACTTGCCATCTCGTATTCTTGATCGAACTTGGCTCTATTACTTGTTCTCGCAATTCTAGCGCACATGCATATTGATACATACGCGATTCGCCAACAAAAGTCAAGGTACGATGCGATTCAAAAATCGCATTTCTTACTTTGTATGTTTCATCGGGACTATCAATTCTTACGCGTCGTGTCAAGCCGTCGCACATCCGATCACAACGAGTCTCCGCAATGCCTTGCGTTCGGCGTCACTATCCAACGATTTCTGATGTTTCACTTCGTATCCTATCTCGACATGATTCTTTTTGTTGACTTGCAAAAGCATTAACATTCAGGACTACGTCCGCTAGGTTACTTACCTAGGCACTGTGCTCAAATCCTTTCGACGTAAGTTTAAATTGACATTGCACAAAGGCCACAATCTATCCGACTCAATAGTTTACATCAAGGCGACGGTGCTCAAGACAACGATCGCCTCGACACGAAGTCTCTACGATGCGTCTTACATCCAATTTCCTAACGAGTAGGAATTCACTAGCCAAATTCCCAACTTATCCATCTCGCAACATCGAATATAAGTTCGATTCACGCAAGCTCAATTGCAAGGTGAATCCGAATCTAACGACATGACTCGTAAGTCATTCCCTTATCGTTCCCTCTCGTGCATAGTACGTTTCTCGCAATCGCCTATTCTTATCGTCAACATGTACCGTATTATATCTGTTATCGGTGCAATCTCATATGCGATATCGCATGGGTCATCTTATGGTCTGCAACATTCAATTTGATTTGGCGGTCAAGTCTTCTGGGGTCAGCTGTCCCGAAGCTACGCTCGATAATTATGGATCATCACCGAAGGATAGTTTACTATGAACCATGCTATATCTTATTTCGGAGCCAATTCACGTACCGACGATTCTATACGACTACCCAATTTCGGACAAACTATTTCTATCGGCGCAACTGATGCGCAACTATCCTCCGAGTCAAGTCATGCACTGCCGTCGATGATTCCGCAATTTACGAAACATCTACTCGCATCGAGTTCGAGTCTATCTTATTTGCGGGTCGACACACGAGATGCTATCTGCATCGAGCAATCGTCGATGACTTATAGTCTCGTCTTTGATCAATCACAAAATTTGCGATCAACCAAGTTCGTTTATTCTCGTATCCTTACTTACAAAATTTTGAAAGTGCAAGGCGCACTCTATTTTGTATTCTCACATCGAGCTTACGTTTCCTTGTATATCGATCTTGATAGTTCATATCAATTTCAATAGCAAGAGGGTCAACTTCGAATCCGTTTCAACGTCAACTTAACTCGCATCACATACATCCAAGTTCGCAACAAACTTTTCCATACGCATCCACTCGTTCTCTAATTTGCCGCATCTCGCTATACTTTGATCGCGTAACTGAGTTACCGATTATCCAACATCGAACCCTCGAATTATACGATCACGCCCTCTAAGTTTCGCATGTTTTTCAGTCGTACTCAAATGAGTGTCCCCGTAACGTAACCAACTATTTCTTAGGCACGATTACTCACGTCAACCAACTCTTCACCGAAGTCGCAATTCGTGCGATTCGATTACAATTCGCATCGCCTAACATTCCTATCGAAATCGCAAGTCGTGCGATTTGATTTGTCTCGCCCAACATTTATACCGAGATCGCAAGTCGTGCGACTCATTTGTAAGCTCGAGTATTCATTTCCCGTCGATCCGATTATTGCGTCAAGGCATAATCGTTTCGCTAGTCTCGGTCGTCCGACCAACTTATAACTTTTGTCCGACGTATCGTTCATCGATACAAGTCCCGCCTTATCGTCCCAACCGATTTTTGAAGAACACTTGCATCAACATATCGCCATACAAATTTTCAATCGAGTCTCGGTACTCCTCCGTCTGTTGCGGACAATTCTTCCGCAATTCTCACAATGCGACGACGTAATTCATCGCACAAGTGATATACCATATACCACTCGAAATCGAGTCATTCATCGCCTACGTGGTATGGCATATACCACTCGGAATTCAAGCCATTTCCCTCGTGCTACACTTAATGTAAACCAACGATCTCTTCCGACTCACGATTTCCGCGGTGATCGTGCTTGATCACAACCGTAACTTTGATTCTATCAAAATCTGACACGATTCGGTCAATATTCTCGTTTGCCAACACAAGTCTGGTGTGCAACCGACGATTCGTTCTATCGATTTACAATTTTAATTCTTTTCTTACGTTGCATCTCGTGCAACATTTTAATTGATATGCGTTGCACCTCGTGCAACAAATTTTACTTTCGATACACGTTGCACATCGTGCTATGATTTATTTTCGACACTTTCATTTCACTTTGTATAACGATTCATTTCCAATTTCTTTTGCACTTCGTGCAACGATTAATTTGATATGCGTTGCACCACGTGCAATAATTTTTACTTTCAATACGCGTTGCACATCGTGCAACGATCATTTCCGATATTTACCGCACCTCATGCAACGAATTACTCTCGACTTTCCAAGTCAATGCACAATCCGTTTTAACACATTCGGTATTGGCTTATCACTACTCACTTTCATTTTAATGCATATTCACATTAACTTGCTGCACTTCGTGCATCATTTTATTTCTCATTCAACATGTTACATTGCAACAACATCTCAAATTGTATTTCACAATTTGTTGCGCTTGCAGCAACTAACATTTTTACGGCTCGTTGCATTCAATGCAATATACCCTTCGCGACTTCTTAGCAAACATCGTGTAATTTCCAAAACACATGCGGCAAAATTACACGATTTGTATTAGATTTATTGTATGGAACATCCAGTGCGGCATCGAGTAGAGTCAAGAGTGATATCAAGTGGTGGTGGGCAACTTTTTGAATTGTAATGAAGCGAGCGTCCAGAGGAAATTGAGCCTAGAGCTCTGATACCAATTTGTCACGCCCCGACCCGGAATCACCCGAATCATCGTCCTCGCAGGGGGCGTGATGCCGCACGAGCCTGGAGTTGTGCACGTGCAAGGCAAGATGACAAGTTCTCAAATGGTTATCTTTTGATTCGATATTTAACAACGAAAGAAAACAGAGTATATGAAACAATTCTCTTTATTGATATCCGAAACTGAGATTACAATGGCTTTCGATAGCCTAACAATATATGCCAGATTGGCTACAACACTCAGGTTCTCTCTTGTCCACAAAGGATTTCACCGTTCCATACATCATGCCTTCTATATCTCGGTCGTATCAATCCAGCTGCGTAGTCCGAGCGTCAATGCGATAGCACGCTTCAATGCGCTTCGGCATTCCAAGCCTTAACACGTTCAAGCAACGCTTCGTCGCGAGCAATCCATTCCCTGCACCCTGCATGAAGCTGGTGGGGGATCAGTATGTTCGTCCTCGCATGTACTGAAGCAAAGATCATCTTTCCAAACCGACATTTTAATCTTTATGTTGAATCATGCAACTTAGCTTATGATCTTGTTATGTTCTCCTTAGGGTCAATTTCATGGTATATTCGAAAGCGTAAAGTATGTTATCATAGCAGCATGTTATCGAATTGAATAGGCAAGCAAACAAACAATCTCGTGTTTGATTCGTGGCGCGACTTACCAAGTCGACGCACTCGCCCTTGCACCGACGCAAGGTGAATACGCCGTATTCCTTTCCTGTCATGTTATATGTGCATCTCTAAGCAGGATCTCTATGCGGGACGCATCTGCACCTACACTTTCAACCCATCGTTCCTTAACTATATGAAGGTCGTGGGCGTATCCGCGCCGGAATGGACTAAAGGAGTTTCTCTTTTATTTTTCCTTACTTTCTTTTCTCTCATTCTCTTCTCTCTCGAAATCGAATTGGGTAGCCCAGCGTTTCACGGGTTGGGTTGCTATCCCAATAACCGAAACTTACATCGTGCTTACCATCATTTGCATCTTCTCCCATTTACGACCGAGTGCTAATCGGATTTCGCAAATGTGTGCCTATCAAAGATTATCATCCCTCCTAGGCCGAACGGTCCCGGTGCCCCGGTGCGCCCGTTCGGAGGGAACGTTCCGTGCACGAAGATATCATCGCAATTATCTCAAGTCCATTCCATTCGACCATGCAACGCACTATCATTCAAACAACCAAGCATAGCCTTGAGTCCAAGACTCAGACTTTATCATCTCGCGTCTTTTTCGTTAACTTTCTGTGTTCTTACATTTCATACTTCGTTTCAATGATTCAATGGCATCGTGCCTCAACTCAATGCTCGTCAACCGAACGATCCGAAGGTCTTGAACACCTTTCGAGGCACCATGTCATATCCGACAGTTCCGCCACATTCATGCCACAACTGTATTCTCTCGCAACGAAGCCATCTTTTATTTTCCCGTGCACGTAGGCACGTTTCGACCGTATTTCTCTATTTTATAACTTAGCATTCAATGTTCGGGACTTGCGCGCTAGGGCGCTCGCCTATTGTCTTCCAATGTTCTAGCCGTCTAACTCGTGCAGCAAAGGCACGGTATGGTTCGTGCACTAAGGCACTCGCCGATTACAGTTATCCCATGTTCTTGCGGCTTGCGCACCGAGGCGCTCGCCTTAGCGATATCCAATGTCCCATAGCGACTCGTGCATATTGATGCACATTTCATTTCAATTGTTCTAACTTAGTGTTCGACTCACACTATGATTTATCTCTGATCGGACCACGCCCGTGGTGTCGATAGGTTAACTTTTAGCATACAATGATATATTTGACTTATCGAATGAAGGAGTAAAAAGAAGTCAATCCTCCCACCTTGAGTCGATACGCCTTCGTCGTTTCGCCGAGCCGATGCGGCTCGATTCCCTACTTTGTTGCACGGCCACTCTCCTGACTTAGCCATTCGAGCACTTCGTGCTTCGTTGAGTTATACGCCCAATTCGCCTTAGCATGCCCAAGTCTTAGCCCGTCGCAAGGCGACGATTTGATTTCGCGGACCCCTACTAAATATTGTAAAAGATCGACCTCTAATATTTTCCCGTCAAAGTATAACCTACACACGAAACCAACTAAAATCAATACTTGCATCGATTCGGACTTGCACCTTGGTCGATTCGATTTCTTAGAATCTTCGAGTCGATTCAACGCACTCATCCTTCGTGGCAACGCGACGCTTCGCATCGATTCAACTCGATGCATTCTTTCGGGGCAAGGCAACTCTTTGCATCGACTTAGTTCAATGCATTGCTCGGGACAACTTAACACTTTGTATCGATTCACATCGATACGCAATTCGGGTCAACACAACTCTTCGAGTCAACGACTCAGCATAATGCACCGTGCGGAGCGGGGCATTACAATATCGAAGTCCTTCATGTCTAGGACTATCACATCAAGACCGATCTTTTGACCGCCAATACAGATAATCCCGTTGGCGCAGGCTAAATTAGTGAGTATCGGTGTGCCCGAAGGTGTGCTCACGCTAAGGTCAAGATCTAGTGATATTGTCGGAAATTTGTGCTCGGCGACAAAGTCCGTCGATATAAAACTATGCGAAGCACCTGAATCAAATAGTACACGAGCAGGCACATTATTGAAACTAAGCATACCTGTCATGACCGTATCTGACGCAAGAACTTCATCTCGAGTCATGGCGTAGACGCGGCCCTCGGCATTGGGGCGACGGTCTTGGCCATTTTGTGGCACAGGTTGATGGGCTCGAGGCGCTGGAACTTGATTCCCTGGACGATGCTGTTGGGGCGCCATTGGACGGTGCTGTTGGGGCGCCGTTGGGTTCGGCCTTCGGGTTGGACAATCAGTACGAAAGTGGCCCCTCTTGCCACAGTTCCAGCATCCATCCTCTGGTATCGGGCAGCCGTCGATCGTGTGACCAACACGGTGGCATCGGTTGCAGTACCGTAGATTTTGCCCTTGATATTCGCCTTGGGGCCCGTTGTTCGGACGCTTGGTCACATTGTTTCCTTCCGCGTGGCTAGGGCGTTTGTGATTGTAGGTATGCACAGCGACGGCAGCACCTGGAGGGTATTGGCTTTCAAGGAAGAGGGCATGGTTGAGAGACTCCCCCATCGTTTGGTATTTAGGAACAGACAAATGGGCGGAGGTAGATGGTCGTAGGCCCACTTCAAACCGTCGTGCACGACTCGCCAGGGAGGGCAGGAATTCTCCAGTAAACTTGGCTAACTTGTTGAACTCTGCTGCGTACTGCCACACCGTCATGTTCCCTTGCCTTAGCTGTAAGAATTCATTCTCCTTCTCTTGTCGAATAGCTTCGGGAAGGTACTCGATCTCGAACGCCGTCTCGTTGTCACGTCTGATTGCTCGCTTTTGTACGGCCCACCAGTCGTGCGCGTTCAATCGGAGTAGAAGTTGAGCGCATGCGACTTTCTTGGACTCATCGACACCCAGGAGCTCGAACCGGTCTTCCAACTCCTCCAGCCAATCGATCGCCAACGAAGGGTCTTCAGTACCGCGGAATGAAGTACGGAAGCTCTTTGTGAATTTTGACACATCGAAGTTGGAACTTCTCGGTGCCGCTGGCATAAGCTCGGGTACCTCCGGTTCGATTTCACTTTGTCTGGCCGCAGGCTCAGTCACGGCAGGAGTTGTCGCGAAGTTGTTGTTGTTGGCCACCACTGTCTGGGCAATTTGCTGAAGAGTATCAAGCTGCTTCTGCTGCAACTTGAATTGTGCTTCGAATCGGGCCTCGAACTGGGTTTGGCGTGCCTCTACCTCCTGTCGATGTGCCTCAGTCTCCCGTCGATGTTGCTCATTCAGGAGTTGATTCTCCTGAGCTTATTGTTGTTGCGCTTCCAGCATGCGCAACATCCGTTCTATGGCATCGTTAGAGGGTCCGGGCCTCGAGCTACTCGAGCCGCTCGAAGCACTTTCTTCGTTCGCCACATTCACCTCCGCACCTTCTGGGATTTGAAGGTTAAAATGCATTAGTAATCAAACTTATTACGGACTCCTTCGTATGGAACGACATATCTCATCGACACGACACCAACGATTTGAGACTGGAAACTCGACACTAGAGGCCAAGGACGTAAAGCCGTGCTCTGATACCAATATGTCACGCCCCGATTCCGTAGAATCGATAGTCGTCCCCCGGGCGTGATGCCGTGCAAGCCTAAGTTGCGCTTGCACAAGTCATAGTCATAAGGTTATCCGAAACACAACAACAAAAGAATGCGTAGAGTAAATTGAACATATATTATAGAGAAGGAAATTTAAGCTTTATTGATAATGAACATCATTTTTACAGACTCGATACAATGGCGTCGTACGGGCTTTTTTTTTACAAACTGACTCCATTACAAAATGAACGTCGACGAGATAGCCATTCCATACATTCATCCCTTGATTATACAACCAAAATTACAAAACCACCTGGGATGGTAGGAAGTCGCTCCATCTGTCTTCGATCTTCAACAGCGGAGTTTTCAAAGGTTTGATCCAAGCTTCGATGCACGGACGAAGCTTCAAAACACACGAGCGTTGCCTCCCTTCACGTAGCACGCTCCTCCCGATCTATCGCACCTGTAGAAAGAGCGAGGATCAGTACAATCAACATACTGGCGAGTGACTAATTAATTTCCATGCTCTCATTTGGTTCAAGAATTTAGATAAAATCATACAACTTGCTTTTAGTAGTCTTTCTAGCCATCCTAGATATTTTCATAAGAAACATTAAGTTACACCAAGCTTTCCTCCGGCAGAGCGCGCCGTGCGACATAAAACTTACCATCACTTTCCCTATTAGTTGATAACAATTTATATCAAGTATTTGACATGGAGGTCATTGGCATTAACTAGCCATTTTGGACATAGCCTGGTAATACGGGACCCTTGCAACGCAAGTAGCGAGCTCCGATGCAAGTCCCCGTCTTACCGATTGCCTATTACCCAGCTCGGCTATGTCACGCCTCGCTCCCGAATAATCGGATACGAGTCGGACACGTCCAGCCTTCGTCATTGGATACGACGAAGTAAGCTGTACAATACTAAGGAAAACTCAAGTCACAATGTAATGTAAACCAAAACACAGCTTTTATAACGTTTCCAGAAATCACCAATATCCATCAAATGTTTTAAAATACAAACTCAGCCGGAGACAAATCCGGTCAAATGAAATAATATACAATAATGAATGTCTAAGATACAATCTCCAGAAAAATAAATGAAATAATAAAAAGCTGCAATATCCAAGCAATCACCAGCTCCATGTAATCTCCCACTCACCTGCAACGATCCTATCAGGAAAAGAGCAAAGTACAACCCTGACCAGACGATATACAATGTAATCTGTGATCCAGAGTACAAGGTGAAACCAGAATACCAGAAAACTAGAACATGAAATGAAACTGAAACTGAACTGTGGTACCAGAAATGAAATGTAAAAACTGCAGGCAATGGATGACAATCAAGATGCTAGACAATGAACATGGCTATCAATGTACAAGGCAATCAATCACGACAATCAATATGCAATTGTGACAATTTTTGAAATATTAAAACTAATGTGTGACCGGCTTGGGAGCAATCAATCAATCAATGATGCAATGAGTCAATGAGTCAATTCTACAAGGTCCGGCTTCATCGTACGTGAAGTATACGATTAGGCTATCCACAATACCTATGTTGGGTATGGTCACGCAAAAGCTAATATTTCCCCTAATCCCCGTAATGAACAATGACGCACAAGCAATGAACAATGAAACAAGACAATCGTGTGTAATTCGTGTCAGATATGAGAACATGGCACATGAAGGAAAGACAGAATACAAGGTACAAGTCAAGTCAGTGTACTTGCCTCGGTTTGGTTGCACGAGAGTAGTACTGCATGGTTGTCAATTACCTGTTAATATTTTTGTACAAGTTGTTAGAGTTTGAAGTAATGGCAATTATCTAATTCTTCAATCAAGCTAACTATTCACTAGTTTATCTATCAGCTACTCTTTATTTCTAAATTATAACTGGCTATATAATCTAGCTCTTATAAAATATAGTACTAAATCATGGATATTAGTTGAAATTAGAATCATCAAGAATATATATATTTTTATCAAAATAATAATTTTAGTAAAACTATTAGTTAATTATTTTTAACAGGAAGAAGTATTAGCAAAACTTGAAAAATATTTATTAAGAATTAATAGGAAAAATGTTTTATTTTTATTAAAGATTTTATTCAGAATATATTAAAATAATCTCTCTAATCTGTAAAATAACATTAATGCATCAATATTAAATAACTAGTAAAATTATTAGATATTATTAAAGTATGATAATAACAATTTAGCAAATATTCTAGCTTAGTCAAATATTTAAGATTAATATTTTGAAATCATGTTAAACATTTTTTAATAACTCTATATATACTATAATGATAAATCATACAATGATAAATAATATACTCATATAACCATCCCAACCAACTACCCACTGTCAGCCCAACACCCAGGCCCAGTCTAACTGGTCCGGCCTGTTTACCAAATTATTTCTACAAACAGCTTATTCAATTAAGCCTATTGCACATATAAAATATGATAACAGTGAACCACTTCTAATACTACAGTGTTCCAGTACTCTAGCCAACAGTCAGTCCAACCCTTCAAATTTCTAAGGGATGAGTGACCCCTCGATTTTCGAGGTGTCAGAGTCAGACACTCAAAAGTATGGAATAATGAACCCAACTTATATTAGAGAGCTCTCCACTCTAATTCCCAACAGAACATTTTTTTCAAGCTACTCCTTCTTCCTAACCTATTCTCCACTCTATCCATTATTCTTCAAAAACTCACCCCAACACACTACAGAGTTTAGCTAACAAAGCTCAGCCTTCTACTTCTCGGGTTTCAAGAAGACAACTGGGTTTATGCACAACTCCCCATTCTCATAATTAATTCTCATTTGTATGTACAACAGACATAACCCATTCATTCAATTTTTTTTTTACCAGAGCTCTGTAATCGAAGAGTCAGTGAGTCACCATGTAGTGAACAGAAGGGAAAGAATAATTAATAAGAAAAAGACACTCATCTTCAGTTTTCAAGGAACCCCCATCCTTATTCTCCCTCCACTCTAAGCAACTCTCAGCCGAAGCCATTAAATCCCCACACCCCAAAAGTCACAGCTGACATAATAGAGAGAAATAAAAGCAATTATGAAGTTCTCTCTCCAATTACTCTCACTGCAGCCTACCCAAAGAAGACCCAAGCTTCTTCTCTCTAATAAAACCGCCCAACACCATTACAAACCCGCCCAAAGCTCATAACTCTCAGCAAAGCCATTATTCCTCTTCCATTATTATTTCTTCTCTATTACAAAACCGACCATAGCTGGCCTTAAACTCATTTCCCCACACTCATTGACTCACAGTAAACAGCAAAACCATTAATCCCTCTTCCATACTCAAAAGGAAGAAACTAGCATTAATTCCTTCACACATCATCCATTATTAAAACCAGCAAACCGACTCACAGTTACATCAAAACCCCCCCTTAACCTTACTCTTCTCTTCCTACTTCTCATCACATCCCAACCGAACAGAGCTCTCGGTTCTGTCTTCTTCTTCAACCCCACACTTTCTCTACGCCTATTCTTCACATCAGCCGACATATAATATAGCCCAGCCCAAAAGTTCTTCTCCTTCCTCAGTTACCAACATCGAACCCTAAAATTACCCATGGCAGCACAACCAAAACCTTAGCTAGAGCAAAAGACATGGGGGAGAAGGCGATCGAACGAGGGGTTACCTGAGTTCGTTGGCGGCCGGTCCGATCTGTCGACGACTCCTGGGACGAAGCGCGACTCACACGAAAACGGTGCGAGTTTCGCAACTTGAAGGGACACGAGAGCCGAGGATGTCCTCGAGAGCTTGTGCGCTAGTCGAGTTGGCTCGTCCTCCTCGACAACCTCCAGAACTTTGGCGAGGCGGATCTGGGCTCCACAGACTAGATCCGGTCGAGTAATGACCGGAGGGCGACAACGGCTAGGCGGAGCACTGCTGGGAGATTCCTCAACGAGAACGAGGCTCGGCTCTCCGGCGATGTGGAGGTCCGGGGGTAGGATGAAGAGCTTCGGTGAGATCCGCGGTGGCAAGTAGTAGTGCTCGGGCGGTGTGATGAGAACTCCGGTGATGGTGGTGGTGCTCAGCCTCCTCCAGAGGAGAGAGAAAGAGAGAAATTGCAGAGAGAGAGAGAGAGTGACGTGTAGAGAGAGAGGGTACTGTGCGTGTGTCAGGAATTATTGGAGTCCGTGCCATTTTATAATAAATATTCTGTGTGTGCGCGTGTAGTAGTAGTGGCACAACTGTAATTAACTGTAGATCTGGGTGTATTTGTGTGATGGCAGTAGCAGTAATTTAGTGTAGATCTGGGGGTTTTGTGTAATGGCAGTGATGTAATAACAAATAGATCTGGGGCTTTAGAATAGATGTAGTAACAGAATTACAAATTCAAAATTCAAACAAAATTTTTCAAAATAAAACAGAGCTCAAAACAGGTTTTTCCTATTCAAAATTGTTCTAACGGTTTTGACTAAATACAAAAGTTTACTACTAATCACAAAATTAGCTAATTCCAGATTTAAATCTAACCATACCCTTAACCATGATTAGGCTTTAACAGGATTTAGCTAGGATTAAAATAAACTATTAATATATCCTAGCATAACCAAAATAAACTAGGTTAACAATTACCATTTATCATAATTAGCTGTTACTAATTAACTAATTACTAAAATCAGTTTTTCTTAATAGTGAATATACAATTCCGAAAATGATTAATAAGACAATTAAGAAATCAATAAACCATTATACTAAATTGAATACTTGTACATAAATATTTATTTAGCTACAAAAATTTGTTTCAACAATTCCTAAATCAAATCATTACGTCAACTAGTATTCAAAATACTTCCAAGTTGAGAAAAATTCATTAACACCGAAATTTATATTTAATCAACTAATTTAATCGCAATTAGGCTTTCATAAAAATAATATTTAATCCACAAAAATTAGAGAAAATCCTAAATTTTACCAAATACGATTTTGGGAGTTACAAATCTACCCCCCTTACAAAAATTTCGTCCTCAAAATTTTAAGGGTTTTGCAATGTACAAAATCAATCAAAATTTATAAAAGACAACTGAATGATTTATTTATGTAGTAAAATAACAAGGACTAACAAGTAGTCACTAGACAAAAGGAAAGACTGTAAATGCAAGAAAACTTAGAGACAAGCCTCAAAATAGGCAATATAAAAGAAATACAGCTACTACAAGCAAGTAAGAAAATAACATCCATCTGACTGCGCTCCTGCGACTACTGATCCTCATAAACTGGGTCCTCCTGCTGCTGCTCTGGTACTGGCCCCTAACGAGTGAAAGCCGCAGG
Source organism: Iris pallida (assembly GCA_029216955.1). Classification (NCBI taxonomy): domain Eukaryota; kingdom Viridiplantae; phylum Streptophyta; class Magnoliopsida; order Asparagales; family Iridaceae; genus Iris; species Iris pallida. The sequence continues at coordinate 11,685,622 of JANAVB010033814.1, forward strand.
ACAATCCCTCACTTGATGAGTGGCAGATCCACAAATCAAGCATTGCCCTAACTTCTTGCGACATTCATCGACACGGTGTCCCGGTCTCTTGCAGTATGCGCAAGAAAAGTACACCGGGGTCTAGGTCTGCCTCTGCTGCTTTGGTGATGCTGGTGCCCGAACATGATGCTGATGCTGAGGTGGCCTCTGCTGGGTGTCGGTCCATTTCGGTGGACCCTGGGAACTGTTGGCGCCAATGTCTCGGTCCCGCTTAAGCTTCGGGTCCATCTCCTTCTCCACTCCCTGAACAACTTTAAGAATGCTCGCATATGTAGTGTCCTGACTAATAGCTACTGCATGACGGGTGAGACCCTTCTTGAACATCCAAGCCCTATCCTTCGGCGTGCTGACTAGGTTCTCTGCGAACCTGCTGAGTCGGGTGAACTCGGATGTATACTGGGCAACGGTCATATTCCCTTGCTGCAATGCTTCAAATTGCATCCTAAGCTCGTCCCGCTCCACATCCGGGAATAACTTTTCCTGGAACAACAGCTTGAAGTCCTTCCAGGAAACTCCGGGCTCTGCTAACTGAGGCTCCTCCCGGTACCAAGCCCTAGCGATGTCGAATAGTCGCATGCTCGCAACTTCGACCTTCAAATCATCCGGGATCCTTGCCATCTTCAATGACCGTTCAGCATTCTCCAGCCATTCGTCTGCGTAGACTATTCTTTCATTGCCCCAGAAATCCATTGGGCAGAGGAACTGATATTCCTTGGCAGTTCCTGGCTTCGGCGGTGCTGATGCCGGCGGTGCTGACGGTGCTGGTGGAGCTGGCTCTCTGGTCCTGAGTGCGTCGATGACTGTCTCTCTGAACTGTGCGGCCTGCTGACTCTGAGTCTTTCTGAACTGTGCAGCCTGTTGATTCTGGGCCTCCATGAATTGCTGGAACATGGCCATCACTTGCGTGCCATCGAACATCATCGTCGGTGGAATCGACTGAGGTGGAGGCGGTACAAGCTGCTCCTGTGCACTGGGTGCAGGCTGCTCACTGGTCCCAGCGCTCGTCGTGGCGACCGTCCTGCAAAAGAAATAAACTGTTGATTGCTATATCCTATAAAAATCATAAGTTAACCTAAAATCATAACTAAAATCAAAAAAAATATTCAATTTTTTTTTAAACATCAATAACCATAAACCATAAACCATTAATCATAAACCATTTTCATAAACCATAAACCATTTTCATAAACAGTAAACCATTTTCATAAACAGTAAACCATTTTCATAAACCATTTTTTATAAACCATAAACCATAAACTATTTATCATAAATCATAAACCATTTTCCCGCGGTTCCTATGCTGTGTTGAGTTTTCCTTAGCTTTCGCTGGTCCCCCCAATAACACTTATTTACCTAAGTGTCATTAGGATAGACCTGCATGGGCCACCCCTAAAAACATGTCACGCCCCGCTCCCGAATAATCGGATACGAGTCGGACACGCCCAGCCTTCGTCGTTGGACACGACAAAGTAAGCTGTACAATACTAAGGAAAACTCAAGTCACAATGTAATGTAAACCAAAACACAGCTTTTATAACGTTCCCAGAAATCACCAATATCCATCAAATGTTTTAAAATAAAAACTCAGCCGGAGACAAATCCGGTCAAATGAAATAATATACAATAATGAATGTCTAAGATACAATCTCCAGAAAAATAAATGAAATAATAAAAAGCTGCAATATCCAAGCAATCACCAGCTCCATGTAATCTCCCACTCACCTGCAACGATCCTATCAGGAAAAGAGCAAAGTACAACCCTGACCAGACGATATACAATGTAATCTGTGATCCAGAGTACAAGGTGAAACCAGAATACCAGAAAACTAGAACATGAAATGAAACTGAAACTGAACTGTGGTACCAGAAATGAAATATAAAAACTGCAGGCAATGGATGACAATCAAGATGCTAGACAATGAACACGGCTATCAATGTACAAGGCAATCAATCACGATAATCAATATGCAATTGTGATAATTTTTGAAATATTAAAACTAATGTGTGACCGACTTGGGAGCAATCAATCAATCAATGATGCAATGAGTCAATGAGTCAATTCTACAAGGTCCGGCTTCATCGTACGTGAAGTGTACGATTAGGCTATCCACAATACCTATGTTGGGTGTGGTCACACAAAAGCTAATATTTCTCCCAATCCCCGCAATGAACAATGACGCACAAGCAATGAACAATGAAACAAGACAATCGTGTGTAATTCGTGTCAGATATGAGAACATGGCACATGAAGGAAAGACAGAATACAAGGTACAAGTCAAGTCAGTGTACTTGCCTCGGTTTGGTTGCACGAGAGTAGTACTGCATGGTTGTCAATTACCTGTTAATATTTTTGTACAAGTTGTTAGAGTTTGAAGTAATGGCAATTATCTAATTCTTCAATCAAGCTAACTATTCACTAGTTTATCTATCAGCTACTCTTTATTTCTAAATTATAACTGGCTATATAATCTAGCTCTTATAAAATATAGTACTAAATCATGGATATTAGTTGAAATTAGAATCATCAAGAATATATATATTTTTATCAAAATAATAATTTTAGTAAAACTATTAGTTAATTATTTTTAACAGGAAGAAGTATTAGCAAAACTTGAAAAATATTTATTAAGAATTAATAGGAAAAATGTTTTATTTTTATTAAAGATTTTATTCAGAATATATTAAAATAATCTCTCTAATCTGTAAAATAACATTAATGCATCAATATTAAATAACTAGTAAAATTATTAGATATTATTAAAGTATGATAATAACAATTTAGCAAATATTCTAGCTTAGTCAAATATTTAAGATTAATATTTTGAAATCATGTTAAACATTTTTTAATAACTCTATATATACTATAATGATAAATCATACAATGATAAATAATATACTCATATAACCATCCCAACCAACTACCCACTGTCAGCCCAACACCCAGGCCCAGTCTAACTGGTCCGGCCTGTTTACCAAATTATTTCTACAAACAGCTTATTCAATTAAGCCTATTGCACATATAAAATATGATAACAGTGAACCACTTCTAATACTACAGTGTTCCACTACTCTAGCCAACAGTCAGTCCAACCCTTCAAATTTCTAAGGGATGAGTGACCCCTTGATTTTCGAGGTGTCAGAGTCAGACACTCAAAAGTATGGAATAATGAACCCAACTTATATTAGAGAGCTCTCCACTCTAATTCCCAACAGAACATTTTTTTCAAGCTACTCCTTCTTCCTAACCTATTCTCCACTCTATCCATTATTCTTCAAAAACTCACCCCAACACACTACAGAGTTTAGCCGACAAAGCTCAGCCTTCTACTTCTCGGGTTTCAAGAAGACAGCTGGGTTTATGCACAACTCCCCATTCTCATAATTAATTCTCATTTGTATGTACAACAGACATAACCCATTCATTCAATATTTTTTTTTTACCAGAGCTATGTAATCGAAGAGTCAGTGAGTCACCCTGTAGTGAACAGAAGGGAAAGAATAATTAATAAGAAAAAGACACTCATCTTCAGTTTTCAAGGAACCCCCATCCTTATTCTCCCTCCACTCTAAGCAACTCTCAGCCGAAACCATTAAATCCCCACACCCCAAAAGTCACAGCTGACATAATAGAGAGAAAGAAAAGCAATTATGAAGTTCTCTCTCCAATTACTCTCACTACAGCCTACCCAAAGAAGACCCAAGCTTCTTCTCTCTAATAAAACCGCCCAATACCATTACAAACCCGCCTAAAGCTCATAACTCTCAGCAAAGCCATTATTCCTCTTCCCATTATTATTTTTTCTCTATTACAAAACCGACCATAGCTGTCCTTAAACTCATTTCCCCATACTCATTGACTCACAGCAAACAGCAAAACCATTAATCCCTCTTCCATACTCAAAAGGAAGAAACTAGCATTAATTCCTTCACACATCATCCATTATTAAAACCAGCAAACCGGCTCACAGTTACATCAAAACCCCCCCTTAACCTTACTCTTCTCTTCCTACTTTTCATCACATCCCAACCGAACAGAGCTCTCGGCTCTGTCTTCTTCTTCAACCCCATACTTCCTCTACGCCTATTCTTCACATCAGCCGACATATAATATAGCCCACCCCAAAAGTTCTTCTCCTTCCTCAGTTACCAACATCGAACCCTAAAATTACCCATGGCAGCACAACCAAAACCTTAGCTAGAGCAAAAGACATGGGGGAGAAGGCGATCGAACGAGGGGTTACCTGAGTTCGTTGGCGGCCAGTCCGATCTATCGACGACTCCTGGGACGAAGCGCGGCTCACACGGAAACGGTACGAGTTCCGCAACTTGAAGGGACACGAGAGCCGAGGATGTCCTCGAGAGCTTGTGCGCTAGTCGAGTTGGCTCGTCCTCCTCGGCGACCTCCAGAACTTTGGCGAGGCGGATCTGGGCTCCACAGACTAGATCCGGTCGAGTAATGACCGGAGGGCGACAACGGCTAGGCGGAGCACTGCTGGAAGATTCCTCAACGAGAACGAGGCTCGGCTCTCCGGCGATGTGGAGGTCCGGGGGTAGGATGAAGAGCTTCGGTGAGATCCGCGGTGGCAAGAAGTGGTGCTCGGGCGGTGTGATGAGAACTCCGGTGATGGTGGTGGTGCTCGGCCTCCTCCAGAGGAGAGAGAAAGAGAGAAATTGCAGAGAGAGAGAGAGTGACGTGTAGAGAGAGAGGGTACTGTACGTGTGTCAGGAATTATTGGAGTCTGTGCCATTTTATAATAAATATTCTGTGTGTGCGCGTGTAGTAGTAGTGGCACAACTGTAATTAACTGTAGATCTGGGTGTATTTGTGTGATGGCAGTAGCAGTAATTTAGTGTAGATCTGGGGGTTTTGTGTAATGGCAGTGATGTAATAACAAATAGATCTGAGGCTTTAGAATAGATGTAGTAACAGAATTACAAATTCAAAATTCAAACAAAGTTTTTCAAAATAAAACAGAGCTCAAAACAGGTTTTTCCTATTCAAAATTGTTCTAACGGTTTTGACTAAATACAAAAGTTTACTACTAATCACAAAATTAGCTAATTCCAGATTTAAATCTAACCATACCCTTAACCATGATTAGGCTTTAACAGGATTTAGCTAGGATTAAAATAAACCATTAATATATCCTAGCATAACCAAAATAAACTAGGTTAACAATTACCATTTATCATAATTAGCTGTTACTAATTAACTAATTACTAAAATCAGTTTTTCTTAATAGTGAATATACAATTCCAAAAATGATTAATAAGACAATTAAGAAATCAATAAACCATTAGTACTAAATTGAATACTTGTACATAAATATTTATTTAGCTACAAAAATTTGTTTCAACAATTCCTAAATCAAATCATTACGTCAACTAGTATTCAAAATACTTCCAAGTTGAGAAAAGTTCATTAACACCGAAATTTATATTTAATCAACTAATTTAATCACAATTAGGCTTTCATAAAAATAATATTTAATCCACAAAAATTAGAGAAAATCCTAAATTTTACCAAATACGATTTTGGGAGTTACAGGCTATAACCTGTTTCTTCCTAGGCCGAGTCGGTCCCGTGGCCCCGGGTTGCCGCTGAAGAAACCATCGCCCTTTTCGACAAGTTGTCCATGACCATGATAGGTTAACATGGTGTATTTAGGATACCGTTGGGGCTTGTTATGAAATCAATTCATTTACTTGGTCGTTTTGCAGGCCTAAAATAATTCTATCTCTTTTCAACACAACTCATTTCTTTTTCACTTCTAACATACAGGACTTGTGTTCTGCAAGCGAATCATTCAATTTTAATATCATTACCCGAGTTCTCATTTTGAAATAGAGGGTCGAGACGAAGGAGGTCAGCCACTCACCTTAGTATTTACTTGAGGCGAGAAACTGGTTGGCCGCGCTAGACGTTGCCTACGCGATCACCTGAAACCGCATGAGCAACCGATTAGAACACTGTGTTATTCAAGAATTTCGATATGAATGCGAAGTTCGAAATGTAAGCCATGAAAACCATCGAAAACATTCACGAAAATGCATTCAGAAAACAAAGCCAAAACCAACGCAAGCGGCGTGAAAAGCAGAGCAACGGGAGGTCTCTCCCGACTCAGCCGCAGAGTCAATCCTTGAGGCGTAGCCCGCTGAATATGGAACTTGGTTCCGAAGAAGCCATTCCATAACGGGGAATGGATCTTAATTCAACCGTTCCCGTTCGATCGATTCGATCGATCCCGACCTATCGGTCCCGACCGAGTCGATAGCGACAGTGTTCCTTTCTCGCGCACCCCGTGGACGAACAACGGGGCACGATGTAGGGACGGGGCACTACACTTCCTCTCTTTAAGGGGAAGGGTTTGCAATTGATTTGGGGAATTTGGAGGAGAAATGGATGTAGGAGCAATTTTGGGGAAACTTTTAAAATTAGGGCTTGAAATGAAATGAAAGGAGGAAGAAGATGAAGTTGTGATATAAATAGGAAGAGGGCTATGTGGGCCGACCACATAATGTAGGCTAGGGTTTGGGTCTAATGGGAAAGTCTAAGGAGCCCCCCTCTAATTTTTATGACAAATTTTTAAGGAAAGGTCCAATCTCACTTAATGTTTTAGTCAAATAAATCCTAAATGGTTTCTAGCTTGATTAGAGACTAACTATTTATAAATGAATTTAATATTTGTCTAAACTCACTAACTAAGTCTCCCTTGGTTACGACTAATCATCTAATCAATACAGTTCTACGGTTTTACCAAATTATAATATCACTAACACAAATAAAAATATTAAAATAATATTTATTAAATTCACACAAAAGTTCAAAAATATCCTCATTTTAGAAAAGTGGTAGTTACACGTCTTGCGTGATACGGACATAGGATTGGGATTGGTGTCATGTCCGGTTTGTCGGACACGACATGATAATTATTTTGGATACGTGTCTGGGTTGTCGGACACAGGGAAAGTGTAGTTGTATTAGAAATAATGGAAGAAAAAAATTGACACGGACACGATGCACGATACTACGGAATTTGATGTAGGACACCAACACATAAACACAATTTGGTTGTGTGGTGTTTGAGAAATTTTATAGAGAAAACTAAGGGAAGCCTCCCCTATATATATGAGTGGGGGTTTCCTAGATAGGGAAGGATTTGATTCATGATCAAATCTTTCCAAGGTTTAAATTAGATTTGACCCAATTATAATCCATAATCAATTACAATAATATTATTCTAAAATAATATCTAATATTTTAAATAATCTTTAAAAATAGATTTTTATAAATATAAACTTGAATATAATTGATAATAGAAAATTAATAAGTTTGAAAGTATATCTTCTTATAAAACAAAATTAAATTTAAAAATAATTTTACAAATTTCTTCAAAAATAACATATATACGATTTCAAATAAAAATATATTCTCACTAGAAAAATATTCAAAACTAAATAAAATAAATAAAACTTTTAAAAATTCGGGAAATGGGCTTAGAGTTGCCCATCTTCACATGTCAAAAACTTACCACCTCGGTATAACGTGAATATCCTCATGTGCGGAGTGGCGTTATACGATGCCCCCATATTTGTCACGCCCCAGAACCAGAATACCGGAGAGCGGGGGAGTGACTCAGCCAGCTACGTATTACGGGTAGATGAATACCGTATAATACGATCAATGCTGTCTAAAAGACGAGGGGATGCATACTACATGAAAGTCTCGCTATGGTCACTCAACATCTATTGTCTCAATCATTCAAACAAGAAGCAATAATAAAGAACATGTAAGATATAGCAGTAAGGCGTCCCAAACACTTAGTCAAAATGTTCTTGAGATCTGGCTGTACAAAACATAGCCAGGTAGTATAGCAAGGTATACACAATCGTTATCAACTGCAGTCTGACTTAGTTACAATTATGTAAAAGTAAGTACAAGACAATCCGAATAACATGTCGGTGCCAAGTGGCAAAATGTAAAGTAAGTAGCAAAATGGGCAGGGAAGTAAAGAACCCACTCGAGTCCTCCTGCGATCATCTCTCTAGTATTGACCATCTTGGAGGTAGAAGTAAGCTGAGTCCTCGGGAACTGGCTCTAAATCTGGCCATGCAAAACCAGAGAGGTTAGATCTCTAATAGCAAGTACCACAAAGAAGCCCGATATGAGAACTAAAACCAGTGATAAGAGTTAAAAATATAATAATAAGTCTCCGCTTGCTACTGGGATTCACACGACATCACTTCAAACCAACTTCCCAACCAAACAAGGACAGAAGTTGACCCGTCATGTCCTGACATTCTGATCATCTCAGTAGTTAATAGAGTAGGTACAATACGCAAACAAATCAATTTAATGGCAATACAACTACTACGGCTTGCTAACTGTGAGTTCCAAGTTATCCTGGAAATATACAATAAGGATTCCTCAGTTCTTACAATGTGCAAGCAAGGCTAGTGTACCCAATAATCAGTTATGCCTGTCATAAATTAGACGAGTCCCAACGGGACGCCCGTCATCAGTATACAGTAAATAAATATAAGCAGATACCGCTCCCTGCCCGTGTGGCAGATTTACAGTATCTGTAGGAACCAGCCGGCATGTCGGGGCACTAATTGTCCCAACGATGGCTGCCATATAAGAACTCGGGAATCCATTCTCTCCATGCAATCGTTATTTTATTTAACTTAGTAGTCCCTATGTTAATTGAAATTCCATGCCATGGATCATGGTCATTCAGAATGAGTACTTTCGTACAGAGTACGATATGCATAACTCTACAACGATGTCCGTGCGGTTAGGTTGTAGGTCTTACATAGCGTAATACAACAATCAAACCTAGCCACGAAATAATCATGCCTTGACTGTAAAGTACATATACCGTTTTTGTAGAAAATCAGTTGAAGCCTGCATGTGTCCATATGCCAATGTTCGGGATCGGCTAGTCGATTACAATGGTTCATAATTAATATGAACGTGTCTCATTCAATTTCAATAAGACGACTAGCCAGCCTCTTAGTTCCAACTAGGAACGCATGATCAATCATTAGTCAAGGTAAGAATCATTATCAATTGTGACAAGGCATGAAAGTCAACTAGTATTCAGTGTGGTCGAGTCTATAACTCTCAAGGTTTAGTTCCAGTCATACTGGGTATCTATAAACCAATCGGGACACAGGGCACATTCCCCACCACAATATGTATTAAAATATTAGCATATCATGATTATATCGAGTTCATGTCAAAAAGGCGTAAGGATATAATAGGAGAAATGCCATGCCGACATAGAGTAAATAAAGTATAGAGCAATAGAAACACCAAGGTTGGATTACGCCAAGGCTAATCTATACCATGACTAGTCTACGCCAAAGCTTTACGCTAAGGCCAACGGTTTACGCCAAGCTTTACGCTAAGGCAAATACGCACGTAAAGAAAGTACGCGTAAAGAAGTAACGTTACGCGTAAACTCGTACGCGTAAAAGAATAATATTACGCGTAAACCAAAATCGTGTAAAGGAATTACGCCAAGCCAAGGAGTACTTATAAAACAGAGCTATGCTTAAAAAACAGGGTTACGCGTAAGACTTGTACGCGTAAAAGAATAGAGTTACGCATGAAACACTGTACACGTAAAGAATAACGTTAGTGTGAAACATTGTACGCATAAAGAGTCGAGTTACACGTAAAATATTGTATGCGTAAAGGGTCGAGCCACGCGTAAAGGTGGCACGCGTAAAGAGTCAAGTTTACGCACGAATGAATACGCGTAAAGATTAATACGCCAAGCCAAGTCGACTTGCGTAAAACAGATTCACGCTAACACGAATGATCGTGGGCGTAGAGCTTGATACTACGCGAGCACGTGAAAACGTGGGTGTAAAGTTGATGCTTACGCGAGCACGTATAACGTAAGCGTAAAACTCCTCCCGAACTCCAAATTCTATGGAACCTTCATTCCAAGCAAAAATGAAACTTCCATGGGTCAGAATGGCATATAACACGAATCTCAACAGCCTGGAACGATCAAAACTTGAAAACAAAGAAGTTTAATAGAACAAACCCACAAAATCCGAAAATGGTAATTTCTAGATCTACTTAAAACGGAACTTCAAAATGAAAAATGTCAAGTTCTTAATTATCTTAGGATCACAAGAGGAAGATAAATGAACCATAAAAATATGGATTCTCATGTGGAGCAATATGTACTTGCCTAAGCTTTAGGTAGGTGGAGAGAGTTATAAGGAAGAAGAAGAGTAAATGAGAAGGAAAAGTAATGAAGAGAGAGAAAGGGTTGGGGCTTTAAATGAAGATGTGGTAGGTGGGGAGTTGGGTTCGATTCATGATGAACCATCAAAATTCGGAAACAAACCGAACCAAGCCGAACTCAAGAGCCGAAAATAAAATACAGAAAAATAATTAGCAAAAAAATTAAAGGAATTAAATACAGAACAAATGCATGATAAATATTAAATAAATACATTCAAGCAGTACACGTATTAAAATACATATTCTGGGAATGGGGAGTGACATCTCTACCCTCCTTAGAAAAATTCTGTCCTCGGAATTTCAAATTCAAGCAAGATAGAAATGTCAGGGCTAAACTAATCTAAGTACAACAATTTTAGCGAGCAAAAAATCATCTTACAATACAAAATAGCAAGTAATATATCTATGTTTATCAATCGACGACATCAAGCAATTTTTACTCATAGGATGATAAGCTTGAGGAATCATGACAATCAAGGTACACGAAAAGAAATATACCTTGTGAGTCAAATAGGTGCGGATACCGTGATCGGATATCATCCTCACATTCCCACGTTGACTCTCCTAAGGAGTGATGACCCCAAGCAACACGGACAAGGTTAATTGTTCGGTTCTTGAGTATCTTCTCTGTCACGACCCACACCCGTTTTTTCGGATACGAGACGTGTCCAAGCCAGCCTACGCCGCAGAGTCGGCGGTAGAACGCTGTCAAGCCGCAAGAAATAAATGCTCAAAATATCACATTGCTGCTCATTCACATTTCTAAATTTATTACAACAGTTACAACATTTATATTTAAAGGAAATACAAAGTTTTACAATTAAAGAAAATGATACAACTTCTTTCTATTTCTAGGTTGTCCTCAGTATACCCAAGTCTTCCCAGTGCTAAGAATGATCATGGCTAAACCTAAAAAATATTGGTTTCCAGTCAGGAATAGAACAAGTACACAAACCGACGGCAATGCAAAATACAATAGAATTAACAAGTCATGAAAATAATATATAAGGAATATGAAAACTGGAAGATAACTGATGACATAACACGATGGAGAAGTAAACAAGGAAAAACTAATAAAAGACATCTATCTAGGTGGTGTGAAATATCATTTTCAACATGTGAACGGCTAGGGGATAAATACGGCTCACTGCACGTGTCGTGTGCAGCTGCTATCGTGCAAGATTAGACATATTGGGATATTTCTGGATAGTCCACCTGTATACTAAGATATTTCCCCTTCCGACTACTCCGTGCGACGAGCGTTTCAACAAGCAGCAAGATATATGTATAGACATGAAATAAAAACACTACTATGAATCGAAAAACAATCAGAAAGTGCACTTGTCTGAGGTCCTTAGCTGGAGAAACCAATAATAATATACCACTCACGAGCCACAATCAGTCAAAACATGCAGAAGTCTCCAGATGCTGAAATAAATAGTACCAACGTTCTCAAAATAGTCAAATTAGCTAGGATTGCCTGTCCTTAAGTCCAATTCTGGACACGAGGGGAAAACGGTAATTTTGGACAAAAACGATGTCCACCGTTGGACCCGCTTTGCACCGAAAAGCGTGCCAGAGTCAATGGTCTCTAAATTTGTCAAACTACATGTCTACGGATCTGGTTTTTTGATACGAACCCAACCGTATATCCAAAGTTGGATTCCGGCGGGCCGTGCACACAATCGCCCGTTGAGTGGAACCGTGGGGCCCGCAAAACGGCGTCGGATTCAACTGTCTTAGAATTGGACCAAACTGGGCATACAGGACAAGAAAAATAATACGGTCTTGTTGGCATAAGTTTCGTCTCGATCTGACGAGTGTGCACAAAGTAATTGGAGAATTTACAAAGTGCACGATACGGTGAATTTTGACGGATACACATCAAATTCGTCGCGTACACGCTACCAAATTGAATTCCGTCAAAGTCCACACGACCACGAAGCCGTTACGCAGCTTTTGATGCTTTCGGTTCGCGACCACGTCGTCCGGTATGGCGGGACGCACGTCGCGTGAATGGTTTTCTAAGTTTTTAGAACAAGTTTTTCTCAATTTTCTAAATTCGTTTTATCGGTGTACAGTGGACAAAAATAGAAACTATGAAAAGGGGTTTGAAGTCTAATAGGTTGTCTATGAGTGTCTTTAATTAGTTTCCTAGTTTTCTTGCTGGATTGACCAAGATCGGCCCTCCAAACCGAGCATCGGGACAGTATTTACTGTCTATTCCGAGACAGATACATTTATGTATTTATCTATATGCACGTATACACATATCTTCTATACATACACATATATAATATATGTTTGACAATAGAATAATATAACCAATAAAATAATAATATTAAATAATAAACTCAATGAAGATAATAATAATAACGAAATTTAATATACCAATACTAGGCATTGCATCTACTTGAAATATGTCTATATGGGTGTATTTGATCTCACTACATACCTACGAAGGCTTGGATTCAGTTCGGGCCCCGCTCGGGCTAAATTGACACAAACGGTCTCCTACCGGTCAATACTATAATTAATAAATAATTAAAACGTTCGATAGGGTTAAGTCGCAACTTGGCCTGGTTTTCTTAGTTAGGACAATACTATGGCTCGACCTTCCTTGGCATGGCTAATACACTAGTCAAAGCACCCCACTGCACTATATGTGCCATGATTCCTAGTCGTCTTGTACTCCAAAACTCCACTATGGCTAAAGTCATCTATCGTAATAATTAACTAAATAATTATTTATAAAATCATAATTCACCATTTTAATCAAATAAATAAAATAATAAAATATTCCAAAATTTTTTGGGAAGGGGAGCTACAAATCTACTCACCTTAAAAGTAATTTCGTCCTCGAAATTCTAATTAATAATTATTCCTTAAAATCAAAGTCCACTATTACCGTAATCTCCTCAATTTAATTTCTAAAAATATTCTATAACCTTCTCTAGCCATTTTATAACTTCAAATACTTGAGAACTTCTACCCACCTTTGGTCACACTACTCCTCAAACTAAAATCTTATAATCTTCTAACTAGTTGCTAACAATCCTACCAACCGATATCTACAGTATGAGGCATCTATAAGCTTTTCTTATCTATCAAGCAACCCAAGATTCAACAAACAATAGATTTACACAAATAGCTAAGAAATATTGACAAATTCTAATAAGCATGACCATTCGTCGCTTCGAAATAGGAAGGACATGAAGATATGGAAGAATTATCGAGAGCAAATATGAAGCTCCCAGAGCGGTAGAAGGTATCCCATGGTACAGATAGAGAGAGAATATTTATGAATCATTAACTTATTTGCTAGATAAGCTACTCTAGTCCAGTCATTGGCTAAATCGAAGAACTCTTCGCTCTTAGAGTGGCCTGCAATCTGTGCAATACAGAAGTCTCGTTCTCAAAATCCTAATTCAAACAAGGTTCCATAATAGAACAAAATTTGGAAAATCAAGGTTGTGGTCTTACTGGGTTCTTTATTTGGGCATCAGTCGTTGGTTGGACGATTATTGGGTTTCAATCTATATTGACTAGACAAGATTCCAACGATAAAACTCTTCCTACTAGATTAGGGTAATCTAGAATAGGGTTCCTTCCAAGTGGTTGAGCTAGTTGCTAGTCGGGTTGGTTAGCTAGGTCCATAGGCCTGAAATGCGCCTTCAGTGACTCTTGTGTTTAAGTAGCACATGAGGCCTCAATTGGGTGGACGCTATTGGCATGTGCGTAGTTGGCTTCGAGTAGATCACAACCATATATTGGATCGAATGAACTGAATCAAAGTTGCGGCTCTAATGGAAGTCGGGAAACGTACCGGCATTATGGTAAGGGTTATAACTAATCCTTTTAACCTGAAAGTCGTAGCACAAAAATAGAGTACAAGGGGACGGTTTTGAGTAGGACATGATATACCTAGATGAAGGTAGATTCGTCTAGATCTTGCATATAAAATTTGTTGGAAGGTAACAGCTGGCCTCGTGCTCCGAGTATTAATGACACGGTCGGGGACACAAAATGATCTAAATGGAAAGTGGGAGTCCATGGGGCTCTAATTATCATCCTAGTGGAAAATTATTCTAATCAATCGATAATCCTCGTATATACCAAAATTTTAGAAGGCTTACAGTCTACCCACCTTAGAGGCTAGGATATGGTGGCAAGGTTCCTTTCACTGGGCAGGCCGACGGTAGCTACACTTGCATGTACAACTATCATAGCCATGAGAATACTCTGTATCTATCTATCAATTACGAGCTTTCATCTTTCTAATCGGTGAAAGACAAAACAATTAAAGAGTTCAAGAGAGATGTCACTGAGTACAATTTCGTGATTCAAAAGGCGAATGCATAATTCAAGAGGACTTGTCAAAGCAATCATGGATGAGATCCTGGATAACTCTATATCTCAATCCACGTAGGGTAATTAAATGAAGAGCAAACCAAATGCATCATGGTTGATCAGACCGTAATACAATGATTCTGATTAGACAATATGTTAGCGGGCGTCCCCAATAAACATATGTTTTGAATCAAACTCGATAAAAGAGTAAGCTTGCAAAACTAGGCTGTAATAGCAGTGTTGGTCAAGATAGTCAAAATACGAATACGCGAGATTTTTGAAAGGAGGAATAAGTAGTTCGAGTTTTGAGAGAATCCAAACCTTACCTGGTATCCTTACTTATATAGGCATCCTACTATCTTCTATCCATAAGGCCTTGGTCGACTAATGGGTTATGGACTCCTGAGTTCTATACTCCAGGTGAACCTATTAGTGTCAGCCCATTACTCGTCAATGGATCACAAGGACTACGGAAGACCAGGTTGGGAGACACGCTATTCAACTGGCAGAACTTACCTTAGTATTGGTTTTGGATTTTAGGGTCATACAGGGCAGTCCCTGTCCTCTATAGCATCCTAAACTTATAATCACGTCTGAAATCATTTCACCAGGAATTATGCCTCACCTGTATAATCTGGCTGTGACAAACCCTTGGTTCCGTGATTCAGGTGTGATAAGCTATCAGGTACTCCAACTTATATTGACACAAGGGTATCTAAGATCTAAGAGGTCAACTACGACATGGTTTTAGCAATGTTCTATAACCTATGATCCTCAAGATGGTTTTATTTCTATGGGTTGTGCCTCGCCATTGCGCTGCTGGCTGCAGTGAACCCACATTCTCTACTCTCAATTAATTGACGACAGTGCGCTGCTGTCTAAACTTTATGGGTTAGCTAATATTTCTCTAACTATAACCGTAAAAATTTATGGGCTTCTGGAGATTCAAACAAGTTGACTAAAATAGAGCGTAGGTATTTGTCCTATCAGTCACAAAACTTAAATTAAAAGATTTAACATGGAAGAAATAACTAAATACGAAAGAAATACAAACATTCGAATATCTATTTTATATGCATCTATATAGTTGAGGGAAAATCTTAAATCAATCTACCTTGAGATTCGTATGCAAATAACAGAATCAGAAATTTTAAACTAATTCCCTACGGCAACATATAATTTAAAACAGGCAATTCTAACTTATGATATTAGATTTATATCTAATAAAGTAACAAAACATTAAACAGTTTATCAAAATTAATGCCTTAATTATATGCAAGCCTAACATACCAAGTGAATAGCATATCTGCATGGGGTCATATTGTCATATAAAAAATAATAGTGTTTCTATAGAGATCGGGCAAGTTATCTGAATTCAAAAATAGCATGGCCTACCTAACAACCTTAACTACCCAACGGTCAATTCGAACAAGGGACTCCTAGTCCTAGTCATTCTCTTAAATTATTTTAATCCTAGTTTGTGAATGAGCATTTCCTAGGCACAGGCTCGCAATAGTACGACTAACGTACCATCACGAGTTCGCAATCTCTTGTAAAAACTGACCTGTATGGGCTACCACAAAAACTTGTCACGACCCGCACTCGCTTTTTCGGATATGAGACGTGTCCAAGCCAACCTACGCCGCAGAGTCGGCGGTAGAACGCTGTCATACCCGCAAGAAATAAATGCTTAAAATATCACATTGCTGCTCATTCACATTTCTAAATTTATTACAACAGTTACAACATTTATATTTAAAGGAAATACAAAGTTTTACAATTAAAGAAAATGATACAACTTCTTTCTATTTCTAGGTTGTCCTCAGCATACCCAAGTCTTTCCAGTGCTAAGAATGATCGCGGCTAAACCTGAAAAATATTAGTTTCCAGTCAGGAATGGAACAAGTACACAAACCGACGGCAATACAAAACATAATAGAATTAACAAGTCATGAAAATAACATATGAGGAATATGAAAACTGGAAGATAACTGATGACATAACACGATGGAGAAGTAAACAAGGAAAAACTAATAAAAGACATCTATCTAGGTGGTGTGAAATATCATTTTCAACATGTGAACGGCTAGGGGGTAAATACGGCTCACTGCACGTGTCGTGTGCAGCTGCTATCGTACAAGATTAGACATATTGGGATATTTCTGGATAGTCCACATGTATACTAAGATATTTTACCTTCCGACTACTCCGTGTGACGAGCGTGTCAACAAGCAGCAAGATATATGTATAGACATGAAATAGAAACACTACTATGAATCGGAAAGCAATCAGAAAGTGCACTTGCCTGAGGTCCTTAGCTGGAGAAACCAATAATAATACGCCACTCACGAGCCACAATCAGTCAACACATGCAGAAGTCTTCAGATGCTAAAATAAATAGTACCAACATTCTCAGAATAGTCAAATTAGCTAGGATTGCCTGTCCTTAAGTCCAATTCTGGACACAGGGGCAAAACGGTAATTTTGGGTAAAAACGATGTCCGCCGTTGGACCCGCTTTGCACCGAAAAGTGTGCCAGATTCAATGGTCTCTAAAGTCGTCAAACTATATGTCTATGGATCCGATTTTCTGATACGAACCCAACCGTATGTCCAAAGTTGGCTTCCGGTGGACCGTGCACAAAATCGCCCGTTGAGTGGAACCGTCGGGCCCGCAAAACGGCGTCGGATTCAACTGTCTCAGAATTGGACCAAACTTGGCATACAGAACCAGAAAAATGATACGGTCCTGTTGGCATAAGTTTCGTCTCGATCTGACGAGCGTGCACAAAGTAATTAGAGAATTTACAAAGTGCACGATACGGTGAATTTCGACGGATACGCATCAAATTCGTCGCGCACACGCGACCAATTTGAATTCCGTCAAAGCCCACACGACCGCGAAGCCGTTACGCAGCTTTCAATGCTTTTGGTTTGCGACCACGTCGCCCGGAATGGCGGGACGCACGTCGCGTGAATGGTTTTCTAAGTTTTTAAAATAGGTTTTTCTCAATTTTCTAAATCCGTTTTCTCGATGTATAGTGGACAAAAACAGAAACTATGAAAAGGGGTTTGAAGTCTAATAGGTTGTTTATGAGTGTCTTTAATTAGTTTCCTAGTTTTCTTGCTGGATTGACCAAGATCGGCCCTCCAAACCGAGCATCGGGACAGTATTTACTGTCTATTCCGAGACATATTTTCTGCCAACTTAGCATCGATTTTTAGCTCGATTCTGTCTTGATTTAAGCCGAAACTATTATATAGGAACAAAGAGGTATAGGTTAGGTCTCTACCTGCGTGTTCGTTTCGAAGATTGATAGAGCGTGGAGGTCGTTTCCTTCCCGCGAAGTCGGCCTCGCCAGGGGTGCTTCTGCTCTGCTTCCCGCGTGCGCTCTGTCGTCCGCACGCCTGCTGCGGCGTTCTCCGGCCGGCGGTGGCCGTGCGGTCGGACCCCCAGGTTGCGCAGGGTGGTGGCGGCGTTGGTCGTAGACTAGGGTTTGCTGCTCGGCTGCATATATATATAGGAGGAGTCGGGAATATGCCGTTCGGGTCTGGGAAGAATAGGGTCGCGGAGTTTGAATGTTAGGCCTGGGCTTTTAGGAGCTCGGGTCTTAGGCCTATGGGCTGGGGGGTGAGCTCAGCTGCTCAGCCGTGGGCTTGCTGGCCCGAGAGGGAAGGATTTAATTCCTTTATTCTACTTCTTTTTAGCCCTATTAATATATACATATACTCATATATATTATATATATATGCATATAATAAACACGTATTCGTACCATATATTTATATTTATATATACATACTCTCATATACCTCTATATTAATATATATACACATATACGAAAATATATATATACGCATACATATACACGAATATTTATATAGACATATACACATTTACAAATATTTATATATATACATATATATATATATATTCGCACCCATACAATCCAAATAATATCTATATACACACACATATACATTTATGTATTTATCTATATACACGTATACACATATCTTCTATACATACACATATATAATATATGTTTGACAATAGAATAATATAACCAATAAAATAATAATATTAAATAATAATCTCAATAAAGATAATAATAATAACAAAATTTAATATACCAATACTAGGCATTGCATCTACTTGAAATATGTCTACATGGGTGTATTTGATCTCACTACATACCTACGAAGGCTTGGATTCGGTTCGGGCCCCGCTCGGGCTAAATTGACACAAACGGTCTCCTGCCGGTCAATACTATAATTAATAAATAATTAAAACGTTCGATAGGGTTAAGTCGCAACTTGGCCTGGTTTTCTTAGTTAGGACATCACTATGGCTCGACCTTCCTTGGCATGGCTAATACACTAGTCAAAGCACGCCACTGCACTATCTGTGCCATGATTCCTAGTCGTCTTGTACTCAAAAACTCCACTATGGCTAAAGTCATCTACCATAATAATTAACTAAATAATTATTTATAAAATCATAATTCACCATTTTAATCAAATAAATAAAATAATAAAATATTTTAAAAAATTTTGGGTAGGGGAGCTACATTCTCCCTTCGGTCCAAAATGGACACAGGCTGTTCCTCGTAAGACAGGTTGGTACCGACAACCAGTTCAGAATGATCGAGGATATGGCTTGGATCCGATACATACCTACGCAACAGAGATACATGAATCACATTATGCACCTCTCGTAACGAAGGTGGAAGGGACAAACGATAAGCAACATCGCCTACCCTATCAAGGATAGCAAATAGGCCCACGTATCGCGGACTCAACTTCCCGCGAACGCCAAATCTAATGACCCCACGAGTAGGTGAGATTCGCAAGAACACATGGTCCCCAACAGAAAATTCTAGCGGCATACGATGTTGGTCTGTCCAATGACGATGTCGATCTTGTGCAACTCGAAGTCGCTCTCTAATTTCCTTAATCACTTCAACCGTCTGAACAATCATCTCTGGGCCTAACATCTTCCTCTCCCCGATATCATCCCATGCCAGTGGCGACCTACACTTCTTACCGTATAGTGCTTCAAATGGCACCATCTGGATACTGGCTTGATAACTGTTGTTGTACGAGAATTCGACTAAGTGCAGGTGACTCTCCCAAGACCCTCCAAAATCTAGGGTGCAAGCTCGTAACATATCTTCTAAAGTCTGAATTATTCTTTCTGATTGTTCGTCCGTCTGTGGATGGTAAGCCGTGCTAAATCTTAACTTGGTACCCAGACTATGATGTAAACTCTTTCAGAAATGCAATGTAAAATGAGTATCTCTATCTGATACTATACTGACAGGGACCCCATGCTGCCTAACTATCTGTTGCATATACAACTCTGCCAATTTTTCTGTAGATTGCCCTACTCTAAAAGGAAGAAAATGTGCCACCTTTGTAAGCCGATCTACTATCACCCAAATAGCATCCTTACCACTTGGTGATCTCGGTAAACCGGTCACAAAGTCCATTGTGATATGCTCCTATTTCTATTTCGGGATAGGAAGCGGTTGTAATAATCCAGCTGGCCTTTGTTGTTCCGCCTTCACTTGCTGACATATTAAGCAACGGAAAACGAATCTAGCTATCTCCCTCTTCATTCCGTTCCACCAAAAGTGCTGCTTGATATCCTTGTACATTTGGGTCCCTCTGGAATGTATAAAATACTGATAACTGTGGGCTTCTGCTATAACCTCATGTGTGATATCTCCACTTGGCACACATAGACGTGATCCAAATCTAAGTATACCATCTTCGTGAATTTTTATCTCCTTCCTGAGTCCCGACTCACATTCTGTCCTAAGCTTCTGAATCCTTGGGTCCTGTGCCTGAGCTGCCTTGATCTTGTCTACCAAGTCGGATTGGACTCGTAGACTTGCCAGAATTCCTACATCACTAGGGAGTATAACCTCGATGCCCATCTCTTGAAGATCTTCTAAGATATGTTTTTGTGATGTCAACATAAATGCACCGCCTCTCCTGCTGAGAGCGTCTGCTACCACATTAGCCTTGCCTGGATGATACTGAAGCTCTACGTCATAATCTTTGATCAATTCTAACCATCTTCTCTGCCTCATGTTCAATTCCTTCTGAGTAAAGACGTACTTCAGACTTTTGTGGTCTGTGTACATGTCCACTCGATCACCGTACAAGTAATGCCTCCATAGCTTCAAAGCAAATACTACTGTCGCCAACTCCAAGTCATGAGTTGGATAAATCTTCTCGTGGTCTCGAAGTTGCCTAGATACATACGCTATCACCTTCCCATGTTGCATTAGGACACACCCAAGTCCCTTTCCTGACGTGTCACAATATACAGTAAAACCTCCGGGTCCAATCGGTAATGTAAGAATATGTGTCGTGATCAACTTCTCCTTCAAATTCTCAAATGATGCATGGCACTCTGCTGACCAAATAAATGGCACATTCTTCCGTGTCAAGCGGGTCATGGGTGCTGAGAGTCTTGCAAAGTCTGATACGAACCTTCTGTAATATCCTACCAATCCTTAGAAACTATACACATCTGTTACGGTCTTAGGTATTGGCCAACTTTCTACTGCTTCTACCTTCTTGGGGTCCACTGCTACTCCAGCCCCTGATATGATGTGCCCCAAGAATGAAATATGATCCGTCCAAAACTCGTACTTGCTGAGCTTGGCGTACAACTGGTTCTCTCTCAGAACCTGCAACACTTTCCTGAGGTGATCTTCATGCTCTTCTTCACTAGCTGAGTATACTAGAATGTCGTCGAGAAACACAATGACAATTTGATCTAAGTACGGCATAAAGATGCGGTTCATTAAATTCATAAATATTGCTGGAGCATTGGTCAAACCAAACGACATTACTACAAATTCGTAATGCCCGTACTTGGACCTGAATGCCATCTTGGGAATATCCTCTTTCCAAACTCTCACTTGATGATATCCTTATCAAAGATCTATCTTGGAGAAAACTCTTGCTCTACTCAATTGAGCAAACAAGTCGTCGACCCTTGGTAGTGGGTACTTGTTCTTTACTGTTGCCGCGTTGAGCTTTTTGTAGTCAATGTACAATCTTGATGACCCATCCTTCTTCCCTACAAGTACCACTGGTGCTGCCCATGGTGATTCGCTAACTCGAATGAAATTCTTCTCCTTCAGTTCCTTTATGTGCTGATACACCTTGGCCTGCTCTGAATCCGCCATTCTGTAAACTCGATCCGATATCGATTTAGTTCCAGGTGCCAATTTTATACTGAACTCAATATCCCTAACCGGTGGTAGACCTGGAAGTTCTTCGGGAAATACATCTAGAAACTCTTCAACTATCTTCGAAACTTGAACTTCTTCCATTGCCGTCACTACTCCTTCTTCTTGCTGAGTTGTCACTGATCTGACTAAGGTGAACCGCTTCATGCTTGGAATATTAAAAGATACACTCCCTCTACGACAATCTATTGTCGCATGACTGTCTTTCAGCCAGTCCATGCCTAAGATAACGTCGAAATTCCCAACAGAAAATTCTATTAATCTGGCGGGTAAGGAACGCCCGTAAACTACAACTCTACACGCTAGAATAACTCTACTAACTCCTACGGACCCATTACCAGTGAGTATATTCAACCTCCCTGGCAATGCCTTAAATTCCATTCCTAGTCGTATCGCAAATTGTGCAGATATAAATGAGTGTGATGCTTCCGAATCAAACAATGCTACTGCGGGATATGAGGCGACGAGAATGTTACCTGCCACAACATCTCTCGATGCCAATGCCTCTTCCAAGGACAGATTGAATGCCTGCCCTCGGCCTCCTTGTTGGTTCCCATGCTACGGCCTAGCCTGGTGTTGCTGCTGGCCCCTGCCTTGGTGATGCTGGGGTAGTCTCTGTAGTTGCTGCTGCATCGACGGTCCCTGCTGCCGAAACATCTGAGCCTGTGACATGAATGGGCGTTGTGCCAACGGCCTCACTGCTACCGCTGGTCCTTCATACTGGCCTGCCCCTGGTGCTGGCAGCACAAGGAATTGTTGTATTGGTCCTCCTGACCTTGAACTCATGGGACAGGTGGAAACCCGATGATCTGGACTTCCACATACCAAACACTGTCCGTTCAATGCCTGACACACGCCTCTAGTGTACCCTACCTTCCCACAATAGGTGCAGCCTACTGGGGGTTCCTGGTTCTTCCTCTGCAGCTGCTGCTGTCTTGGTGGTGCTGGCCCTCGCATCGCCACATCGTGAATGTGAATGCCAGGGGATGGTGCTGCTATTCGGGGTGCTACTCCTCCTCCTCCTTCAATCTGATTGTGAGATCTCTTCTGACCTCCAGTCCTTGCTGTGATCCTCTGGATGGTGATCTCATGCCTTCGGGTTGCCGTCAACACCTCATCAAAAGTCTGGTAGTTGTGTCCCTCTATCAATTGCAATAGTTCAAGGTGAAACCCTTGCTGAAACCTCAGAGCCCTCTGGCTCTCCGTTACTACCATCTCCGGGGCAAACCTACTCAGTCTGCAGAACTCTGCTGCATAAGCATCCACTGTCTTACCAGCCTGCTTGAGGTTGATAAACTTCTGTTGTAGCTCAAACTGTGCCACAATTCTATAGTACTTCGTCTTGAATCTTGCAGTAAAATCATCCCAAGCAACAGGACGTCTGATGCCCACTTCTTTCGATTCCCACCAATCACGTGCTAGGTCCTGAAGCAACAGCTTCACTTGAGCCACACGTTCTTCCGTCGGTACCTTAGCCACTGTCAGAATAGCCTCGATGTCCTTAAGCCATGCATATGCTGAAATGACATCTTTCGTGCCCTCGAAACGGCAGGAGTTGTACTTGCAAAATCTGGTCGATGCCCCTGAATCTGTCCTTACCCCTCTTTTTAAAGCCGTTTGTAATTCTTGGTTGAGCAATACATTCTGCTCTTGCAGCTGAGTGTGCATGCATTGCTGGGCCAACATCTGATGTTGCTGAGTAGCCATCATCCCTCTCATGATCTCCAGAAGGGCTGATGTGTCTACTTCCACAGGGGTAGATGAAACTATATATTGGTGGTGTTGGAACCTCCGGATACTGCGGTCCAACTGTTGGTTCCAGTATCACCTCTTCTTGGATGTTCTCTTGAGGTAGTACTGGCCTTCGTTGCTGACTAGCATGGTCATGTTGTTCATGTTGCCCTTGTTGTTGCTGTCCAGCTCTGACAGATGCGGACGAGGTGCCCTAAGAAAAGGGACAAGAAAACAATCAAACGACCGGACAAAAAAGATCAATGAAGTTAAAGGATACCGAAATGTCAAGCTAGATTCGAGAGTAACGAATCATAAGATCAAAGAAAAACATGTGTGATTGAGACATCCTATAAATTAAAACACCCACAAGTCTGAAATTAGACCTGTATGGGCCACCACTAAAACCTTGTCACGCCCCAGAACTAGAATACCGGAGAGCGAAGGAGTCACTCAGCCAGCGACGTATTACGGGTAGATTAATACCGTATAATACGATCAATGCTGTCTAAAAGACGAGGGGGTACATACTACATGAAAGTCTCGCTATGGTCACTCAACATCTATTGTCTCAATCATTCAAACAAGAAGCAATAATAAAGAACATGTAAGATAAAGCAGTAAGGTGTCACAAACGCTTAGTCAAAATGTTCTTGAGATCTGGCTGTACAAAACATAGCCAGGTAGTATAGCAAGGTATACACAATCGTTATCAGCTGCAGTCTGACTTAGTTACAATTATGTAAAAGTAAGTACAAGACAATCCGACTAACATGTCGGCGCCAAGTGGCAAAATATAAAGTAAGTAGCAAAATGGGCAGGGAAGTAAAGAACCCCACTCGAGTCCTCCTGCGATCATCCCTCTAGTATTGACCATCTTGGAGGTAGAAGTAAGCTGAGTCCTCGAAAACTGGCTCTAAATCTGGCTATGCAAAACCAGAGAGGTTAGACCTCTAATAGCAAGTACCACAAGGAAGCACGATATGAGAACTAAAACCAGTGATAAGAGTTCAGAATATAATAATAAGTCTCCGCTTGCTACTGGGATTCACACGACATCACGACACTTCAAACCAACTTCCCAACCAAACAAGGATAGAAGTTGACCCGTCATGTCCTGACATTCTGATCATCTCAGTAGTTAATAGAGTAGGTACAATACGCAAACAAATCAATTTAACGGCAATACAACTACTACGGCTTGCTAACTGTGAGTTCCAAGTTATCCTAGAAATGTGCAATAAGGATTCCTCAGTTCTTACAATGTGCAAGCAAGGCTAGTCTACCCAATAATCAGTTGCGCCAGTCATAAATTAGAAGAGTCCCAACGGGACGCCCGTCATTAGTATACAGTAAATAAATATAAGCAGATACCGCTCCCTGTCCGTGTGGCAGATTTGCAGTATCTGTGGGAACCAGCCGGCATGTCGGGACACTAATTGTCCCAAGGATGGCTGCCATGTAAGAACTCGGAAATCTATTCTCTCCATGCAATCGTTATTTTATTTAACTTAATAGTCCCTATGTTAATTGAAATCCCATGCCGTGGATCATGGTCATTCAGAATGAGTACTTTCGTACAGAGTACGATTTGCATAACTCTACAACGATGCCCGTGCGGTTAGGTTGTAGGTCTTTCATAGCGTGATACAACAATCAAACCTAGCCACGGAATAATCATGCCTTGACTGTAAAGTACATATACCTCTTTTGTAGAAAATCAGTTAAAGCCTGCATGTGTCCATATGCCAATGTTCGGGATCGGCTAGTCGATTACAATGGTTCATAGTTAATATCATTCAATTTCAATAAGACGACTAGCCAGCCTCTTAGTTCCAACTAGGAACACATGATCAATCATTAGTCAAGGTAAGAATCATTATCAATTGTGACAAGGCATGAAAGTTAACTAGTATTCAGTGTGGTCGAGTCTATAACTCTCAGGGTTTAGTTCCAGTCATACTGGGTATCTATAAACCAATCGGAACACAGGGCATATTCCACACCACAATATGTATTAAAATATTAGCATATCATGATTATATCGAGTTCATGTCAAAAAGGCATAAGGATATAATAGAAGAAATGCCATGCCGACATAGAGTAAATAAAGTATAGAGCAATAGGAACACCAAGGTTGGATTACGCCAAGGCTAATCTATACCATGACTAGTCTACGCCAAAGCTTTACGCTAGGGCCACCGGTTTACGCCAAGCTTTATGCTAAGGCAAATACACACATAAAGAAAGTACGCGTAAAGAAGTAACGTTACGCGTAAACTCGTACGCGTAAAAGAATAATATTACGCGTAAACCAAAATCGCGTAAAGGAATTACGCCAAGCCAAGGAGTACGCGTAAAACAGAGCTAGACGTAAAGAACAGGGTTACGCGTAAGACTTGTACGCATAAAAGAATAGAGTTACGCATGAAACACTGTACGCGTAATAAATAACATTACGCGTGAAATATTGTGCGCGTAAAGAGTCGAGTTACGCGTAAAACATTGTATGCGTAAAGGGTCGAGCCATGCGTAAAGGAGGCACGCGTAAAGAGTCAAG
Organism: Iris pallida; assembly: GCA_029216955.1. Lineage (NCBI taxonomy): Eukaryota > Viridiplantae > Streptophyta > Magnoliopsida > Asparagales > Iridaceae > Iris > Iris pallida. Next base: position 11,711,839 of record JANAVB010033814.1, read on the forward strand.
TTTACGCACGAATGAATACGCGTAAGTAGTAATACGCCAAGCCAAGTCGACTTGCGTAAAACAGATTCACACTGACACGAATGATCGTGGGCGTAGAGCTTGATACTACGCGAGTACGTGAAAACGTGGGCGTAAAGTTGATGCTTACGTGAGCACGTATAACGTGAGCGTAAAACTCCTCCCGTACTCCAAATTCTATGGAACCTTCATTCAAGCAAAAATGGAACTTCCACGGGTCAGAATGGCGTATAACACGAATCTCAACAGCCTGGAACGATCAAAACTTGAAAACAAAGAAGTTTAATAGATCAAACCCACAAAATCCGAAAATGGCAATTTCTAGATCTACTAAAAATGGAACTTCAAAATAAAAAATATCAATTTCTAAATTATCTTAGGATCACGAGAGGAAGATAAATGAACCATAAAAATATGGGTTCTCATGTGGAACAAGATGTACTTGCCTAAGCTTTAGGTAGGTGGAGAGAGTTATGAGGAAGAAGAAGAGTAAATGAGAAGAAAAAGTAATGAAGAGAGAGAAAGGGTTGGGACTTTAAATGAAGATGTGGTAGGTGGGGAGTTGGGTTCGATTCATGATGAACCATCAAAATTCGGAAACAAACCGAACCAAGCCGAACTCACGGGCCGAAAATAAAATACAAAAAAATAATTAGCAAAAAAATTAAAGAAATTAAATACAGAACAAATGTATGATAAATATTAAATAAATACATTCAAGCAGTACACGTATTAAAATACGTATTCTAGGAACGAAGAGTGACAATATCGATGACCCAATCGCCATTATGACACATGCCACAAGGTTTCTGTCGGTTGTTGCGATGATGAGATCACTCATACCCATGAAATCTTTTTGATCATCCTTGCTTTTAGCCTTCTCATTTTTGAGCATGAAGTGCTTCTTAAAATAACCCCTTTCGTCATAGTTATAGTAGCCCTTCTTGCGGTCCATAGTCGCAAGATTCTGAGAACTCTCCCTCGTCCTCGCCTGTGACTTGAGTCTTCCCTTCCTGTCGGAAGCAACCAGAGCAGACTCCTACGACGATTCAATAAACTGCTTACGCCGGACCTCCTTGTTCAATAAACTACTTTTGACTACCTCTATCGTGACAACTCTATCAGGCGTGGCGTTGCTCACCAACACCACCATCTTCCAACTTTTTGGCAGAGAACTCAAAAGCAGAAGGGCCTGAAGCTTTTCGTCAATCACCATCTTCATCGCAGACAGCTGATTGATAATATCCTGAACGTCATTCAGATGTTGTTCTACCGAGGCACCCTTCGTGTACTTCGAGTTGACAAGTTGAAGAATAAAAAATGCCTTGTTACCAACCATCTTCCGTTTGTATAGCGATATAACTTCTTCCACAACCGCTTTTGTAGAACTCTCTATGGACACGTGGTAAAATACTGAATCATCAAACCATTGACGGATGAATCCAACGACCTTTCCATCTAATCACTTCCGTTCATCAGCAGACTTGTCCGATGGCTTGGTATTGTCGCCCTCCAATGGACTATGCAAATTCTTGCACCAGAGTAGATCCTCTATTTTTGGCTTCCAAATTGTCCAGTTTTCCTATGAGGGTGATCATGTGTGTTCATATGTTCCATAGACATGATTGTACCTTCCTTCTCACAAACCTAAGATCTCTGATACCAAATGTTGAGTGGTGGCCCATGCAGGTCCAGATTAGAAGTATAGTGGTATTCGAATTAGAGTATCGCTACAGCCTGCAGTAGGATATAGGATAATAATTTTTAAGATACTCAATCACATTAGGAAAATTTTTTTTTATTGCCATCTAAATCCTTACTGTCAGCTGATCCTTTTGAATTTAAATTGTCCGCCTTTGTTATATTGCTTCTTTCTCAGAAACTGATACTTTTGTTGGTCTATCTTCAGGATGGTAGAGACTCGTCAGCAGCGTACTATTCATGGAGATGCTATAGAGGGATCTGCTACCTCTCAGCCAGTTCAGCAGAGACAGGAGACTGCAGCTCTTGCCACCTCTATTCGTATTGAGGCTCCAGCAGCAGCAGCAGGGGGTATGCCTCCACCGGCTCGGAGGCAGGACCCAGTAATCGCAGAGGATCCTTACCAGCAGCCACCTCTAGGGACAGTGGACGTAGTGCAGCTGCTAGTCTTCTTCAGGCAGTACATGGAGGGCCAGCAGACCCAGCAGCAGAGGCACACGGCAGAGCTCACTCGAGGCATTGAGCTGGCAGTGACCGCAGTGGAGAGAGTCATAGCTCAGCCAGTAGCAGCCCCGCAGCCGCACCAGCCACGGGAGAAGGGCAACCAAGACTTTCAGAAGATGCACCCGAGAGACTTCCGAGGGACAGAGGGGATCTTGTATGCCGATGAGTGGATCGAGCGCATGGAGGAGATCTTCAGGCTGGCGGAGATTCCGACGAGGCTCCAGATAGAGGCAGCGGCCAGCATGATACAGGATCTGGCCCGTACATGGTACCAGACCGACCCGAGGGTCGGCACAGCAGGACAGACTTGGACAGCATTCAAGAAGCTGTTCAAGAAAAAGTTCTTTCCAGACGCAGCACTGGGAGCCCTCGAGACCCAGTTCGAGGCCCTAGTCCAGGGGAGCCAGTCCGTGGAGGAGTACGCAGGAGAGTTCTGCCGCCTGAGCAGATTTATGGAGGACTTGTCCGAGACGACGAAGGCCCGGAGGTTCCGGAAGGGCTTGGTAAAGGAGGTCAAGTCCTACACCAAGAACGCCCGCAGTGCTATATTTGAGGAGATCCTGGTGGACGCACTAGCTGCAGAGGATGATCTTGAGCTTAGGCTCAAGAGGGGACGAGACTCCCAGGGAGGCAGCAGTAGCGGAGGACCGGCCAAGAGGCCGCACTTTCAGCAGCAGCACCACCAGCAGCAGAGGTTTCAGCCGCAGCCGATCCAGCAGAGGCCAGTTCAGCAGCAGCAGCTGAGACAGCACCAGCAGGGTTAGAGACAGGGAATCACTTGTGCTTACTGCAAGAAGCCTGGACACGTCTTCAATGAGTGCCGGAAGAGGCTGGGCCAGTGCATGGTGTGTGGCTCAGCAGATCACCAGATGAGGGAGTGCCGCATGGGACGAGCAGCTCAGGAAGAAGGAGCCAGGGCAGCAGCAGGCCAGCAGAGGGGACCAGCCCTGTCGATCCAGCAGCAGAGATTTGTTCAACACCAGCAGTAGGCCAGGGGAGGCCAGCAGGGGCGAGCTTTCGCCATGGCAGCTGGAGATGCAGAGGTGATAGGAGAGCTGATTGCAGGTTCGATTCTTCTCGACTCCAGTCCAGCATTTGCATTATTCGATTCCGGTGCTTCACATAGCTTCATATCAGTATCTTTTATGATTAGACACGGTATCATAGCTGAATGTTACCTAGGACTTACAAGATCATGACCGGGGGTGGCATTATTCTCGTACGTGATGTTTGTAAGGATCGAAGAGTAGTTTTGAGAGGCCGTGAGTTGGAGGTGAGCCTGCTCGTAATGCCATTCTCGAACTATGATATAGTACTAGGCATGGATTGGTTGAACAGGCACCACGCCAGCATTGATTGTAGAGGGGGTAGAGTTCTCTTCAGAGCACCGGGGGAGCCAGAGTTCGAGTACTCCAGACGTCAGGCAGAGCAGAGCAGGGGAGTCTTCTGTGGAGTCTCGGTCGAGGAGCAGACGATTCCATACCCCTTGATAGCAGAGTATATGGATGTTTTCCCAGAGGAGTTGCCGGGATTGCCACCAGACAGAGACATAGAGTTCTCGATAGACTTGGTTCCAGGAGCGGAACCCATCTCTCAGCATGTCTATCGGGTGAACAACAGCGAGCTGGTGGAGCTGAAGAAGCAGGTGGATGAGCTACAGGACAAGGGCTTCATCCGCTCGAGTTCGTCGCCATGGGGTACACCAGTATTGTTCGTGCCGAAAAAGGATGGGTCAGTACGTATGTGTATTGACTATAGGGCACTCAACAACCTCACGGTCAAGAACAAATACCCACTGCCGCGGATCGACGATCTATTTGACCAGTTGAGCGGAGCTCGGGTATTTTCCAAGATTTATCTGAGGACGGGATTTCACCAGGTGAAGGTGAAGAGGAAGGATATTCTCAAGACCGCTTTCAGGACGCGGTACGGGCAGTTCGAGTTTTTGGTTATGCCGTTTGGGCTAACCAATGCACCAGCAGTATTCATGAACCTTATGAACAAGGTGTTCCACCAGTATCTGGATCAGTTTGTGGTAGTGTTTATTGACGACATCTTGGTATATTCTAAGACTGAGGAGGAGCATGAGGAGCATTTGAGGATCGTGCTGGAGACTCTCAGGAAGGAGCAGCTTTACGGGAAGCTCTCCAAGTGTGAGTTCTTCTTGGATCGGGTGGACTTCTTGGAGCATGTGGTGACTGGAGATGGTATCTCAGTTGACCCCAAGAAGATTGTAGCAGTTGAGGCATGGGCAGCACCGACTTCAGTTGCAGAGATCAGGAGTTTTCTGGGGCTAGCAGGGTATTATCGGAGATTTGTGCAGGATTTCTCCCGAGTTGCAGAGCCGTTGACTCGGTTGACCCGGAAGGATGCTGAGTTCGTTTGGTCATAGGAGTGTCAGGCAGCTTTTGATGAGTTGAAGAAGCGGCTGACGACAGCTCCGATTCTGACATTGCCTTCAGGATCAGGTGGATTTACTATTTATAGTGATGCTTCAGGAAAAGGGCTGGGTTGTGTGTTGCAGCAGCACGGAAAGGTGATTGCCTATGCTTCCAGGCAATTGCGTCCCCATGAGAAGAACTACCCTACCCACGACCTAAAGCTGGCGGCAGTGATTTTTGCTCTGAAGCTGTGGAAGCATTATCTGTATGGTGAGAGGGTGGAGATCTTCACAGATCACAAGAGCTTAAAGTATGTGTTCACTCAGAAAGAGTTGAACATGAGACAGCGTAGATGGCTAGAGTTGATGAAGGATTTTGACATCCTACTTCAGTACCACCCCGGAAAGGCCAACGTGGTTGCCGATACCTTGAGTAGGTATCCGACAGCCATGTATTTGACCATGGATCGACATTTGGTTGCCGACTTGGAGAGTCTTGGGATTGAGGTGATCATGCCCGTAGTGCAGATGCAGTTATGGGGGATGCAGATTCAGTCAGACTTGGTGGAGAGGATCAAGTCGGCACAGTTTGAGGATGTGGCTCTGCGGTGTCTCCGAGAGCAGGTTCGAGCAGGATTGCTGGAGAGCGAGTTTTCTCTTGCAGAGGATGGTGCCTTGAGGCACGGTTCCAGGTTATGTATGCCCAGTGGAGATCTCAGAGAGCAGGTTATGCAGGAGGCCCACAGATCTCAGTACTCTATATACCCGGGTGCCAACAAGATGTACCGAGATCTGAGGGAGCATGTTTGGTGGTCAGGGATGAAGCGGGAGGTGGCTCGCTTCGTGGCTAGATGCTTGGTCTGTCAACAGGTCAAGGCAGAGAGACAGAGGCCCGGTGGATTGTTGCAGCCGCTGTCCATTCTTGAGTGGAAATAGGAGCATATCACTATGGACTTCGTATCAGGATTGTCGCGCACACCAGGAGGAAAAGACACGATTTGGGTCATTATTGACAGGTTGACCAAATCGGCCTACTTTTTGCCATTCAAGGTGGGTACGTCTACAGAGAGGCTGGCGGAGATGTATATGCGGCAGATAGTCAGGATTCACGGGGTTCCAGTCAGTATCGTCTCAGATCGGGATGGCCGTTTTACTTCCGATTTCTGGAGGAGTCTGCAGACCAGCTTGGGCACTCAGCTCAAGTTTAGTACTGCATACCACCCCCAGACGGACGGACAGTCAGAGCGGACTATTCAGACCCTTGAGGATATGCTGCGAACGTGCGTTCTGGACTTTGGAGGTTCCTGGGAGGATCATCTTCATTTGGTGGAGTTTGCCTACAATAATGGTTTCTAGGCCAGCATCGAGATGTCACCTTTCGAGGCTCTGTACGGGCGTAGGTGCCGTACACCCTTATCTTGGGATGATGTTGGTGAGCGAGCTTTACTGGGGCCAGAGATGGTTGTTGATGCGGCCGAGAAGGTGAAGCTTATCAGGGACGAAATTCGCGTGGCGCAGGACAGACATCGGTACTGGACCGATAGCCACCGGAGGCCATTGGAGTTTGAGGTACAGTTTAGAGTATGATTAGATTTAGGTTTGTTTGTTTGTGATTTTGATCATGTTTGTTTATTATAATTAATTGAGACCTTGCTTGTGATTAGGTCGGAGACCAGGTTTTCTTGAGGATATCTCCGACTTGTGGTATGATACGTTTTGGTGGAGGCGGGAAACTTAGCCCGCGCTTCATCGGCCCTTTCGTTATCAGCGGGAGAGTCGATGACGTTGCTTACATGCTAGACTTGTCGCCTGCACTTGTGGGGGTCCACAACATATTTTATGTATCACAGTTGAGACGGTACGTGGCTGACCCTAGCCATGTGCTCGATCATTCAGAGATAGAGGTTGGACCTTCTCTCAGCTATCCAGATCAGCCAGTGGAGATTCTGGATCGACGGGAGAAGGTTCTGAGGAACCAGGTGATACCCTTGGTATGCGTCGCATGGAGGCATCATTCTCCAGGAGAGTCTACCTGGGAGCGGGAGGATGAGATACGCGAGCGCTACCCTTATCTTTTTGGACCGTGAGGTATGCTTTCTATCCTTCTCATCAGTAGTATTTCGCCTTTCAATTTCGAGGACGAAATTCATTTAAGGAGGGTAGATTTGTCACTACCACATTTCTAGTGTGAGAGTATTTTTAACATTTTGGGGTAATTTAAATTTATTAGAATTAATTATAATTTATGGGAATTTCTAGGAATTATTTTGGTATTGTTTGGACTAGATTGATTTTGACTAGTTTGGACCCATGTAGACCAACCTAGGAGCTAACCCTGGTTAGTATGGACTTGGTTAGGATATATGACTATAGTCTAACCTAGCCTAATCTTTGGTTTGGTCATTAGAACCTAATTAGCAATAGAAATTAGAAAGACATAAGTCATGGCTTATGATTTAGAGCCATTAATAAAACAATCAAACCATAGCCTATGTAACTTGGCCCAAGCCCAAACTACCAAACCCTAATCCCTAGCCCATCATGGCCGGCCACCCCATCCTCATTGGGATTCCCCCACTATAAAACCCCTCCTAAAATCTAGGGTTGCCTCTTTCTTAGGAAAAGCCCTAATTTCAAGGAGGTTAGTTTCTATTGCATTTTTATTCCTAGAACTCCTTTCCTCTTCCTTTTTCTTTCTAATTTGTTCCATTAGATCCTAATCTATCTATTCTTGCTGTCATTAATGTTCTATTTCAGTTTGGGGTGATTTTGGTGGATTGGGACATCAAGAGGAGAGCATTTGAATAGGGGATTTTTCTTGAAGGTTCAAGCTTAGGTAACTCTCTCAAATTTCCATGAAATTTTGTTTTGTCTTCATCATTAGGGAGCCCTAGGAGTCCCCTAAGTATCAGTATAGGTTTCGTGTCGGGTATCCTAAGTTTCGTATCCATTTGGACACGTATCCTGACTGTAGTCTAAGTGTTTGACGAAATGCCCCAAAGGGCATTTCGATCTCGTTTGTACAATGTTTTTAAATAGGAATATTAGTTTTACTGTTGCTTATGTATTTTTGATCTTCTGATATGATTTTCGTGTCTGCTCGTGTCGGGTTCGTTGCTTGGACATGACAGTACCACAGTCCGTACGTATCCCCTGCTACTCGGGGGCTCCCCAGGACACGACACTGCGTGTTTGGACACGAGATTTTGGGGGAGTCTCGGGGCACCCACTGACATGCCATGTGTCAAATTCCGTGGGCCCACGTGGCATATTGAGGGAGAAATCCTCGACGCACGGGAATTTTACTATTCTGCGCACACTGTGCACTTAGCCACTGATACGGCTTTGGTTCACGGACACGGCAACACGAGGGCATGTTTCAGGCACTTAGACACGAGCACCTATACCTAGTCTAGTTGGGGACACGAGCACGAGGCCTGAGATGGCCTGTGTCGGGTGCACGACACGCGTGCACACCCGTACGACGCTGTCCGGTGTGTGTACCCAGTTTACCCGATTTTGGGTTTGATTGTACTGGACACGTTTGTGTCCACTTTGGTGGACACGTTTGTGTCCACTTTGGTGGACACAAACCACTTGTGTGATACGTGTGTAATGTGGTTATACTGTACCTACCTATCTATGGGTATTTTAGTTCAAATTTGTTGGGTAATTTCCATTTTCATAATTTTCTGAAAACTGTGAGTTATCACTGTATCCTGTTTTTCCTTCCAGATTTTTAAATGTGAGTTTGTCATGAACTTTTAACCCATTAACACTGATAATTGCATGTTTGTAAACTTCTAACTTGTTCACCTACATGTTATCTAGTGATAGGGTGATTTTGGGTTTGAATTGTTGAGATTTGGGTTCAAAATCTGGGAATTACATTAGGGGCTGTTGAGTGACTTTTAATATGATATCATGACTTGTATGAACTGATAATTTCCCTTTACTTCCTGATTAACTCTATACACAAGACCCCTATACACAAAAACTGAGTTTGATTGGTTTGCAATGTTTTGAATGATTTGTGAACTGTTTTTCTTTAATATTCAAACCTGAGATTCAAATGGGGGGAAACTGTCATTTGTTATGTGTGATTCATAAGATGGGGACTATTTAAGTGGTTTAAAGTGAGGTAATGTGTAGCATGGGCTGTTCAGTTTTAAGGTTCAAATCTGAGATCGTTTTGTAGATAATATAAAAACTGAATTTGGGTTTGAGTGTTGTTGTACACTGTTTTGGTTGGGGGGTGAGTTAATATCTGAATTTCCCTTCCTCTTCTCACTGTTTTGCATGTTTCACCAACACACACAGCCTTGGCATGGTCCTGTCCCCTCTTGTTCTGAGTTGTTTTGATTTGGGTATTGAAAATCTGAGAACCAATGGTATTTAAATGATTGATAAACCTGAGAACATGACTTCTAAACTGTTTTTCCTATGCTAAGCTGAACCTAACACTCACTGTTTCCACACTCTTATACACTCACACACAATCACATTCTTCCACTCTCATGTGACACTCTCCACATTCTTTCACATACACATACACATATGCACATGAACATTGATTGCCCCTCTCTATGCATTTGTATATTTTTATGTATTAGCATATATGATAGTATGGTATACACATATAGCCTATAGGGTGTTTTCTAGTTATATTACTTAAGGGATCTATATATGTACTATATTTTAGATATATATATATATATATATGTGTGTTATGTATATGCCTAGGTAATGTGTGAGGTAGCTTGGTCTAGGCTTGTATAGCTTTGTTAGACCTAGAATAGACTTGCTAGACTAGTGTAAACTTGTTAGACCTAGTTTGACCTAGTTTGACCATAGTTGACCTAGTTTGACTTCTAGGGTTGACCAGAGTTGACCAAGAGTTGACTTTGGTCTAGATTGACCTAGATTCATGTAGAATGCATAGTAGGACTTCATTTTACTATTCTGGACTTGTTGTGACTTTTGCTGTTCTGATTAGGATCCAGATACCACTCCTCGGACAGTACTTTCATATTGGACACTCAGATACCAGGCGAGTACATTCTCTGATCATTTCATATCCTGCTTAGAACTATTTTCCTGCAGTAGATTACTTTACTTGTACTGTCACGTTGGTCACACGGATTGATACTATATGGATCCCTTCTTGAGATGTTATCCTTAGGAAGCATCGGGTACTCTATGTTCCGTGTGTTTCACTTACATAGCGTATCACTATGCTTCGTTGATTCTTCAATCACTTGTGACATATACTCTTATGATCACAGAGTCTTCCTAGAATCCTTATCCCATTTATGGGTCTACTATGTATCACCCTTCGGGGGCTTATCACCTTTCGGAGGCTTATCACCCTTCGGGGGCATTACATGGTATCATAACATAACCTGGTTGGATCCTTGTGTATTGATTGGGGGTACGGGGGAGTAGAAATAGACATATGAATACTATCCAAGTAGTGTAGTATCATAATCTCCTCCATAATGTAGCATCAGAATCTCCTATGCCATTTACATGTCTATATTGTACTCTGACTCATTAGTCACATGTTAGTTCTCTATTTATAGTAGATATTTCTATTACAGCTTTCTCTCTCTGTTTACATACTGCACTTCTTTCAGTACTTGTATCTTACTTTACTGCATGATTATATCTTCTAACCTGCTATGAACTGTTGAGATGTACTGTACTCGCTCCTGTCCTGACTGGACCTGTTGAAAATATTATAGAGGACGAGGAGGAGGCTTGCCTGGATACCTACTACGGGGCTGCCTTAGATGACACCTGCAAGCTGGACCCTCAGGAGGACCCAGCTCTAGCTGAGGATATCATCCCGATTGCCTAGACTAGATTAGTTAGGCTTATCTATCTTTTATGTAGTCATGGGACAGTTTAGCTAGATTTTATTTGGAGTTCAGAGTTGTATATATTCTTTCATTCTATATCTGAGACCATGTACTTCTGGATATTGCTGGGATTATCTTAGACTACTTTTTATCTATTTATTTCCTTGAGTTCTATTTCATATCGTGCTATCTCTTCCTTAGTTGTGATTGAGTTTTACTGCTATGTCACCCCCATTCGGGGAGTATAAACTGTTTAGAGATATATTGCTAGTTGATTGTTGACCTAGGACAGCGTTCTACCGCCGACACTGCGGCGTAGGCTGAGCGTTGTTACGTTCTCGTACCCTCACAGTAGGTGCGGGTCGTGACACTGGTCCCTTTGATGCTTATTGCAGAGTACAAGGGATACGAAACCAGAAGTCTCTGCCCAAAACACCTTAGCTCAATGGTGTAGCGGAGCGCATGAACATGATGCTTATGGAGAGGGTGCAGTATTTATTATCAGAAGTAAATTTGCCAGGCAGTTATTGGGGTGAGGCTCTTCTTATAGCTGCTTATATTATTAATTTATCTCCTAGTTCTCCTTTGCAGGGTGATGTGCCTGACAAAGTATGGTACGACAAAGAGCCGTCTTACAATCACATGCGAGTGTTTGGTTGTAAGGCCTTCGTGCATGTACCGAAGGACGAGAGGTCAAACTTGAGCCGAAGACGAGGCGGTGCGTCTTTGTCGGCTACGGTCGGGATGAGTTTGGCAATAGACTCTGCGATCTAGTAGAAAAAATCTCTACAGAAGCAGGGATATGGTATTCGTCGAGGATCAGACCATGACCAACACTCACGATTTCGAGATGCCTTCTGAGGCTGAGGAATTGCCTGAGTTAGAGTCATTTCGCTTCGAGCAGTTTCTAGAGGATATCGTAGAGGATCCAGTTATGGGGGAGCTAGTACATGGAGTTACTTCCAACCTTGATCATCAGCCTTCTGATGGTAGTCAGGGTATCCCGCAGGAAGATGAGCATGCCGGAGAGGCAGTTCCTGAAGGGGAGGAGGCTGTTGGTATACAGCCAACACCAGTGGCTCCATTGAGAAGGAGCGACAGAGTGCGTTGACCATCTACGAAATTGTAATGCCCCAGTCCCAAAATACGTAGGACTAAGTACGTAGACATGCCAGCTGTATTCATACGAAATACATAAGTCTCGTATGAATACATAAGCTGTAAAATGCAGTAATCCAAGACAAACTAAATCTCATCCACAATGAAAAGAAATAACAATATGAATATCAACTCGAATATTTATGATACAATCGTTGGGCGGAGACAAAGTCCACTACCAACTATCCCAATGAAAGAAATGTACAATAAATCGAGCGATAAAAATGGCAAGACGAACCAAGCGCAATTGTCTTCGAAGGAATGGAGAAGACCACGGCCTTGGCTAAAATACCTGCGGAAGAAATGAACACACACCTGGGAAAAAAACCAGGTCCTCAGACGGACGTAGCAAGATACATGAAGAACAAGCTAATATGAACTGTCAGAATAAAATAATATATAAATGACTATCCTAGACACAAATATGCAAAGGAGATACTAACCGCCTAATGTGCAATTTAGAGGACAACTTTCATGCGCATGGGTGGGATTTTAGGCTATGTGTACGTAACTGGCATCCAGTCATCTGTATCCGTCCGTAACGTCTAAAACGTCAGAGGGCATCTGCAAATATATCGCCACAGTTCTATTCGGAGACTGTGGTTTACCTGTTTGGCTTCCCATACGCACTAGCGACTGTCCTCCTCCAATATTTCCCACACTGTTCAAGTCATGTCCACGGCTCGTCCAGTTTTGTAACTGCTTAAGTCTCTAAAAACCCTAGTCATAGCAGTTACGATCATCTACCGTCACACGACTTTAGAGATAGCTAGTCAATAAGTCGTGCCCCTAGCAACATGTCTCCAACCATGTAGTGTAGGTGTCATGGCCAAAGGAGATATAAGAATATCCCCCAACAAGAAGGTAGTCCACTAAAACTAAGTTAACATGCATATAGCTTGCACCCAAGTGTGGCTTGGACGCACAATTTATAACAAATAAAAATAACAAATATAAAACAAAATAAATAATGCAGAAAATAAATAATTGACAGTTAATTAGCAAGGTATACTTGCCTGTTGCGACGCCCGGTGAGCTGCCTGGTGTGGTACAATAAAGGTGGCGCAAGATCGACTTCGATGTTACAACTACGCAAAGGGGCCTCTAATTGTGGCACGGACTTGAGTTAAGTTACAGTTGATGCGTGATATGATCGTATTGGCACAAAATAGTCATAAATGCCAAAAGTATGCAAGATGATCTCAATTGATGGGACGGACCGTGTCATTGAGTCCAGAACATTCAATTTAGCTAGGAACGGTATATAGAAGTCCAATTTCGAAAGTTGGTCATGGACATGATTTATATAAAAATATTTAAAACTATTTATGAAAGTATTTATAATAATTTATAAACTATATTTTTCTAGGCAAAATATTTTAAATAAATGCCTTAAAAATCTACAAATATCTTTTAGGCTAAAATCCAATATTCTCAAAATATTAGTTTAGGTCAAAACTATATTTGAAAAATAACTAGAAATAATGTAATATATATATTTAATAAAAGTCATATTTAAGTTATCATAAATACAATACTATAATTTAGAAATATACATATAATTTTAAAAAAACTATTGTAATAATATATATACAACTAATAGTAGTAATAATAATACTCATAACACAATACATATGTATATACATATACATTGTACAATAATAGTAACAGTAATAATATTATGTATGTAAAATATAATAATATTGATAACAATAATAGTAATGATAATTATAATACTGAAACAATCACATAATAATAATAATAATAATAATAATAATAATAATAATAATAAATAAATAAATAAATAAATAAATAAATAAATAAATAAATAAATAAATAAATAAATAAATAAATAAATAAATAAATAAATAAGTAATTAAAAAAATAAAAAATAAAAACATAAGGGAGCTCTTCCCTTCCTTTAGAGGAGAGGAGAAAAAAACGAAAAGGGGAATGGAAGAGAGGGAGCAGAGGAGAAGTCGAGAGGGGGTCGACTCCGACGGTTACTCCGGCGGAGAGAGGGGAGAGGACGAGAGCGGCGAGCCAGCTCGGGCGGCGCCGGAGACGGATTTTGAGGGGAGAGGCGGAGATGGGGAACAACGCTGGAGGAGAAGGTCGGGCGGTACGAAGGGCCAACGGTGGCGGCGGAGGTCACCGTCGTGCAGATCTAGGTCGGAGGACGACGACGCGGCTGATGGGAGGTTCAGCTCCGGCGTCGGGCGACGGAGAGCACCGCGGTGATGGTCGGGAAGTCATGGTCAGAGAGAAAAGGGGGTTCTCGGTGGGCGTCGACGGACTCGACGCGTGTGGGCGCTACAGCTCGGCGGCGGAGACTGATGGCCGGCCGGGCGCGTACAGCACGGGGGCGGATAGGATGAGGCGATGGAGTAGGGGGTTTTTGGGAGGGGGCTCGGCACGACGAAAGTGCCGGGGTCGGGCGGCCGGAGTACCCAAGTGAACGGGGTGACGGTGGTGTCTGTTGGGGTACGGGTGGTGGTGACGACTCAGGCTGGATGGGTTCGGGGTGGCTGTAGGGAGGACCAAGTCCGACCACGCGGCTCGCCGGAGGTCGGCGACGCAGGCACGGGGACGGCGACAGCGGACAGGTAAGGGATTTCAATTATTTATTTATTTGTTGTTGCTGGTGATGGTGGTTTTGGGGTGGTGCCGTTGGTAGCGGGTTCGGGGTTTAGTTGTGCGACGGGGGTGTCGAGGAGGAGTGGTGGATGATGGCGTGGGTTCTGCCACGGTGATGGCGGCGTGCTGGTTTTCTGTTGGGGTTTGGTCAGGAAGTCGGGAGGAAAGCAGAACAATAGGGTTGGTCGGGAAGGGAGGAGGGGACGATGGCGATGGTGGTTGTGGCTGGAACTGTCGGGATGGTCATGGTGTTGGCACTGTTGTTGGTGGTGGTGGAGTCAGGGAGGGGATCCAGGGGTGGTCCGAGGATGGGTGTCGGGGAAGACAGTCGTATCTCGCTAGGGTTGGGTTCGGTCGGCAAGGCCGGGGACGATGGCAGACAGAAGACGGAGGGTTCGTGTAGGATTAGGTTAGGTTTAGGAATTGGGATTTGGTGTATCGTGCCGGGTTGTCGGCACGGAGGTTGAAATTTGTAAATGTAAAATATGGAATAAGATAGTGGATACGTACACAGACACGATGCACGGGTGGTTGGGAATTTATTTGTGGAGAGAATTTTTGGATGTGTGGAATTTATGGAGGAGTACCTGCCTATTTATAGGATGTGAGAATTTCCAGTTAGATAAACATTAGAATTTATTTAAAACCCAAATAGATAATTAGCTAATAATAATTTAAATCCAAATTCAAATCCAATCCAAATCTAAATCAAATTTAAATCAAATTTCAAATTATGGGTATTATTAAATTTAAATCGATGAAATCAAATATAAATTCAAGTTAAATTTAAATCTATAAATTCCTCCTTTATACTATTTACACTAATCCATAAAATTAAATCAAGTTTTTAAAATGGCCACAATATTGTCCAAATATATTTTCCAAAAATACTAACAAATATAATTTCGAAAATAATAAAATAATAAATATTTTTAATAACTTTTCGAATAATAAAATATCAATATTAAATAATTTCAAAAATTATAATATATATTTAAGTATTAATAGGAAATAATTTCAAACTACATTTTTACTAATTTGGATAAAATAATTTCGAAAGTAAACATAAAAATCAAAATTTTAAAATACCTTCTTGCCAAATTATTTTTAATACAAATAATTATTATATATATTATTTTGAAACCATCATTGATAATAAAATCAAAAAAAGAATATTTTCTAAAATATGTATCTTGCACATATTCGCACTCGACGAGAAAATACGAAAAAACGCAAATTCGCGCGCGACGTACAATGCACTACGCGACGTAAAATACAAAAATTTAAATCAGTACCGAATTTAATAAATAAAAATATAGTAAAATTTTAGGGGTTTTACATCCTACCCAACTTACAAGAATTTCGTCCTCGAAATAAAAATGAGTAGGGGGGTTTGAGAGGGTACAAGGGTATATCAATGAGGAACAATCAAATCACGACGTTCAAAAATATGCATTAGAAAATCGCGATTTTCAAGTACTGCCGAAATAATCATGGATATGGTTATGGGTGAGGTCGCCAACTAACGTGAGTAAAAGATCAAGAGTCTTGGAAGTGAAGGTAAAATAATTTGAGAACAGGGGCATATGGTCCCTTGGAAAAGAAAGTCATCTAGGTTTACGGGGTACGACTAAGAAAACATTTCTAGTCATTCCTAAGCTCCAAACGATTAGATGGTCGAGGAAATAGTTTGAGGGCGAATAACTTGAGACGAGATTATAGTCACGTGGCTTGGTCGAAGGCTAACTAGCTATCATGGTCATAGGGGAACACTTGGTTTCTATCTATCAAGTACGAGTCTTCGTCTAACTAAGTAAAAGACGAAAACCAATATGAGGCCAAAGAAGTTATTTTCGAATACCAATATGTGGTTCAAAGGCGAGTGAGTAATTCAAAAGAATTGCCAAGGCTATCGCGGATGGGATTCTAGAAGACAAGTTTAACTATGTCCCCATCCACGTATAACGATAGATAAAAGCGAACCAAAGTGCAATAGGTTGATCAGACCATCATGCACCGGTTCTGATTAGACAATATGTTAGTGGGTGCGCACCCAATAAAATATGTCATGATCAAGCTCGATAAGGAATAAGCTTGCAAAACTTAAGCTACACTAGCAGCATAGGATAGTCAAAAATAGTAAAAACATAGGCACGATTAACATTGAAAGAAGTAAAACTAGTTCAAACTTCTTAAGAACCTAGTAATGTCTTATGTTGGTGCCTACACAGTCGTACTACTGTCTACATGCTTAAGACTTGGTTAAGGTCACAAGGATGATTAGGTCGTAAGGCATTCTATCCAACTTACAAGAGTTAAACTAAGGGTGTTAGGACAATGGGCCAAATCTTCCTAGTATGGATTACCTTCCTAACCAACATCAAGCACGAAAGAAGGATAATAATTAACGGTAGAGGGAATCAAGCAAGATGCAAATCAAGGGAGTTAAAGTAGAATCGAGGAGGTCAATTATGTGGATGAGATCCTAGACTCTAATCCTATTTGCAGGCTTGCTTGGTACGGTAAAGTAACCAAACAATTTATCTTGACCTGCATGGGCCACCACAAAAACATGTAATGCCCCAGTCCCAAAATACGTAGGACTAAGTACGTAGACATGCCAGCTGTATTCATACGAAATACATAAGTCTCGTATGAATACATAAGCTGTAAAATGCAGTAATCCAAGACAAACTAAATCTCATCCACAATGAAAAGAAATAATAATATGAATATCAACTCAAATATTTATGATACAATCGTTGGGCGGAGACAAAGTCCACTACCAACTATCCCAATGAAAGAAATGTACAATAAATCGAGCGATAAAAATGGCAAGACAAACCAAGCGCAATTGTCTTCGAAGGAATGAAGAAGACCACGACCTTGGCTAAAATACCTGTGGAAGACATGAACATACACCTGGGAAAAAACCAGGTCCTCAGACGGACGTAGCAAGATACAGGAAGAACAAGCTAATATGAACTGTCAGAATAAAATAATATATAAATGACTATCCTAGACACAAATATGCAAAGGAGATACTAACCGCCTAATATGCAATTTAGAGGACAACTTTCATGCGCATGGGTGGGATTTTAGGCTATGTGTACGTAACTGGCATCCAGTCATCTGTATCCGTCCGTAACGTCTAAAACGTCAGAGGGCATCTGCAAATATATCGCCACAGTTCCATCCGGAGACTGTGGTTTACCTGTTTGGCTTCCCATACGTACTAGCGACTGTCCTTCCCCAATATTTCCTATACTGTTCAAGTCATGTCCATGGCTCGTCCAGTTTTGTAACTGCTTGAGTCTCTAAAAACCCTAGTCATAGCAGTTACGATCATCTACCGTCACACGACTTTAGAGATAGCTAGTCAATAAGTCGTGCCCCTAGCAACATGTCTCCAACCGTGTAGTATAGGTGTCATGGCCAAAGAAGATATAAGAATATCCCCCAACAAGAAGGTAGTCCACTAAAACTAAGTTAACATGCATATAGCTTGCACCCAAGTGTGGCTTGGACGCGCAATTTATAACAAATAAAAATAACAAATATGAAACAAAATAAATAATGCAGAAAATAAATAATTGACAGTTAATTAGCAAGGTATACTTGCCTGTTGCGACGCCCGGTGAGCTGCCTCGTGTGATACAATAAAGGTGGCGCAAGATCGACTTCGATGTTACAACTATGCAAAGGGGCCTCTAATTGTGGCACGAACTTGAGTTAAGTTACAGTTGATGCGTGATATGATCGTATTGGCACAAAATAGTCATAGATGCCAAAAATATGCAAGATGATCTCAATTGATGGGACGGACCGTGTCATTGAGTCCAGAACATTCAATTTAGCTAGGAACGGTATATAGAAGTCCAATTTCGAAAGTTGGTCATGGATATGATTTATATAAAAATATTTAAAACAATTTATGAAAGTATTTATAATAATTTATAAACTATATTTTTCTAGGCAAAATATTTTAAATAAATGACTTAAAAATCTACAAATATCTTTTAGGCTAAAATCCAATATTCTCAAAATATTAGTTTAGGTCAAAACTATATTTGAAAAATAACTAGAAATAATGTAATATATATATTTAATAAAAGTCATAGTTAAGTTATCATAAATACAATACTATAATTTAGAAATATATATATAATTTAAAAAAAACTATTGTAATAATATATATACAACTAATAGTAGTAATAATAATACTCATAACACAATACACATGTATATACATATACATTGTACAATAATAGTAACAGTAATAATATTATGTATGCAAAATATAATAATATTGATAACAATAATAGTAATGATAATTATAATACTGAAACAATCACATAATAATAATAATAATAATAATAATAATAATAATAATAATAATAATAATAATAATAATAATAATAATAATAATAAACAAATAAATGAATAAATAAATAAATAAATAAATAATTAAAAAAATAAAAAATAAAAACATAAGGGAGCTCTTCCCTTCCTTTAGAGAAGAGGAGAAAAAAACGAAAAGGGGAATGGAAGAGAGGGAGCGGAGGAGAAGTCGAGAGGGGGTCGACTCCGGCGGTTACTCCGGCGGAGAGAGGGGAGAGGACGAGAGCAGCGAGCCAGCTCGAGCGGCACCGGAGACGAATTTTGAGGGGAAAGGCGGAGATGGGGAACGGCGCTGGAGGAGAAGGTCGGGCGGTGCGAAGGGCCAACGGCGGCGGCGGAGGTCACCGTCGCGCAGATCTAGGTCAGAGGACGACGACGCGGCTGATGGGAGGTTCAGCTCCGACGACGGGCGGCGGAGAGCACCGCGGTGATGGTCGGGAAGTCATGGTCGGAGAGAAAAGGGGGTTCTCGGTGGGCGTCGACGGACTCGACGCGTGTGGGCGCTGCAGCTCGGCGGCGGAGACTGATGGCCGACCGGGCGCGTACAGCACGGAGGCAGATAGAATGAGGCGACGGAGTCGAGGGTTTTTGGGAGGGGGCTCGGCACGGCGGAAGCGCCGGGGTCGGGCGGCCGGAGTACCCAAGTGAACGGGGTGGCGATGGTGTCTGTTGGGGTACGGGTGGTGGTGACGACTCAGGCTGGATAGGTTCGGGGTGGCTGTAGGGAGGACCAAGTCCGGCCATGCGGCTCGCCGGAGGTCGGTGACGCAGGCACGGGGACGGCGACAACGTACAGGTAAGGGATTTCAATTATTTATTTATTTGTTGTTGCTGGTGATGGTGGTTTTGGGGTGGCGCCGTTGGTGGCAGGTTCAGGGTTTAGTTGTGCGACGGGGGTATCGAGGAGGAGTGGTGGATGATGGCGTGGGTTCTGCCACGGTGATGGCGGCGTGCTGGTTTTCTGTTGGGGTTTGGTCAGGAAGTCGGAAGGAAAGCGGGACAATAGGGTTGGTCGGGAAGGAAGGAGGTGACAGTGGCGATGGTGGTTGTGGCTGGAAGTGTCGGGATGGTCGTGGTGTTGGCACTGTTGTTGGCGGTGGTGGAGTCAGGGAGGGGATCCAGGGGTGGTCCGAGGATGGGTGTCGGGGAAGACAGTCGTATCTCGCTAGGGTTGGGTTCGGTCGGCAAGGCCGGGGACGATGGCGGACAGAGGAAGGAGGGTTCGTGTAGGATTAGGTTAGGTTTAGGAATTGGGATTTGGTGTATCGTGCCGGGTTGTCGGCACAGAGGATGAAATTTGTAAATGTTAAATATGGAATAAGATAGTGGATACGTACACGGACACGATGCACGGGTGGTTGGAAATTTATTTGTGGAGAGAATTTTTGGATGTGTGGAATTTATGGAGGAGTACCTGCCTATTTATAGGATGTGAAAATTCCCAGTTAGATAAACATTAGGATTTATTTAAAACCCAAATAGATAATTAGCTAATAATAATTTAAATCCAAATTCAAATCCAATCCAAATCTAAATCAAATTTAAATCAAATTTCAAATTATAGGTATTATTAAATTTAAATCGATGAAATCAAATATAAATTCAAGTTAAATTTAAATCTATAAATTCCTCCTTT